>OX336388.2:1959271946-1959871946 GCA_946902985.2 Meconema thalassinum
CTCAATTCAGACTATGGAGCCTCATTTCAGACCGTGGAGCCTCATTTAAGTCTATGGAGCTTCAATCCAGAATATGGAGCACCATTTCAGACTATGGAGCCGCAATTCAGATTATGGAGCCTCAATTCTGTCCATGGAGCCTCATTTCAGACTATGGAGCCTCAATTCTGTCTATGGAGCCACATTTCAGACTATGGAGCCTCAATTCAGAAGCTAGAGCTTAATTTCAGGCTATGGAGCCTCAATTCAGGCTATGGAGCCGTATTTCAGACTATGGAGCCCCATTTCAGACTATGGAGCCCCAATTCAGACTATGGAGCATCATTTCAGTCTATGAAGCCTCATCTCTGGCTATGGAGCCCCATTTCTGACTATGGAGCCTCAATCCAGATTATGGACCCTCAATTCAGGCTCTGGAGCCTCATTTCAAGCTATGGAGCCTCATTTCAGACTATGGAGCTTCAATTCAGACAATGGAGCCTCATTTCAGGCTATGGAGCCCCATTTCAGGCTATGGAGCCTCTTTTCAGACTATGGAGCACCATTTCAGACTATGGAGCCCCATTTCAGACTATGGAACCTCAATTCAGGCAATTGAGCCCCATTTCAGACTATGGAGCCTCATTTCAGGCAATGGAGAACCATTTCAAGCTATGGAGCCTCATTTTAGACTATGGAGCCTCAATTCAGACCATGGAGCCCCATTTCAGACTATTGAGCCTCATTTCAGAATATGGAGCCCCATTTCAACCTATGGTGAATCAACTCAGGCTATGGAGCCCTATTTCAGACTATGGAGCCTCACTTCAGACTATGAAGACTCATTTGAGGCTATAGAGCCTCATTTCTGGTAATGGACCACGATTTCAGTCTATGGAGGCTCAATCCAGACTATGGAGCCCCTTTTCAGTTTATGGGGCCTCAATTCAGAATTATGGAGCCTCATTTCAGACAATGGAGCCTCAATTCAGACTATGGAGCCTCATTTCAGGTTATGGAGCCTCAATTCAGACTATGGAGCCCTATTTCAGACTATGGAGCCACATTTCAGACTATGAAGCCTCATTTCAGACTATGGAGCCTCAATTCAGACTATGGAGTCCCATGTCAGACTATGGAGCCTCAATTCAGGCAATTGAACCCCATATCAGGCTATGGTGCCTCATTTTAGGCCATGGAGCCCCTTTCAAGCTATGGTACCCCCATTTCAGACTATGGAGACTCATTTAAGACTATGGAGCTTCAATTCAGACAATGGAGCCTCATTTCAGGCTATGGAGCCCCATTTCAGGCTATGGAGCCTCATTGAAGACTATGGAGCCCCATTTCAGATTATGGAGCCTCATTTCAGGCTATGGAGCCTCAATTCAGACTATGGAGCCTCATTTCAGACTGTGGAGCCTCATTTAAATCTTTGGAGCTTCAATCCAGAATATGGATCACCATTTCAGTCTATGGAGCCGCAATTCAGACTATGGAGCCTCATTTATGTCTACGGAGCCTCATTTCAGCCTATGGAGCCTCAATTCAGGCTCTAGAGCTTCATTTCAGGCTATGGAGCCTCAATTCGGTCTATGGAGCCTCAATTCAGACTATGGAGCACCATTTAAGGCTATGGAGCCTCAATTCAGACTATGGAGCCTCATTTCAAGCTATGGGACCTCATTTCAGTCTATGGAGCCCCAATTCAGGCTATGGAGCCTCAATTCAGGCTATGGAGCCTCATTTCAGACTGTGGAGCCTCATTTAAAACTATGGAGCTTCAATCCAGAATATGGATCACCATTTCAGACTATGGAGCCGCAATTCAGACTATGGAGCCCCATTTCTGACTATGGAGCCTCAATCCAGATTATGGAGCCTCAATTCAGGCTATGGAGCCTCATTTCAAGCTATGGAGCCTCATTTCAGACTATGGAGCTTCAATTCAGACAATGGAGCCTCATTTCAGACAATGGAGCCTCGTTTCAGACTATGGAGCCTCATTTCAGGTGATGGAGCCTCAATTCAGACTATGGAGCCCCATCTCAGATTATGGAGCCTCATTTCAGTCTATGGAGCCCCATTTCAGGCTATGGAGCCTTATTTCAGATTATGGAGCCCCATTTCAGACTATGGAGCCTCATTTCAGGCTATGGATCCTCAATTCAGACTATGGAGCATCATTTCAGACTGTGGAACCTCATTTAAGGCTATGGAGCTTCAATCCAGAATATGGAGCACCATTTCAGACTATGGAGCCGCAATTCAGACTATCGAGCCTCAATTCTGTCAATGGAGCCTCATATCAGTCTATGGAGCCTCAATTCAGACTCTAGAGCTAAATATCGGGCTATGGAGCCTCAATTCAGGCTATGGAGCCTCATTTCAGACTATGGAGCCCCAATTCAGACTATGGAACCTCACTTCAGACTATGGAGCATTTCGGCCTTTGGAGCTTTATTTCAGACTATGGAGCCTCAATTCAGACTATGGACCCTCAATTCTGGCTATGGAGCCCTATTCCAGACTATGGAGTCCCAATTCAGACTATGGAGCCCCATATCAGACTATGGAGTCTCAATTCAGACTATGGAGCCCCTTTTCAGGCTATGGAACCTCCATTCAGGCAATTGAGCCCCATTTCAGACTATGGAGCCTCATTTCAGGCAATGGAGCCCCTTTTCAAGCTATGGAGCCTCATTTTAGACTATGGAGCCTCAATTCAGACTACGGAGCCCCTCTTCAGACTATGGAGCCTCATTTCAGGTCTATGGAGCCTCAATTCAGACTATGGAGCCTCATTTCAGACTACGGAGCCTCATTTCAGACTATGGAGCCCCATTGCAGACTATGGAGCCTCATTTCAGACTATGGAGCCTCATTTCAGACTATGGAGCCTCAATTCAGACTATGGAGCCCCCGTCAGACTATGGAGCCTCAATTCAGGTAATTGAGCCCCATTTCAGGCTATGGAGCCTCATTTCAGACTATGGACCCATTTCAGACTATGGAGCCTCATTTGAGGCTATGGAGGCTCAATTCAGACTATGGAGCCTCATTTCAGACTACGGAGCCTCATTTCAGACTATAGAGACCCATTGCAGACTATGGAGCCTCATTTCAGACTATGGAGCCTCATTTCAGACTATGGAGCCTCAATTCAGACTATGGAGCTCCTGTCAGACTATGGAGCCTCAATTCAGGTCATTGAGCCCCATTTCAGGCTATGGAGCCTCATTTCAGACTATGGACCCATTTCAGACTATGGAGCCTCATTTGAGGCTAGGGAGGCTCAATTCAGACTATGGAGCCTCATTTCAGACTGTGGAGCCCCATTTAAGGCTTTGGAGCTTCAATCCAGAATATGGAGCACCATTTCAGACTATGGAGCCGCAATTCAGACCATGGAGCCTCAATTTTGTCTATGGAGCCTCATTTCAGACTATGTAGACTCAATTCAGACTCTAGAGCTTATTTTCAGGCTATGGAGCCTCAATTCAGGCTATGAAGCCTCAATTCAGATTATGGAGCCCCATTTCAGATTTTGGAGCCTCATTTCAGACTATGGAGCCCCATTTCAGACTATGGAGCCTCACTTCAGGCTATGGAGCCTCAATTCAGACTATGGAGCCTCATTTCAGACTGTGTAGGCTCATTTCAGACTATGGAGCCCCTATTCAGATAATGGAGCATCATTTCAGGCTATGAAGCCTCATTTCTGGCTATGGAGCCCCATTTCTGACTATGGGGCCTCACTTCAGACTATGGAGTCTCAATTCAGACTATGGAGCCTCAATTCAGACTATGGAGTCCCATTTCGGACTATGGTGCCTCATTTCAGGCAATGGAGCCCCTTTTCGAGCTATGGAGCCTCATTTCAGACTATGGAGACTCATTCCATGCTATGGAGCCTCATTTCAGACTATGGAGCCTCAATTCAGACTATGTAGCCCCATTTCAGACTATGGATCATCATTTCAGACTATGGAGCCTCAATTGAGATTATGGAGCCCCATTTCAGACTTTGGAGCCTCATTTCAGACTATGGAGCCTCATTTCAGACTATGGAGCCTCAGTTCAGACTATGGAGCCTCAATTCAGACTATGGAGCCCCATGTCAGACTATGGAGCCTCAATTCAGGCAATTGAGACCCATTTCAGACTATGGTGCCTCATTTCAGGCAATGGAGCCCCATTTCAAACTATGGAGCCTCATTTCAGACTCTGGAGCCTCAATTCAGACTATGGAGCTTCATTTCAGACTATGGAGCTTCAATTCAGACTATGGCGCCTCAATTCAGGCTATGGAGCCCTATTTCAGACTATGGAGCCTCACTTCAGACTATGGAGACTCATTTGAGGCTATAGAGCCTCATTTCTGGTAATGGACCACCATTTCATTCTATGGAGCCTCAATCCAGACTATGGAGCCCCTTTTCAGACTATGGAGCCTCAATTCAGGATTATGGAGACTCATTTCAGACAAAGGAGCCTCAATTCAGACTATGGAGCCTCATTTCAGGCTAAGGAGCCTCAATTCAGACTATGGAGCCCGATTTCAGACTATGGAGTCACGTTTCAGACTATGGAGCCTCATTTCAGACTATAGAGCCTCAATTCAGACTATGGAAACCCATGTCAGACTATGGAGGCTCAATTCAGACTATGGAGCCCAATTTCAGACTATGGAGCGTCATTTCAGACTATGGAGCCTCATTTCAGGCTATGGAGATTCATTTCAGACTATGGAGCCTCAATTCAGGCTATGGAGCCCTATTTAAGACTATGGAGGTTCACGTCAGACTATGGAGCCTCATTTCTGGTAATGGACCACCATTTCGGTCTATGGATCCCCAATTCAGACTATGGAGCATCATTTCAGGCTAAGGAGCCTCATCTCTGGCTATGGAGACCCATTTCTGACTATGGAGCCTCAATCCAGATTATGGAGCCTCAATTCAGGCTATGGAGCTTCATTTCAAGCTATGGAGCCTCATTTCAGACTATGGAGCTTCAATGCAGACAATGGACCCACATTTCAGGCAATGGAGCCTCAATTCAGACTATGGAGCCTCATTTCAGGTTATGGAGCCTCAATTCAGACTATGGAGCCCCATTTCAGATTATGGAGCCTCATTTCAGTCTATGGAGCACCATTTCAGTCTATGGAGCCTCATTTCAGATTATGGAACCTCAATTCAGGCAATTGAGCCCCATTTAGGCTATGGTGCCTCATTTTAGGCAATGGAGCCGCTTTTAAAGCTATGGAGCCCCATTTCAGACTATGGAGATACATTTAAGACTATGGAGCTTCAATTCAGACAATGGAGCCTCATTTCAGGCTATGGAGCCCCATTTCAGGCTATGGAGCCTTATTTCAGACTATGGAGCGCCATTTCAGACTATGGAGACTTATTTCAGACTATGGAGCCCCATTTCAGACTATGGAGCCTTATTTCAGACTCTGTAGCCTCAATTCAGACAATGGAGCTTCATTTCAGACTATGGATCTTCAATTCAGACTATGGAGCCTCAATTCAGACAATGGAGCCTCATTTCAGGCTATGGAGACCCATTTCAGGTTATGGAGCCTCATTTCAGACTATGGAGCCCCATTTCAGATTATGGAGCCTCATTTCAGACTATGGAGCCCCATTTCAGACTATGGATCATCATTTCAGATTATGGAGTCCCATTTCAGACTTTGGAGCCTCATTTCAGACTATGGAGCCTCATTTCAGACTATGGAGCCTCAATTCAGACTATGGAGCCCCATGTCAGACTATGGAGCCTCAATTCAGGCAATTGAGACCCATTTCAGACTATGGTGCCTCATTTCAGGCAATGGAGCCCCATTTCAAACTATGGAGCCTCATTTCAGACTCCGGAGCCTCAATTCAGACTATGGAGCTTCATTTCAGACTATGGAGCTTCAATTCAGACTATGGCGCCTCAATTCAGGCTATGGAGCCCTATTTCAGACTATGGAGCCTCACTTCAGACTATGGAGACTCATTTGAGGCTATAGAGCATCATTTCTGGTAATGGACCACCATTTCATTCTATGGAGCCTCAATCCAGACTATGGAGCCCCTTTTCAGACTATGGAGCCTCAATTCAGAATTATGGAGACTCATTTCAGACAATGGAGCCTCAATTCAGACTATGGAGCCTCATTTCAGGCTAAGGAGCCTCAATTCAGACTATGGAGCCCGATTTCAGACTATGGAGCCACATTTCAGACTATGGAGCCTCATTACAGACTATAGAGCCTCAATTCATACTATGGAAACCCATGTCAGACTATGGAAGCTCAATTCAGACTATGGAGCCCCATTTCAGACTATGGAGCGTCATTTCAGACTATGGAGCCTCATTTCAGGCTATGGAGCCTCATTTCAGACTATGGAGCCTCAATTCAGGCTATGAAGACCTATTTAAGACTATGGAGGTTCACGTCAGACTATGGAGCCTCATTTCTGGTAATGGACCACCATTTCGGTCTATGGATCCCCAATTCAGACTATGGAGCATCATTTCAGGCTAAGGAGCCTCATCTCTGGCTATGGAGACCCATTTCTGACTATGGAGCCTCAATCCAGATTATGGAGCCTCAATTCAGGCTATGGAGCCTCATTTCAAGCTATGGAGCCTCATTTCAGACTATGGAGCTTCAATTCAGACAATGGAGCCACATTTCAGACAATGGAGCCTCAATTCAGACTATGGAGCCTCATTTCAGGTTATGGAGCCTCAATTCAGACTATGGAGCCCCATTTCAGATTATGGAGCCTCATTTCAGTCTATGGAGCCCCATTTCAGGCTATGGAGCCTCATTTCAGATTATGGAACCTCAATTCAGGCATTGAGCCCCATTTAGGCTATGGTGCCTCATTTTAGGCAATGGAGCCCCTTTTCAAGCTATGGAGCCCCATTTCAAACTAAGGAGATACATTTAAGACTATGGAGCTTCAATTCAGACAATGGAGCCTCATTTCAGGCTATGGAGCCCCATTTCAGGCTATGGAGCCTTATTTCAGACTATGGAGCCCCATTTCAGACTATGGAGACTTATTTCAGACTATGGAGCCCCATTTCAGACTATAGAGCCTTATTTCAGACTCTGTAGCCTCAATTTAGACTATGGAGCTTCATTTCAGACTATGGATCTTCAATTCAGATTATGGAGCCTCAATTCAGACAATGGAGCCTCATTTCAGGCTATGGAGACCCATTTCAGACTATGGAGCCCCATTTCAGATTATGGAGCCTTATTTCAGGCTATGGAGCCTCAATTCAGACTATGGAGCCTCATTTCAGACCGTGGAGCCTCATTTAAGTCTATGGAGCTTCAATCCAGAATATGGAGCACCATTTCAGACTATGGAGCCGCAATTCAGATTATGGAGCCTCAATTCTGTCCATGGAGCCTCATTTCAGACTATGGAGCCTCAATTCTCTCTATGGAGCCACATTTCAGACTATGGAGCCTCAATTCAGAAGCTAGAGCTTAATTTCAGGCTATGGAGCCTCAATTCAGGCTATGGAGCCTTATTTCAGACTATGGAGCTCCATTTCAGACTATGGAGCCCCAATTCAGACTATGGAGCATCATTTCAGTCTATGAAGCCTCATCTCTGGCTATGGAGCCCCATTTCTGACTATGGAGCCTCAATCCAGATTATGGACCCTCAATTCAGGCTCTGGAGCCTCATTTCAAGCTATGGAGCCTCATTTCAGACTATGGAGCTTCAATTCAGACAATGGAGCCTCATTTCAGGCTATGGAGCCCCATTTCAGGCTATGGAGCCACTTTTCAGACTATGGAGCACCATTTCAGACTATGGAGCCCCATTTCAGACTATGGAACCTCAATTCAGGCAATTGAGCCCCATTTCAGACTATGGAGCCTCATTTCAGGCAATGGAGAACCATTTCAAGCTATGGAGCCTCATTTTAGACTATGGAGCCTCAATTCAGACCATGGAGCCCCATTTCAGACTATTGAGCCTCATTTCAGACTATGGAGCCCCATTTCAACCTATGGTGAATCAACTCAGGCTATGGAGCCCTATTTCAGACTATGGAGCCTCACTTCAGACTATGAAGACTCATTTGAGGCTATAGAGCCTCATTTCTGGTAATGGACCACGATTTCAGTCTATGGAGGCTCAATCCAGACTATGGAGCCCCTTTTCAGTTTATGGGGCCTCAATTCAGAATTATGGAGCCTCATTTCAGACAATGGAGCCTCAATTCAGACTATGGAGCCTCATTTCAGGTTATGGAGCCTCAATTCAGACTATGGAGCCCTATTTCAGACTATGGAGCCACATTTCAGACTATGAAGCCTCATTTCAGACTATGGAGCCTCAATTCAGACTATGGAGTCCCATGTCAGACTATGGAGCCTCAATTCAGGCAATTGAACCCCATATCAGGCTATGGTGCCTCATTTCAGGCCATGGAGCCCCTTTCAAGCTATGGTACCCCATTTCAGACTATGGAGACTCATTTAAGACTATGGAGCTTCAATTCAGACAATGGAGCCTCATTTCAGGCTATGGAGCCCCATTTCAGGCTATGGAGCCTCATTGAAGACTATGGAGCCCCATTTCAGATTATGGAGCCTCATTTCAGGCTATGGAGCCTCAATTCAGACTATGGAGCCTCATTTCAGACTGTGGAGCCTCATTTAAATCTTTGGAGCTTCAATCCAGAATATGGATCACCATTTCAGTCTATGGAGCCGCAATTCAGACTATGGAGCCTCATTTATGTCTACGGAGCCTCATTTCAGCCTATGGAGCCTCAATTCAGGCTCTAGAGCTTCATTTCAGGCTATGGAGCCTCAATTCGGTCTATGGAGACTCTATTCAGACTATGGAGCACCATTTAAGGCTATGGAGCCTCAATTCAGACTATGGAGCCTCATTTCAAGCTATGGGGCCTCATTTCAGTCTATGGAGCCCCAATTCAGGCAATGGAGCCTCAATTCAGGCTATGGAGCCTCATTTCAGACTGTGGAGCCTCATTTAAATCTATGGAGCTTCAATCCAGAATATGGATCACCATTTCAGACTATGGAGCCGCAATTCAGACTATGGAGCCCCATTTCTGACTATGGAGCCTCAATCCAGATTATGGAGCCTCAATTCAGGCTATGGAGCCTCATTTCAAGCTATGGAGCCTCATTTCAGACTATGGAGCTTCAATTCAGACAATGGAGCCTCACTTCAGACAATGGAGCCTCAATTCAGACTATGGAGCCTCATTTCAGGTGATGGAGCCTCAATTCAGAATATGGAGCCCCATCTCAGATTATGGAGCCTCATTTCAGTCTATGGAGCCCCATTTCAGGCTATGGAGCCTTATTTCAGATTATGGAGCCCCATTTCAGACTATGGAGCCTCATTTCAGGCTATGGATCCTCAATTCAGACTATGGAGCCTCATTTCAGACTGTGGAACCTCATTTAAGGCTATGGAGCTTCAATCCAGAATATGGAGCACCATTTCAGACTATGGAGCCGCAATTCAGACTATCGAGCCTCAATTCTGTCAATGGAGCCTCATATCAGTCTATGGAGCCTCAATTCAGACTCTAGAGCTAAATATCGGGCTATGGAGCCTCAATTCAGGCTACGGAGCCTCATTTCAGACTATGGAGCCCCAATTCAGACTATGGAACCTCACTTCAGACTATGGAGCATTTCGGCCTTTGGAGCTTTATTTCAGACTATGGAGCCTCAATTCAGACTATGGACCCTCAATTCTGGCTATGGAGCCCTATTCCAGACTATGGAGTCCCAATTCAGACTATGGAGCCCCATATCAGACTATGGAGTCTCAATTCAGACTATGGAGCCCCTTTTCAGGCTATGGAACCTCCATTCAGGCAATTGAGCCCCATTTCAGACTATGGAGCCTCATTTCAGGCAATGGAGCCCCATTTCAAGCTATGGAGCCTCATTTTAGACTATGGAGCCTCAATTCAGACTACGGAGCCCCTCTTCAGACTATGGAGCCTCATTTCAGGTCTATGGAGCCTCAATTCAGACTATGGAGCCTCATTTCAGACTACGGAGCCTCATTTCAGACTATGGAGCCCCATTGCAGACTATGGAGCCTCATTTCAGACTATGGAGCCTCATTTCAGACTATGGAGCCTCAATTCAGACTATGGAGCCCCCGTCAGACTATGGAGCCTCAATTCAGGTAATTGAGCCCCATTTCAGGCTATGGAGCCTCATTTCAGACTATGGACCCATTTCAGACTATGGAGCCTCATTTGAGGCTATGGAGGCTCAATTCAGACTATGGAGCCTCATTTCAGACTACGGAGCCTCATTTCAGACTATAGAGACCCATTGCAGACTATGGAGCCTCATTTCAGACTATGGAGCCTCATTTCAGACTATGGAGCCTCAATTCAGATTATGGAGCTCCTGTCAGACTATGGAGCCTCAATTCAGGTCATTGAGCCCCATTTCAGGCTATGGAGCCTCATTTCAGACTATGGACCCATTTCAGACTATGGAGCCTCATTTGAGGCTATGGAGGCTCAATTCAGACTATGGAGCCTCATTTCAGACTGTGGAGCCCCATTTAAGGCTTTGGAGCTTCAATCCAGAATATGGAGCACCATTTCAGACTATGGAGCCGCAATTCAGACCATGGAGCCTCAATTTTGTCTATGGAGCCTCATTTCAGACTATGTAGACTCAATTCAGACTCTAGAGCTTATTTTCAGGCTATGGAGCCTCAATTCAGGCTATGGAGCCTCAATTCAGATTATGGAGCCCCATTTCAGATTTTGGAGCCTCATTTCAGACTATGGAGCCCCATTTCAGACTATGGAGCCTCACTTCAGGCTATGGAGCCTCAATTCAGACTATGGAGCCTCATTTCAGACTGTGTAGGCTCATTTCAGACTATGGAGCCCCTATTCAGATAATGGAGCATCATTTCAGGCTATGAAGCCTCATTTCTGGCTATGGAGCCCCATTTCTGACTATGGGGCCTCACTTCAGACTATGGAGTCTCAATTCAGACTATGGAGCCTCAATTCAGACTATGGAGTCCCATTTCGGACTATGGTGCCTCATTTCAGGCAATGGAGCCCCTTTTCGAGCTATGGAGCCTCATTTCAGACTATGGAGACTCATTCCATGCTATGGAGCCTCATTTCAGACTATGGAGCCTCAATTCAGACTATGTAGCCCCATTTCAGACTATGGATCATCATTTCAGACTATGGAGCCTCAATTCAGATTATGGAGCCCCATTTCAGACTTTGGAGCCTCATTTCAGACTATGGAGCCTCATTTCAGACTATGGAGCCTCAATTCAGACTATGGAGCCTCAATTCAGACTATGGAGCCCCATGTCAGACTATGGAGCCTCAATTCAGGCAATTGAGACCCATTTCAGACTATGGTGCCTCATTTCAGGCAATGGAGCCCCATTTCAAACTATGGAGCCTCATTTCAGACTCTGGAGCCTCAATTCAGACTATGGAGCTTCATTTCAGACTATGGAGCTTCAATTCAGACTATGGCGCCTCAATTCAGGCTATGGAGCCCTATTTCAGACTATGGAGCCTCACTTCAGACTATGGAGACTCATTTGAGGCTATAGAGCCTCATTTCTGGTAATGGACCACCATTTCATTCTATGGAGCCTCAATCCAGACTATGGAGCCCGTTTTCAGACTATGGAGCCTCAATTCAGGATTATGGAGACTCATTTCAGACAAAGGAGCCTCAATTCAGACTATGGAGCCTCATTTCAGGCTAAGGAGCCTCAATTCAGACTATGGAGCCCGATTTCAGACTATGGAGTCACGTTTCAGACTATGGAGCCTCATTTCAGACTATAGAGCCTCAATTCAGACTATGGAAACCCATGTCAGACTATGGAGGCTCAATTCAGACTATGGAGCCCCATTTCAGACTATGGAGCGTCATTTCAGACTATGGAGCCTCATTTCAGGCTATGGAGATTCATTTCAGACTATGGAGCCTCAATTCAGGCTATGGAGCCCTATTTAAGACTATGGAGGTTCACGTCAGACTATGGAGCCTCATTTCTGGTAATGGACCACCATTTCGGTCTATGGATCCCCAATTCAGACTATGGAGCATCATTTCAGGCTAAGGAGCCTCATCTCTGGCTATGGAGACCCATTTCTGACTATGGAGCCTCAATCCAGATTATGGAGCCTCAATTCAGGCTATGGAGCTTCATTTCAAGCTATGGAGCCTCATTTCAGACTATGGAGCTTCAATGCAGACAATGGACCCACATTTCAGGCAATGGAGCCTCAATTCAGACTATGGAGCCTCATTTCAGGTTATGGAGCCTCAATTCAGACTATGGAGCCCCATTTCAGATTATGGAGCCTCATTTCAGTCTATGGAGCACCATTTCAGTCTATGGAGCCTCATTTCAGATTATGGAACCTCAATTCAGGCAATTGAGCCCCATTTAGGCTATGGTGCCTCATTTTAGGCAATGGAGCCGCTTTTAAAGCTATGGAGCCCCATTTCAGACTATGGAGATACATTTAAGACTATGGAGCTTCAATTCAGACAATGGAGCCTCATTTCAGGCTATGGAGCCCCATTTCAGGCTATGGAGCCTTATTTCAGACTATGGAGCCCCATTTCAGACTATGGAGACTTATTTCAGACTATGGAGCCCCATTTCAGACTATGGAGCCTTATTTCAGACTCTGTAGCCTCAATTCCGACAATGGAGCTTCATTTCAGACTATGGATCTTCAATTCAGACTATGGAGCCTCAATTCAGACAATGGAGCCTCATTTCAGGCTATGGAGACCCATTTCAGGTTATGGAGCCTCATTTCAGACTATGGAGCCCCATTTCAGATTATGGAGCCTCATTTCAGACTATGGAGCCCCATTTCAGACTATGGATCATCATTTCAGATTATGGAGCCCCATTTCAGACTTTGGAGGCTCATTTCAGACTATGGAGCCTCATTTCAGACTATGGAGCCTCAATTCAGACTATGGAGCCCCATGTCAGACTATGGAGCCTCAATTCAGGCAATTGAGACCCATTTCAGACTATGGTGCCTCATTTCAGGCAATGGAGCCCCATTTCAAACTATGGAGCCTCATTTCAGACTCTTGAGCCTCAATTCAGACTATGGAGCTTCATTTCAGACTATGGAGCTTCAATTCAGACTATGGCGCCTCAATTCAGGCTATGGAGCCCTATTTCAGACTATGGAGCCTCACTTCAGACTATGGAGACTCATTTGAGGCTATAGAGCATCATTTCTGGTAATGGACCACCATTTCATTCTATGGAGCCTCAATCCAGACTATGGAGCCCCTTTTCAGACTATGGAGCCTCAATTCAGAATTATGGAGACTCATTTCAGACAATGGAGCCTCAATTCAGACTATGGAGCCTCATTTCAGGCTAAGGAGCCTCAATTCAGACTATGGAGCCCGATTTCAGACTATGGAGCCCCATTTCAGACTATGGAGACACATTTAAGACTATGGAGCTTCAATTCAGACAATGGAGCCTCATTTCAGGCTATGGAGCCCCATTTCAGGCTATGGAGCCTTATTTCAGACTATGGAGCCCCATTTCAGACTATGGAGACTTATTTCAGACTATGGAGCCCCATTTCAGACTATAGAGACTTATTTCAGACTCTGTAGCCTCAATTCAGACTATGGAGCTTCATTTCAGACTATGGATCTTCAATTCAGATTATGGAGCCTCAATTCAGACAATGGAGCCTCATTTCAGGCTATGGAGACCCATTTCAGGTTATGGAGCCTCATTTCAGATCATGGAGCCTCAATTCAGACTATGGAGCCTCATTTCAGGCTATGGAGGCTCAACTCAGACTATGGAGCCTCATTTCAATCTACGGAGCCTCATTTCAGACTATGGAGACCCATTTCAGACTATGGATCCTCATTTCAGAATATGGAGCCTTATTTCAGACTATGGAGCCTCAGTTCAGTCTGTGGAGCCCCATGTCAGACTATGGAGCCTCAATTCAGGCAATAGAGCCCCATTTCAGGCTATGGTGCCCCATTTCAGGCTATGGAGCCTCAATCCAGACTATGGAGCCCCATCTCAGACTTTGGAGCCTCAATTGAGGCAATTGAGCCCCATTTCAGACTATGGTGCCTAATTTCAGGCAATGGAGCCCCATTTCAAACTATGGAGCCTCATTTCAGACTATGAGCCCCACTTCAGTCTATGGACCCTCAATTTTGGGCTATGGAGCCCCATTTCAGACGATGGAGCCCCAATTCAGATAATGGAGCCCCTTATCAGACTATAGAGCTTCACTTCAGGCATTGGAGACCCATTCCAGACTATGAAGCCTCAATTCAGACTATGGAGCCCCATTTCAGACTATGGAGCCTCAATTCAGGCAATTGTGCCCCATTTTAGGCTATGGAGCCTCATTTCAATCCATTGAGCCTCAATTCAGGCTATGGAGCCACATTTCAGATTATAGAGCCCCATTTCAGACTATGGAGCCTCATTTCACACTATGGGGCCTCATTTCAGACTATGGAGTCTCAATTCAGACTATGGAGCCCCATTTCAGACTATGGAGCCTCATTTCAGACTATGGAGCCTCAATTCAGACTATGGAGCCCCATTTCAGACAATGAAACCCCTTTTCAGACTATGGAGCCTGATTTCAGACTATGGAGCCTCAATTCAGGCTATGGAGCTCCATTTCAGACTATGGAGCCTCAGTTCAGACTATGGAGCTTCAATTCAGTCCTTGTTGCCTCATTTCAGGCTATGGAGACTCAATTCAGACTATGGAGCATCATTTCAGACTATGGAGCCTCAATTCAGACTATGGAGCCCCATGTCAGACCATGGAGCCTCAATTCAGGCAATTGAGCCCCATATCAGACTATGGTGCCTCATTTCTGGCAATGGAGCCCCATTTCAATCTATGGAGCCTCATTTCAGACTATGGAGCCCCATTTCAGATTATGGAGCCTCATTTCAGACTGTGGAGCCTCATTTCAGATCATGGAGCCCCATTCCAGACTATGGAGCCTCATTTCTGGCTATGGAGCCCCATTTCTGACTATGGAGCCTCTATCCAGATTATGGAGCCTCAATTCAGGCTATGGCGCCTCATTTTAGACTATGGAGCCTCAATTCAGACTATGGAGCCCCTTTTCAGACTATGGAGCCTCAATTCAGGCAATTGAGCCCCATTTCAGTCTATGGAGACTCATTTCAGGCTATGGCGCCTCATTTCAGACTTTGGAGCCCCAATTCAGACTATGGAGCCTCATTTCAAACTACGGAGCCTCATTTCTGACTCTTGAGCCCCATTTCAGACTTTGGAGCCTCATTTCAGGCTATGGAGACTCATTTCAGGCTATGGAGCCTCAATTCAGGCTATGGAGCATCATTTCAGACTATGGAGACACATTTCAGTTTATGGAGCCTCATTTCAGGCTATGGAGCCTCAATTCAGACTATGGAGCCTCATTTCAGAATGTGGAGCCTCATTTCAGACAATGGAGCCCCAATTCAGACTATGGAGCATCATTTCAGGCTATGGAGCCTCATTTCTGGCTATGGAGCCCCATTTCTGTCTATGGAGCCTCAATAAAGATTATGGAGCCTCAATTCAGGCTATGGAGCCTCATTTCAGGCTATGGAGCCCCATTTGAGGCTATGGAGCCTCATTTCAGACTATGGAGCCCCATGGTAGACTAAGCATCCTCAATTAAGGTAATTGAGCCCCATTTCAGGCTATGGGGCCTCATTTAAGGCAATGGAGCCCCTTTTCAAGCTATGAAGCCCCATTTCAGACTATGGAGCCCCATTTCAGACTCTGGAGCTTCATTTCAGACTCTGGAGCCTCAATTCAGACTATGGAGTCTCATTTAAGACTATGGAGCTTCAATTCAGACAATGGAGCCTCATTTCAGGCTATGGAGCCTCATTTCAGACTATGGAGCCCCATTTCAGACTATGGAGCCTTATTTCAGGCTATGGAGCCTCATTTCAGACTATGGAGGCTCATTTCAGACTGTGGAGTCTCATTTAAGGCTTTGGAGCTTCAATCCAGAATATGGAGCACCATTTCAGGCTATGGAGCCGCAATTCAGACTATGGAGCCTCAATTCGGTCTATGGTGCCTCATGTCAGACTATGTAGCCACAATTCAGACTCTAGAGCTTAATTTCAGGCTATGGAGCCTCAATTCAGGCTATGGAGCCTCATTTAAGACTATGGAGCCCCTTTTCGTGCTATGGAGCATTATTTCAGACTATGGATCCTCAATTCAGACTATGGAGCCCCATTTCAGACTATGGAGCTTCATTTCAGGCAATGGAGCACCATTTCAGACTATGGAGCATCATATCAGACTATGGAGCCACAATTCAGACTATGGAGCCCCATCATGTCAGACTATGGAGCCTCAATTCAGGCAATTGAGCCCCATTTCAGACTATGGTGCCTCATTTCAGGCAATGGAGCCCCCTTTCAAACTATGGTGCCTCATTTCAGACTATGGAGCCCCATTTCAGACTATGGAGCCTCATTTCAGACTCTGGAGCCTCAATTCAGAATATGGAGCTTCATTTGAGACTATGGAGCTTCAATTCTGACTATGGAGCCTCAATTCAGGCTATGGAACCCTATTTCAGACTATGGAGCCTCACTTCAGACTATGGAGACTCATTTCAGGCTTTGGAGCCTCATTTCTAGTAATGGACCACCATTCCAATCTATGGAGCCTCAATTCAGACTATGGAGCCCCTTTTCAGACTATGGAGCCTCAATTCAGGCAATTGAGCCCCATTTCAGACTATGGAGCGTCATTTCAGTCTATGGAGCCTCATTTCAGGCTATGGACCCTCATTTCAGACTATGGAGCCTCAATTCAGGCTATGGAGCCCTATTTCAGACTATGGAGCCTCACGTCAGACTATGGAGACTCATTTCAGTTTATGGAGCCTCATTTCTGGTAATGGACCACCATTTCAGTCTATGGAGCTTCAATCCAGATTTTGGAGCCCCTTTTCAGGCTATGGATCCTCAATTCTGAATTATGGAGCCTCATTTCAGACTATGGAGCCTCATTTCAAACTACGGAGCCTCATTTGAGTCTATGGAGACTCATTTCAGACTCTGGAGCCTTAATTCAGAATATGGAGCCCCATTTCAGAATATGGAGCCTCATTTCAGGCTATGGAGCCTCATTTCAAATTATGGAGACTCAATTCAGGCTATGGAGCCCTATTTCAGACTATGGAGCCTCACTTCAGACTATGGAGACTCATTTTAGGCTATAGAGCCTCATTTCTGCTAATGGACCACCATTTCAGGCTATGGAGCCTCAATCCAGACTATGGAGCCCCATTTCAGACTATAGAGCCTCAATTCAGAATTATGGAGCCTCATTTCAGACCATGGAGCCTCAATTCAGACTATGGAGCCTCATTTCAGGCTATGGAGCCTCAATTCAGACTATGGAGCCACATTTCAGGCTATGGAGCGCCAATTCAGACTATGGAGTCTCACTTCAGACTATGGAGCCTCAATTCAGACTATGGAGTCCCATGTCAGACTATGGAGCCCCAATTCAGGCAATTGAGCCCCATTTCAGGCTATGGTGCCTCATTTCAGGCAATGGAGCCCCTTTTCAAGCTATGGAGCCCCATTTCAGATTATGGAGCCCCATTTCAGACGCTGGAGATCCATTTCAGACTCTGGAGCCTCAACTCAGGCTATGGAGACTCATTTAAGACCATGGAGATTCAATTCAGACAATGAAGCCTCATTTCAGGCTATGGAGCCCCATTTCAGGCTATGGAGCCTCATTTCAGACTATGGAGCCCCATTTCAGATGATGGAGCCTAATTTCAGGCTATGGAGCCTCAATTCAGACTATGGAGCCTCATTTCAGACTGTGGAGTCTCATTTAAGGCTATAGAGCTTCAATCCAGAATATGGAGCACCATTTCAGACTATGGAGCCTCAATTCTTACTATGGAGCCTCAATTCTGTCTATGGAGACTCATTTCAGACTATGGAGACTCAATTCAGACTCTACAGCATAATTTCAGGCTATGGAGCCTCAATTCAGACTATGGAGCCTCATTTCAGGCTATGGAGCCTCAATTCAGACTATGGAGCCTCATTTCAGACTGTGGAGCCTCATTTCAGACTATGGAGCATCATTTCAGGCTATGGAATCTCATTTCTGGCTATGGGGCCCCATTTCTGACTATGGAGCCTCAATCCAGATTATGGAGCCTCAATTCTGGCTATGGGCCCTCATTTCAATCTATGGAGCCTCATTTCGGAATATGCAGCTTCAATTCAGACAATGGAGCCTCATTTAAGGCTATGGAGCCTCATTTCAGACTATGGAGCCTCAATTCAGACTATGGAGCCCCATGTCAGACTATGGAGCCTCAATTCATGTATTTGAGCCCCATTTCAGGCTATGGTGCCTCATTTCAGGCAATGGAGCCCCTTTTCAAGCTATGGAGCCCCATTTCAGACTATGGGGCCCCATTTCAGACAATGGAGCCCCAATTCAGACTATGGAGCATCATTTCAGGCTATGGAGCCTCATTTCTGGCTATGGAGCCCCATTTCTGTCTATGGAGCCTCAATAAAGATTATGGAGCCTCAATTCAGGCTCAGGAGCCTCATTTCAGGCTATGGAGCCCCATTTGAGGCTATGGAGCCTCATGTCAGACTATGGAGCCCCATGGTAGACTAAGCATCCTGAATTAAGGTAATTGAGCCCCATTCCAGGCTATGGAGCCTCATTTAAGGCAATGGAGCCCCTTTTCTGTCTATGGAGCCTCAATAAAGATTATGGAGCCCCATTTCAGACTATGGAGCCCCATTTCAGACTCTGGAGCTTCATTTCAGACTCTGGAGCCTCAATTCAGACTATGGAGTCTCATTTAAGACTATGGAGCTTCAATTCAGACAATGGAGCCTCATTTCAGGCTATGGAGCCTCATTTCAGACTATGGAGCCCCATTTCAGACTATGGAGCCTCATTTCAGGCTATGGAGCCTCATTTCAGACTATGGGGGCTCATTTCAGACTGTGGAGTCTCATTTAAGGCTTTGGAGCTTCAATCCAGAATATGGAGCACCATTTCAGGCTATGGAGCCGCAATTCAGACTATGGAGCCTCAATTCGGTCTATGGAGCCTCATGTCAGACTATGTAGCCACAATTCAGACTCCAGAGCTTAATTTCAGGCTATGGAGCCTCAATTCAGGCTATGGAGCCTCAGTTAAGACTATGGAGCCCCTTTTCGTGCTATGGAGCATTATTTCAGACTATGGATCCTCAATTCAGACTATGGAGCCCCATTTCAGACTATGGAGCATCATTTCAGGCAATGGAGCACCATTTCAGACTATGGAGCATCATATCAGACTATGGAGCCAAAATTCAGACTATGGAGCCCCATCATGTCAGACTATGGAGCCTCAATTCAGGCAATTGAGCCCCATTTCAGACTATTGTGCCTCATTTCAGGCAATGGAGCCCCCTTTCAAACTATGGTGCCTCATTTCAGACTATGGAGCCCCATTTCAGACTATGGAGCCTCATTTCAGACTCTGGAGACTCAATTCAGAATATGGAGCTTCATTTGAGACTATGGAGCTTCAATTCTGACTATGGAGCCTCAATTCAGGCTATGGAACCCTATTTCAGACTATGGAGCCTCACTTCAGACTATGGAGACTCATTTCAGGCTTTGGAGCCTCATTTCTAGTAATGGACCACCATTTCAATCTATGGAGCCTCAATTTAGACTATGGAGCCCCTTTTCAGGCTATGGAGCCTCAATTCAGGCAATTGAGCCCCATTTCAGACTATGGAGCGTCATTTCAGACTATGGAGCCTCATTTCAGGCTATGGAGCCTCATTTCAGACTATGGAGCCTCAATTCAGGCTATGGAGCCCTATTTCAGACTATGGAGCCTCACGTCAGACTATGGAGACTCATTTCAGTTTATGGAGCCTCATTTCTGGTAATGGACCAACATTTCAGACTATGGAGCCACAATCCAGATTATGGAGCCCCTTTTCAGGCTATGGAGCCTCAATTCTGAATTATGGAGCCTCATTTCAGACTATGGAGCCTCAATTCATACTATGGAGCCTCATTTCAAACTACGGAGCCTCATTTGAGACTATGGAGACTCATTTCAGACTCTGGAGCCTTAATTCAGAATATGGAGCCCCATTTCAGACTATGGAGCCTCATTTCAGGCTATGGAGCCTCATTTCAACTTATGGAGACTCAATTCAGGCTATGGAGCCCTATTTCAGACTATGGAGCCTCACTTCAGACTATGGAGACTCATTTTAGGCTATAGAGCCTCATTTCTGCTAATGGACCACCATTTCAGGCTATGGAGTCTCAATCCAGACTATGGAGCCCCATTTCAGACTATAGAGCCTCAATTCAGAATTATGGAGCCTCATTTCAGACCATGGAGCCTCAATTCAGACTATGGAGCCTCATTTCAGGCGATGGAGCCTCAATTCAGACTATGGAGCCATATTTCAGGCTATGGAGCGCCAATTCATACTATGGAGTCTCACTTCAGACTATGGAGCCTCAATTCAGACTATGGAGTCCCATGTCAGACTATGGAGCCCCAATTCAGGCAATTGAGCCCCATTTCAGGCTATGGTGCCTCATTTCAGGCAATGGAGCCCCTTTTCAAGCTATGGAGCCCCATTTCAGATTATGGAGCCCCATTTCAGACGCTGGAGATCCATTTCAGACTCTGGAGCCTCAACTCAGGCTATGGAGACTCATTTAAGACCATGGAGATTCAATTCAGACAATGAAGCCTCATTTCAGGCTATGGAGCCCCATTTCAGGCTATGGAGCCTCATTTCAGACTATGGAGCCCCATTTCAGATTATGGAGCCTAATTTCAGGCTATGGAGCCTCAATTCAGACTATGGAGCCTCATTTCAGACTGTGGAGTCTCATTTAAGGATATGGAGCTTCAATCCAGAATATGGAGCACCATTTCAGACTATGGAACCTCAATTCTTACTATGGAGCCTCAATTCTGTCTATGGAGCCTCATTTCAGACTATGGAGGCTCAATTCAGACTCTAGAGCATAATTTCAGGCTATGGAGCCTCAATTCAGGCTATGGAGCCTCATTTCAGACTATGGAGACACATTTCAGACTATGGAGCCTCATTTCAGTCTATTGTTTTAGATCCCTTATTTAGGGGTGGTAGGACCTAAAACGGAAGAGTTACTGTATTGATTTTGAATGGAGTGTCTAAAAGGGGGTAGCTGCCTTTGGAGGGGCAAGCTGACCAGTGTGGAGTGTTGTTTAGCGTTAGGAACTAGGGGGCGCTCCTATAAAGACTGTAAATGTGGTTTAAGGGATGTAGCCTTAGCACGCGGGTCGATGTACTAGCCGCCCAGCCGGCTACTTATTATATAATCACCTTGCTAGTGTCAGCGGTTCGGCACGCGCTTCACTTGAGCACGCGAGCCGCTGTGAGGAATACAAGGACGTCTGAGTTGGCGTTATTACTACGGTGTGTCACGTCTGACTGTGACGGGAGTAAGGAAGGACGTTGGGACGTGAAGAAGAGTGTAGATCAGTAATGCAAGTGTAAGAGACTGACCAAGTGTTTATTGGTCAGCAATGAGTAACTGTTAGTCCCTTTTAAGGGATCTTGTGATGTTATAATGTGAGTACAAACTGTGGGTGTTAGGTTACAAAAGTAGGATTCTGAACACTGACTGACTGACTCACCTCGGTTGACACTGTCGTTAGCCTCCGGCTGTCTCGTCGAAGCACTGATGATGGAGAGATCCTCGTGACCCACTTAAGGCACCTTTTATACCTTTAGCCTCTGTTCTGTCAGCGCGTTGTGGCATAGTTGAACCAGTTTGTAGTATGTCGCTGTGTGTCATAATTACGCAAGGGTTGAGCTGCTTTATGGAGTAGCCAGCTGCCCTTATAGTATTGATGGATATTGGGTAGGCTTTTAAAGGGTTGCCTTTTATGAGATTTAGACAGATGATGGGGGGGATGATCTCTAAGGGGTGCATACCCCTTGGGTATTGTACAAGCCTCTTCCTCCATTTGGTCGCGTCCTCGCGACCGGGAAGGGCACTTGGGGTTGGGATGTTGTCGTAGTAGTTTTTGAATCCCCCTCGTCTCTTCTGGTGGTGGCGTCGTAAGCGTCGTCGTATGGAACGGGTGTCGTCGTGCAGAAGTGTAGGTGTGCGGTCAGCCCGTGTTCAGAGGGGAGGGTTATGGGGTGTACATAGATATATATGTATATAAATTTTACATTGCATGGTGAAATGTGCATTAACATTGTTGAATAAAGAAAATAATTGCTATTGAGGCACAATCGCCATTGCCGTTGTCGGCATAAAAAAGAAAAAAAACATGGTTATACATGGTTACATAGTTGTGCAGGGAGGAAAAACCCAGGGCCGAACGGATGATTGCGTCGTCCGCCCTATCTTGGGGAAAAAGTGCTCCCTGCAATAAAGAAGATAGGAGAGAATAGAAAAAAATGGGTGTTCCAGGGTATAATTTAAAGGAAATATTTAAAATGTATTTATTGGTGTGGGATAAAACGGAACACCCTGACAAATGGGGAAGTTAGAAGAGAGAAAAATGAAAGAAAACAATTCACAGACATTGGTTACGTGTTACCTTAGCAAACGAAACAAAACAAAACAAAACAAAAATATAGACATCGTGTACACGTGAACTTGATAAACAGACAAAAATATATATAGTGTTTAATGTATTATGTTGCGATGCTGACATTTAGGAATTTCCATTGGAATAATTGCCCGTGGGCGCATGAATATGTATGTAGTTTACTCTTTAAAATTATGAACTACCATGACCTTATGTCTACTTAAGCGCGCTAAACCCTTATAATTCTAGTTTTTGTTTGGATCCTCGCGTGCACGCTACCTGTTTGTACGTACGCTTGCCGTATCACGGCTGATCCTATACGGCCACCTCTTGGCACGGTTGAGTGGTCGTACCGCTTGCAGTGTATTCTTAATACCTAGTCTGTGAAGCATCCTCTGTGGGTGAATGCTTGCACACTTGGCCATGAGGGTCGCCGCCACATGCCGGTTGCGCCCTCATCGCCGTAAGCTGCGTCGCATTTTGACGCTTCAAGTGTTTTTGTTTTATGCAGATCTGCCAGTAAGCCTGATGCCCCACAGGCATCATTCCTGCTGTGCAGATTCATTTTAGAGTGTGTATCTGAAAAAGAAAAATGTGGTGAGTGTTTGCGAGTGTGTCGGGATTAGTGCAAGTTGAAAAAAATAAACAAAAAGTGTACACATCATGGCATGCTGTAGATAATATGCCACTGCTATGTGGCAGTGAAATTCCTGTCACCAGTTTTCTGTATCTGGTGACGATGCCTGTGAAAAAAAAAAATGGCGAGGTTTAGAAAAAAAAAAACATATTAGTACCGGTTGAAGCTGGTCTTTTACTGAAAAAAAACAACATGATTAATGTTACTTAGCTGCAAGGCCGGGCTTACCCTATACGGTGCCGTAATGCCGTAAATAATATATAGTTGGTCTTACCCCGGTAGCGGAATTGTGGTTACCGGGTGCCGATATATTCCACTTTGATTATTCCTATCTTAATCTAGTATTGTCGGGCTTACCTCGGTAACGGATTTATAGTCACCGAGTGCCGATATATTCTACGGTGATCTATATATACTAAAAAAATGTCTTAAATGTAGGTGTATGTTACCTTATGTCTTACCTTACTTATTTAACTTATTGATAAAATTACTTAACTGTAAAACTATTCTGTATTTACATGCCGAGTGGACCTTATTCTAAAGCCGAAATGTGCTGTGCTATTATTAGCAACAGCTGTCAGTAAATTTGCTTACATCTAAGTGACCTTAACATGGCACTATGACTTAAGTACTAAGATTTAGATGGAGGCTGGCCGCTTGATTTCTCTCGCGGGGGCGCCCTTGTAGTACATTGTCGGGACCGGAACCCAACAATGCCTCGTAGTCCCCTCCGTTTTAATACTATTGTCGACATCTATTCTAGGTCTTAATACTAGTACTAACCTATTCGCAGGTGCTTACGGTGCCACTAAGCTAACCGTTTCGCCCGCTGTAACTTTCGTGTTCATAACCGGGTGCTGTTCCTATTCGACGTAGGTGAGCCGCCCACTTGGCTCCTGTGAGGGGCGCGCAATGCCCCATCTCTTAATGCCCTCTGACTGCCCGATGCGTCGTCATTTATGTGGGCATTGGACAGTGTGGTCCAATGGCATAATATCCTCCGGGAAAAAAGCGTCCGGGGAGTCCTCTTGGCCTGTGTCGGCCGCAATATTTGTATTCATATGTCCTCCGGGAAGTGAGCGTCCGGGGAGTCCTCTTCGCCTTAATCGGCATTGCTGGGTTGGCCCACTGAACCCTTTTGAGTGCCCGCTATGCTACTCATTTAAGAACTCTGGCGACCCGTTGTCGTCCATTTACGTGGGCGCAGGACCGAATGAGCGCGTACATTCCATATATATATATTCATATTTCATTCTGCATTATTGATTACCGTCGTGGTCTTCACCTTCACCTCGCGGGGTAAGGACTTGTCGGATCTAGGATTGGTCCTGCTGAACCCTTGGATCCTGCTTCACTCCTGACGAATAGGAGTCTGACTCCCCGCCATGGAAGTCCTACTTACGTAAATTTAACTAACAGTCTAGTCATAATATGGTCGTCTCTAGGGATAGCTCCCGAGGCCGACGCGGAGTGAGCTATTTCTCCCGCCATTCTCAGAAAGTCTCCCTGCAGGTCTTGGCTTCGACGACCGTGGCTCAAAGTGGGTTTAGCATCCCTTCCTCCCAGGGGCGGTTTATGCGCACCTAGGATTCCAGAGCTTGCCCGACCAGGCCGCGAATGCTTTGACCTTACGTGGTTCGTCTATTTGGTCTAGTCGTCAGTAATTTGATGAGCCAACTGGGGTAAGGGTCCACATCGCCTTCCCCAGCTCTGCTCCTAGTGTTGTGCTTTTGACCTTTGGCTAACGCCGGTATCATCAGCCAGGGTGTTTCAGGTTCCCTTTTTTTTTTTTTTTTTTTTTTTTAAATATAGGTGTAACCTGTGTAAAAAGTGTCAAATGTAAAATACTTCCAGTGTGGTGGGCTGGTAAAACCTCTACATACGTAGACTACTTTAGGCTACCTGTGCTATATCAGCTTCTCCAGCGATAATGCTCTTTTTTAACCTTGATGGAGGTGTTAGTAGGGTCTGTGGCGTCAGGTACCCTGTTATTGTGATCTGGGGGTAGTTATCTGTAGAGTGGGTTAAAGCAGGGTAGGAGGAGGTTGCGCACTTCCGAATTCCGCGTTAGTGGCGGCCTGGAACCGGTTTTTGTGCTGGGATGCTCCTACAGTGAGTGGAACGGGGCAGGTAATTCCCGGGGTTGCAAAAAATAAAATAAAAATCCATGCCGGTCTGATATCAATATCCCCTGGTGAATGGATGGGATATACATGCATGCGTCTGGATATGAGGCGTTTGCACTCATGTATGGATAGGTGTAGGTTGAGGCATAATACTAATATATTTCCCTCTCATGCGGGATGATTTAAATTTAAAAAAAATGGTTAGTATTTATTACTTATGGCCTCATCTCTCATATGGAGATGTGCATTACGCTTAGTTGGTGTTTGCCGATGCACCCCTCTCATTCAGGTGATAGCGGTGGGGCTCAAGGCGTAGCATGCCCTTTCTGTAAACACATGAAGTTTACCAACCCTTATGTATACTTTGTAGTGTAGTGTAGCTGTGCTGGTCGTGTTCATGTGTCTGCGTTGTTTATGTTTGGACGTGAAAAGGTTATGGGAAGGGAGTAGAGTGGGACGCTGTTAGCATGTTCTCTTGTCATCCTCCCTTGGTCCATGTTGGTTTTCTATCCGCGCTTTGGGATAGCGAAGCTTCACGACCTACTCTGGTCCGTTATAGGGCTAAGTCCTAGTCGCCTGGAATGATTTGTTTCGGGACTAGGGTCGCAAAAAGAAGTTGTTAAGGGGAGGTCCCGTTTCCTCAAAGTCCCTATGTTCGCCCCTGATTGGTGAGCGCGTTTGTGTGTGTGTGTGACTACGCTCCGCTACACCACGCGGACGCCTGGTCTGCTGTAGGGCCAAGTCCTACTGTGTATATTGTGTATGGGTAGGAAGCGCCCGTGGCCTGCCAACGTCTTTACGAACGTGCTACTCTGGGCCTGCGACAAGTTTTGGTCTGTGACGTCTGCTTGTTGATAAATGCTTTCGCAGTGTTGAAAAATGTATAGTGTTATGATTGTTCTGCATTTGTTTATTCATGGTCACTGCCACTACACAATCGCGTTTTGTCATCGACAGTGTTGCAAAGTGGCTAAGTCTGCAAGTCATCAGTTTGTGTGTGTAACTTCAGGCCGGGATTTTATGTAGGTTAACCACTGTTGCGTGTTTTTCTGCACGTATGCCAGTGTGGTCATTGTGTTAAATTCCTGGCGGCCCGATGTGGTAATCCGCCCTGCTACTATTGCCGTTGTGTGGCCATTATTCCGTAAGACCGTTGTCTTACGAAATTTATATGTCTCTGTCTGGAAAGTCCATTTTCCCTGTCAAGTGTATTTCTGGAATTTTATGCCTGTCATTTGGCCGCAGGAATGTAGTATTATCTGTCTAAGCCGTTATATGAGCCAATTTTGGTGTGATTGGAAGGCCGTCTGCTTGTTTTTCCCTGGCGTGCAATTTTCTCTGGGGTTCGAACCCGTGTTCTATGTAATTCTCTGTGTTATATGTCTGCGTTGTTCATGTTCTGCGGGCATTCTGTCTGTATTTTGTTTGTGTTTCTCGTACCGAAAATACCGTTGTTTAGTTAGTTTTCGGTACGAGGTTTTTGTGTGTGGACATGGGTTCGAAGCCGGTTGTCTGTAAAGATTTGGTGGCCATTTCTGTGCCGCCTACACTATGGCAAATGGGCTGTGTGTTTTTCTATGCGCAACCCCTAGTATACCTTCCTGCGAGGAGTTTGCTTATTTTTGCCCTCTCCTCGTAGTGTAAATTTTGAAGATATAGGGTTCTTGGGTTGGCTATGAATGATTCCGTGCAGTGTGCTTTGGGAACTGTCGTCTGTAAGGCTCGCAGTTTATCACTGAGGTCTGCTTTACTGCTGAGTATGATGGTGTCGGGTTGCAATGTCTTGCGCGCTCGCTTGTTTACTTGTTTCGATAACGCTGTGTATCCGAACATGTGTTCTTAATCAGCCTGCTTTCTGTTAGTGCTCTTCGCATTATAAAAAGGCAAGAGGGGAATTTTGTGGTTTAACGTGACCATTTCTGGAGATCATGTGCCACGGGATTTCCGTTTTACTTGGAATCCAAACCACAGGCCATGGCATTTCACTTCGGAAATCTCATATGCATTGGCCGTCTGCAAAAGAACCTTCCATTGACTACACTTGTGTCCCCGAGTGTTGTGTTATGTATACCTATGTATAAAATATATATATAGTTTATTTGGCCATTTTTCTTTCTTGGGCTAAATGTGTGAAACAAAAAAAAATTATTTATGCCCCGCTCTGCATTAAGAGAGCACATTGAAAGAAAATAATAGTAGGTGGCGTTAGTCTCTAAAAATTATGTCGTGAGCACTATGTTTTTGAAAAAAAATGGTGATTGGGACCTGAGTGTAGTATTTACCATTTTGGTAACGTGAGTACTACCGTAATCTGGTTACGTCTCAGGGGAATCTACCGACACTGTCTAGTACACCTTAGGAAGGCCATTGCCAGACGTAACTGATACCCTTGTATCCACGTCACGAGCAAAGCCAGTGCACTGTGGGAGTCAAACCTGCCTATCAAAGTAATTGTAACTCACCAAAATGACAGTGTCTCATCCCGGTGTGCAATTGGGCTTTTTAGTTGGTTAAAGCACACCTCCCAAAATTTTTTTTTTTTTTTTTTTTAACTAGTTTGAGATTCTTAATTCTTGCCATGCTTACGGTTTTCGCCCGCAACAAGAGAATCTGTCAAACTGTGGAACCATAACGTAGAACGTCTAGTCATTTCTACTTAGAAAGACTCCCTTAAGCTCTATGCTGTGATTTTATGCCTAAGTTGTGTTCAAAATATCTCTTTCCGGCCTTAAGCCTGATGGGCTTTCACTTGGCTTAGTGATGGCCTAATAGAAAGATGCCATGGTTCCCAAAAAAAAAACACAGAAGGATTTAAAATTACTCACTTCTAATTTGGCCATGTTGCCCTGTATATACATAAAATACGAGAAAGAAAAAAAAAATGCGCAGTTTATGTTTACTATGTAATTGTCGGTCTATTTTCTGATATCTCCCGCGTGAAAGAACTTGTGTGGCCATTTATGATGGGGGAAGTGATGTTATTTTATTTCTTTGGCCTTGGTGGAAGTCGTTATCGTCTTTCGAGCTTCAGTGCTCAGAAAGGTGAAGGGTTTTGCCCTGTTACGATATTATAGGCCTCTGAAATCCATTGAGGTGTTTCTTTGCTGTTTTCCGGCGGAATTTCTAGCAAAGTAAGCCTTGCCCTACTTCCACCGTAGCGCGTGTTTCTAGGTCTAAGTGTACCTGTATTTAAGGGCGTTATTGCGCTTGGCGCTATCTTAGCAGATTTTGCGGGAGTGTATGTATGTTTGACTGCGAGGTTTTGTGGGGTGGGTAATAATACCTTTCCTAATCCCCGTGTATTGTATGGTAATGCCTGTTTAATCTGTATGTGCGTGTACCGTGCATCCTGAGGGACTAATGCCGGTGTTCGCCTCCGTTCTGGCAAATTTGCCCTTTGAACTGGCGGTGAGGGCCGCTTAAGTGCCTGTTTTTGTCCTGCCAATGTGGTGTCGTGTAGCCTGTCCGCTTTCTGGCCCGTGGCCACGGCAGACTCCTGCCACTGTGTTAGCCTATCTGTGTGAGTGTATGTAGGCTTTATATGTGGTAGGTCAGGCTCTACGTCGTCAGCCCATGACGAGGTTACCTCCTGTTGTCCCTCTGTCGTATTATGTGTGATTGAAGGTCCTGGCTTCAACTCCCTCTCGTTCATCCGGTCCGAGGGGATTGTTCTAGGCTCTTCCCCTCGGCTTGGCAAAATTGCCTTCCGATCCGGAGCTGGAGGACGTGTGTCTGTGTAGGATGTATTCTTTAGTATGTTGGAGCCTAACCTGGCCGTCTCCTGGACTGTGGCCACGGCGAACTCCTGCCACTGCGTGGCAGTACTTGTCGAGAGGGACATCCTCGCAAATTGTCGAGTTAGCGTATCTACGCTTATGTCCTCTCTCGGCTGGGCTGGTGGCCCTACCATGAACTCAAAAATGGCCTTGTTGGTTTGGAGTTCACGGTATTCGTCCCAAATTTGGGTGTACTGCCTATTGAGGCATATGGCCTGTTTGCAAGTGCTTATGTGCGCATCTTAATCGCGCTGTCCTACCCTCTGACGGAGTGTATGGCTGTTTGCCCTGTATTGTCCCGATTTTCTGTTTTGAGTGTCCGTATTTGTGTTTGCCTGATCTGTATGTGCCTTTGGCATCTAGCCAATAATGCTACTAATATTGGCATACCCCTATTACCTTCATGGCTTGCAATCTCTTCATGAGGTGCCATTCTGCCTGAAGTGTATGGGCCTAAAGTAACAATAGAGAGAAAAAAAATCTGTGCGTGTTTGCCAGTGTATTCCTATATCTCTCTGGTTCTGTATGGGGCTAGGGGGTTGGTTTATCAAGCCTTTCCCTTGTGTAGCTAGTTTAGAGCACCAAAAAAAAATATGGTGCTTTCTGTCTGGGGGAAAAAATTTTTCACTATCTGCTTGGCTTTTTGCGGTTCAGAGGGGGTCGTTTTGACTACGAGGGCTCGTTGGTTGAGTCCTGTTACTGCGCGTAGTACCCCGCCTCCACCATCTGTTTTAGATCCCTTATTTAGGGGTGGTAGGACCTAAAACGGAAGAGTTACTGTATTGATTTTGAATGGAGTGTCTAAAAGGGGGTAGCTGCCTTTGGAGGGGCAAGCTGACCAGTGTGGAGTGTTGTTTAGCGTTAGGAACTAGGGGGCGCTCCTATAAAGACTGTAAATGTGGTTTAAGGGATGTAGCCTTAGCACGCGGGTCGATGTACTAGCCGCCCAGCCGGCTACTTATTATATAATCACCTTGCTAGTGTCAGCGGTTCGGCACGCGCTTCACTTGAGCACGCGAGCCGCTGTGAGGAATACAAGGACGTCTGAGTTGGCGTTATTACTACGGTGTGTCACGTCTGACTGTGACGGGAGTAAGGAAGGACGTTGGGACGTGAAGAAGAGTGTAGATCAGTAATGCAAGTGTAAGAGACTGACCAAGTGTTTATTGGTCAGCAATGAGTAACTGTTAGTCCCTTTTAAGGGATCTTGTGATGTTATAATGTGAGTACAAACTGTGGGTGTTAGGTTACAAAAGTAGGATTCTGAACACTGACTGACTGACTCACCTCGGTTGACACTGTCGTTAGCCTCCGGCTGTCTCGTCGAAGCACTGATGATGGAGAGATCCTCGTGACCCACTTAAGGCACCTTTTATACCTTTAGCCTCTGTTCTGTCAGCGCGTTGTGGCATAGTTGAACCAGTTTGTAGTATGTCGCTGTGTGTCATAATTACGCAAGGGTTGAGCTGCTTTATGGAGTAGCCAGCTGCCCTTATAGTATTGATGGATATTGGGTAGGCTTTTAAAGGGTTGCCTTTTATGAGATTTAGACAGATGATGGGGGGGGATGATCTCTAAGGGGTGCATACCCCTTGGGTATTGTACACTATGGAGCCTCAATTCAGACTATGGAGCCTCATTTCAGACTGTGGAGCCTCATTTCTGACTATGGAGCATCATTTCAGGCTATGGAATCTCATTTCTGGCTATGGGGCCCCATTTCTGACTATGGAGCCTCAATCCAGATTATGGAGTCTCAATTCTGGCTATGGGCCCTCATTTCAATCTATGGAGCCTCATTTCGGAATATGGAGCTTAAATTCAGACATTGGAGCCACATTTCAGGCTATGGAGCCCCATTTGAGGCTATGGAGCCTCATTTCAGACTATGGAGACTCAATTCAGACTATGGAGCCTCATTTCAGACTCTAGAGCCTCATTTAAGGCTATGGAGCCTCATTTCAGACTATGGAGCCTCAATTCAGACTATGGAGCCCCATGTCAGACTATGGAGCCTCAATTCATGTAATAGAGCCCCATTTCAGGCTATGGTGCCTCATTTCAGGCAATGGAGCCCCTTTTCAAGCTATGGAGCCCCATTTCAGACTATGGGGCCCCATTTCAGACTCTGGAGCTTCATTTCAGACTCTGGAGCCTCAATTCAGACTATGGAGACTCATTTGAGACTATGGAGCTTCAATTCAGACAATGGAGCCTCATTTCAGGCAATGGAGCCCCATATCAGGCTATGGAGCCCCATTCCATACTATGGAGCCTCATTTCAGGCTATGGAGCCTCATTTCAGACTATGGAGCCCCATTTTAGACTATGGAGCTTCATTTCAGGCTATGGAGACTCAATTCAGGCTATGGAGCCCCATTCCAGACTATGGAGCCTCATTTCAGGCTATGGAGCCTCATTTCGGTCTATGGAGCCCCATTTCAGACTGTGGAGCCTCATTTCAGACTATGGAGCCCCAATTCAGACTATGGAGTATCATTTCAAACTATGGAGCCTCATTTCTGGCTATGGAGCCCCATTTCTGACTATGGAGCCTCTATCCAGATTATGGAGCCTCAATTCAGGCTATTGAGCCTCATTTCAAGCTATGGAGCCTCATTTCAGACTATGGAGCTTCAATTAATACTATGGAGCCTCATTTCAGAATACAAAGCCTCAATTCAGGCTATGGAGCCCTATTTTTGACTATGGAGCCTCAAATCAGATTATCGAGGCACATTTCAAGCAATGGAGCTTCTATTCAGACTATGGAGTCTCAATTCAGACTAAGGAGCCTCAATTCAGACCATGGAGCCCCATTTCTGGCTATGGAGACTCAATTCCGGCTATGGAGTCTGAATTCAGACTTTGGAGCCTCATTTCAGACTGTGGAGCCTCATTTCAGATTATGGAGCCCCAATTCAGACTATGGAGGATCATTTCAGGCTATGGAGTCTCATTTCTGACTATGGAGCCCCATTTCTGACTATGGAGTCTCTATCCAGATTATGGAGCCTCAATTCAGGCTATGGCGCCTCATTTTAGACAATGGAGCCTCAATTCAGACTATGGAGCCCCTTTTCAGACTATGGAGCCTCAATTCAGGCAATTGAGCCCCATTTCAGGCTATGGCGCCTCATTTCAGACATTGGAGCCCCAATTCAGACTATGGAGCCTAATTTCTTACTACGGAGCCTCATTTCTGACTCTTGAGCCCCATTTCAGACTTTGGAGCCTCATTTCAGGCTATGGAGACTCATTTCAGGCTACGGAGCCTCAATTCAGACTATGGCGCCTCATTTCAGACTGTGGAGTCTCATTTAAAGCTTTGGAGCTTCAATCCAGAATATGGAGCACCACTTCAGACTATGGAGCCGCAATTCAGACTATGGAGCCTCAATTCTGTCAATGGAGCCTCATTTCAGACTCTGTAGCCTCAATTCAGACTCTAGAGCTTAATTTAAGCCTATGGAGCCTCAATTCAGGCTTTGGAGCCTCATTTAAGACTATGGAGCCCCATTTCATGCAATGGAGCCTCATTTCAGACTATGGAGCCTCAATTCAGACTATGGAGCCCCATTTCAGACTATGGAGCATCATTTCAGGCAATGGAGCACCATTTCAGTCTATGGAGCGTCATATCAGACTATGGAGCCTCAATTCAGACTATGTAGCCTCATTTCAGGCTGAGGAGACTCATTTAGAGCTTTGGAGCTTCAATCCAGAATATGGAGCACCATTTCAGACTATGGAGCCGCAATTCAGACTATGGAGCCTCAATTCTGACTATGAAGCCTCATTTCAGAGTATGGAGCCTCAATTCAGACTCAAGAACTTAATTTCAGGCTATGGAGCTTCAATTCAGACTATGGAGCCTCATTTCAGCTTATGGAGCCCCATTTCAGACTATGGAGCCTCATTTCAGGCTATGGAGCCTCAATTCAGACTGTGGAGCCTCATTTTAGACTGTGGAGCCTCATTTCAGACTATGGAGCCCCAATTCAGAATATGGAGCATCATTTCAGGCTATGGAGCCTCACTTCTGGCTATGGAGCCCCATTTCTGACTATGGAGCCTAAATCCAGATTATGGAGCCTCAATTCAGGCTATGGAGCCTCATTTCAAGCTATGGAGCCTCATTTCAGACTATGGAGTTACAATTTAGACTATGGAGCCTCATTTCAGACTATGGAGCCTCAATTCAGGCTATGGAGCCCTATTTCTGACTATGGAGCCTCAATTCAGACTATGGAGGCACATTTCAGGCAAAGGAGCCTCAATTCAGACTATGGAGCCCCATTTCAGACTATGGAGCCTCATTTCAGGTTATGGCGCCTCATTTCAGACTATGGGGCCTCATTTGAGACTACGGAGTCTCAGTTCAGCCTATGGAGCCTCAATTCAAACTATGGAGCCCCATTTCGGACTATGGTGCCTCATTTCAGGCAATGGAGCCCCATTTCAAACTATGGAGCCTCATTTAAGTCTATGGAGCCCCATTTCAGTCTATGGAGCCTCATTTCAGCCTCTGGAGCCTCAATTCAGACTATGGAGCTTCATTTCAGACTACGGATCTTCAATTCAGACTATGGAGCCTCATTTCGGGCTATGGAGCCACTTTTCAGGAGCCCCATTTCAGACTATGGAGCATCATTTCAGGCTATAGAGCCTCATTTCAGGCTATGGAGCTTCAATCCAGAATATGGAGCCCCATTTCAGACTATGGACACTCAATTCAAACTATAAAGCCAAAATTCAGACTATGGTGCCTCATTTCAGACTATGGAGCCTCAATTCAGATTATGAAGCCCCATTTCAGTCTATGGACCCTCAATTAGGGCTAAGGAGCCTCAATTCAGACTATGGAGCATCATTTCAGACTATGGAGCCTCAATTCAGACTATGGCGCCCCATTACAGACTATGCAACCTCATTTCAGACTATGGAGCCTGATTTCAGACTATGGAGCCTCAATTCAGACTATGGAGACCCATGTCAGACTATGGAGCCTCAATTAAGGCAATTGAGTCCCATTTCAGACTATGGTGCCTCATTTCAGTCAATGGATCCCCATTTCAGGCAATGGAGCCCCATTTTAGACTATGGAGCCTCAATTCAGACTACGGTGCCCCATTTCAGACTATGTAGCCTCAATTCAGGCAATTGAGCCCCATTTCAGACCATGGAGCCTCATTTCTGGCATTGGAACCCCATTTCAATCCATGGAGACTCATTTCAGACTATGGAGCCTGAATTCAGACTATGGAGCCCCATTTCAGACTATGGAGCCTTATTGCAAGCAATGGAGCCCCATTTCAGTTTACGGAGCATCATTTCAGGCTATGGAGCCTCAATTCAGGCTATGGAGCCCCATTTCAGACTACAGATTCCTATTTCAGACTATGGTGCCTCATTTCAGGCAACGGAGCCCCATTTCAGACTGTGGAGCCTCATTTCAGACTATGGCGCCTCATTTCAGTCTATGGAGCATTTCAGGCTATGGAGCCTTATTTCAGTTTATGGAGCCTCAGTTCAGAGTATTGAAGCTCAATTCAGGCTATGGAGCCCCATTTCAGACTATGGAGCCCCAATTCAGACTATGGAGACCCATATCAGACTATGGAGCTTCATTTCGGGCAATGGAGACCCATTTCAGACTATGGAGGCTCAATTCAGACTATGGAGCCCCATTTCAGACTATCGAGCCTCAAATCAGGCAATTGAGCCCCATTTGAGACTATGGAGCCTCATTTCAGGCAATGGAGCCTTATTTTAGACTATGGAGCCTCAATTCAGACTATGGAACCCCATTTCAGGCTATGGAGCGTTATTTCAGACTATGGAGCCTCACTTCAGGCTTTTGAGCCTCATTTCAGACTATGGAGCCTCAATTCAGACTATTGTGCCTCATTTCAGACTATGGAGACTCAATTCAGACTGTGGAGCCCCATTTCAGACTATGGAGCCTCAATTCATGCAATTGAGCCCCATTTCAGACCATGGAGCCTCATTTCTGGCAATGGAGCCCCATTTCAATTTATGGAGCCTCATTTCAGACTATGGAGCCTCACTTCAGACTATGGAGCCTCATTTCAGGCTATGGAGCCTCATTTCTGGTAATGGACCTCCATTTCAGTCTATGGAGCCTCAATCCAGACTATGGAGTCACTTTTCAGATTATGGAGCCTCAATTCAGAATTATGGAGCCTCATTTCAGACTATGGAGCCCCAATGCAGACTATGGAGCCTCATTTCAGGCTATGGACCTTCACTTCCGACCATGGAGCCTCATTTCAGGAGCCCTATTTCAGACTATGGAGCCTCAATCCGGATTATGAAGCCCAATTTCAGACTATGGGGCCTCATTTCAGGCTATGGAGCCTAATTTCAAGACTATGGAGCCTCAATTCAGACTATGGGGCCTCATTTCAAACTATGGAGCCTCAATTCGGGCTATGGAGCCTCATTTCAGACTATAGAGCCTGAATTCAGACTATGGAGCCTCAATTCATTCTATGGAGCCTCATTTCTGGCTATGGAGCCTCAATTTAGGCTATGGAGTCTCAATTCAGACTATGGAGCCTCATTTCAGACTATGGTGCCTCATTTCAGACTATGGAGTCTCAATTCAGACTATGGAGCCTCAATTCAGATAATTGAGCCCCATTTCAGACTATTGAACCTCATTACAGGAATTGGAGCCCCATTTCAAGCTATGGAGCTCCTTTTCAGGCTATACGTCAGATTTCGCCTTACCCCAAAGGAAATAATCTGGTGGAGTTAAATCGGGAGGCTGTGGTGGCCAGAGGCCTTTAGTTATTAATCTATCCCCAAAAATTTGATTTATAGGCGAAGTGACTCGTGGGACGTAAGTGCTGTGGCATTGTCCTTTTGAAAGGAATAGCATTCAATTTTATCTTCATTTTACTGAGCAATAAACTTGTAAATTATCTCAGAGCCGTAGACATCATAATTCACCGAACTATCAAAGAAGATTGGCCCTATTACGCATGCTCGTGATATGGCAACCCATACGCCAATTTTCTGCGAATGCAATGGTAATTGTCTTAGTGCACTGTGATTGTTTAATTGTTTAATTTTGGGAATTTACATAGCCGGATAAGTGAAACCATGCATCATCTGAAAAAAAAAGACTTTCATTTAAAACGCCAAGCCCATGTCGATTTATGAATCTTTGGAACCATTCACAGTACATCGCTCTTTTTCCGTAATCGGTATGTTTTAAGTCATGAACCACGGTAACTTTATAAGGGAACAACTGAAGCTTGTCTCTTACTGCTTTATGTGCTGTCGACTTAGAGATTCCTGTTTGTAGAGCTAATTTTCGTATTGATTTACTTGGACTACGCAGCATTATATCGGAGATTTCATCAAGTTTTTCGTCTGTTAAAAGCGTAGGCCTGCAAGTTCACGGCACATCGTGAACTGAGCCAGTCACTCGAAATGTACTTATCAAATCCCGAACGGTATCTCGGGTTGCACACTTTGAATTAGGAAACCGCGTCTGAAATCTTAATTTTACATTTTATGTAAACCTTCGCGAAAAACGTATTCCACCAAAAAAAACTCTCTTCATTAGTAAACATTACCGCCTGTATACTGTTGCACTCTTCCAATAATCTATCTGAACGCTCGCTTACTGCAATACACACTGAAGATATGCAATCTGACATGCTTTTGTGACGATTTCGACATCGTACTGCCCACGATCGGGATTCCCCCTTTCAAGGACACAGTGCTGCCATCTATAATGATGACGCAACCACTCGCTGCTGCGCGTAGCCACCGCGGAGAACATTCTCGGGCGCCCTGTATTTCAATAGAGATCATCAGTTGGCTATTCTGCCGAGAAGAGTGTCAGCGGTTGATGGCCCCCCGTCATCCCTGTCTAACGGGCACAATACACTTATATAGTTGCTACTACTACTGCAACTAAATACTTTCAACCAAACCCTAGACAAAGATTTAATGGCCTAATTTTAATGGATCTGATGATCGCTTGACGAGACTGGCCTTCCAAGAGTGTATTTATTAATTTCATTTTCTTCTTGATTAGGGAAAATAACCCATCACAACTGTAAAAAAATATTAACATATTAATTAGTTATACTGAATTCAGTTTTGAGTGGCACTGTTAGTAGTTATATTTGTAGGGGGAAAGTAAAACTGTGTAAAAATGCTTCAAAAAGAAATGGCCTTACTTTAACATCAATTTTCACAAAATCACATTTTTCAAAATAAAAGCCCCGTTTTCTCAGGAACTACTGGTGGTACCTCCATAATAATTTTGCCAAATAATGTATATTGCACACCGATACTGTGGATCCTCGAAGAGTCAATTTGTTCAAGTAGATACGGTAGTTAAAACAAATCCAAATATATAATGCAAAAATTAGAGGTTCAATGAAAGAAATATTTAAAATATTCTATTAAAGTTTTCCATATGAATGAGGATCGGTGCACTGAGGAAGAACCAATAAACAGTCTGTAAAATAATTAATTCATACACACATCAAAAAAAGTTTTGCATCACCTCGGTTCCAAGAGTTCCGGAACCGTTAAATACAAAGGGAATAGAGATCAACACAAACAACATTTCAGCTCGTTTTATTGCTCATGAGACCCACACATTGCATGTTGTACCATCATACAGCTAGACTTTCAGCATTTGTGGTCCAGATTGCAGTACACACCACTACCTCTAATACCCAGTAGCACGTCCTCTTGCATTGATGCATGCCTGTATTCGCCGTGGCATACTATCCACAAGTTCATCAAGACACTGTTGGTCCAAATTGTCCCACTCCTCAACGACAATTCGGCGTAAATCTCTCAGAGTGGTTGGTGGGTCAAGACGTCCATAAACAGCCCTTTTCAACATATCCCAGGCATGTTCGATAGGGTTCATGTCTGGCGAACATGCTGGCCACTGTAGTCGAGCGATGTCGTTATCTTGAAGGAACGCATTCACAAGATGTGCACGATGAGGTCGAGAATTGTCGTCCATGAAGACAAATGCCTCTCCAATATTCTGCTGATATGGTTGCACTATGGGTCGGAGGATGTCATTCAGGTATCGTAAAGCCGTTTCGGAGCCTTCCATGACCACCAGTGGCGTACGTCGGCCCCACATAATGCCACCCCAAAACATCAGCGAACCACCACCTTGCTGCACTCGCTGGACAGTGTGTCTAAGACGTTCAGCCTGACCAGGGTGCCTCCAAACACGTCTCCGACGATTGTCTGGTTGAAGGCATATGCGACACTCATCGGTGAAGAGAACGTGATGCCAATTCCGTGGGGTCCATTCAGCATGTTGTTGGGCCCATCTGTACCGCGCTGCATGGTGTCGGGGTTGCAAAGCTGGACCTCGCCATGGACGTCGGGAGTGAAGTTGCGCATCATGCAGCCTATTGCGCACAGTTTGAGTTGAAACACGACGTCCTGTGGCTGAACGAAACGCATTATTCAACATGGTGGCATTGCTGTCAGGGTTCCTCCGAGCGGCAATCCGTAAGTAGCGGTCATCCACTACAGTAGTAGCCCTTGGGCGGCCTGAGCGAGGCCTGTCATCGACAGTTCCTGTATCTCTGTACCTCCTCCATGTCCGAACAACATCGCTTTGGTTCACTCTGAGACGCCTGGAAACTTCCCTTGTTGAGAGCCCTTCTTGACACAAAGTAACAATGCGGACGCGATCGAACTGCGGTATTGACCTTCTAGGCATGGTAGAACTACAGACAACATGAGCAGCGTACCTTCGTCCTGGTGGAATGACTGGAACTGATCGGCTGTCGTACCCCCTCCGTCTAATAGGCCCTGCTCATGCATGGTTGTTTACATCTTTGAGCAGTTTTAGTGACATCTATGAACAGTCAAAGGGACTGTATCTTGGATACAATATACACAGTCAACGTCTATATGCCGGAGATCTGGGAACCGAGGTGATGCAAAACTTTTTTTGATGTGTGTATATCAAATAGATGCTGAGAAAATGGGTCATTTATATTGTCATTTTATCATTGGCAATATAGGGCTTTACGACTCCCCTTAACATTATTTTCATCAATATTCTTTTGAAAATAGCCACATGATCCTAAGAAAGGATTTGGAGATAATCATGTTTTAGCTCTATTTGGTTGTTTTAGAAAGAGAGTCTTAATCTCAACTTAAATGTTTCAATGAGATTAATATAGTCTGATGATGATAATAAATTGTTGTTTTAAGGGACCAAACATCTAGGTTATCGGCCCCTATAATATAGTATCATTCCATTGTTGTTTGTATGGGTCTGTAAAGTTATTCCCCTACTATTTTTTCAAAAAGTTTGTTCTTACCTATTTGTGCATTGAAATCATCCAGTAGTACCGTATCACAACATTTAATTTTGAGGTTTTGTATATTTCCTCTTCCAGAAGTTACCAGAATTATTCTACTTGATTCGGATTTTTTCTTATTATATATATTCCGTTATTAGCGCATGTCAATTAACAAAGGTACCGATACCTGTACGGTATAGTGTTAACATTGGCATTTCATTGTGAGGAGAGATATCCTTTTCTAGCTAGATTTGAATTATGTTACCGTACATTATCCATAATATTTTTATGAACATCAAATGCAGAACCTACTTTACATTTTAATATTATACAGTGTTTAGTTTCTGTTACATTTTTGTCCAAAAAACCTGTTTCTTGTACTGTAGTGCTACAATTTGTACCCTATGTCAAGTTCTTCCATGAGAAAATAGCACAGCACTTCCAGTCGCCTCCGTAGCGTAGCGGTCAGCATGGTTAGCTGCCGCCCTGGAGGTCCTGGGTTCGATTCCCAGCACTGCCACGAAATTTGAAAAATGGTATGAGGAATGGAACGGGGTCTACTCAGCCTCGAGTGGCCCAAATGAGTAGAGGGGTTCGGTTCCTACTGTAAGGCCACGGCCACCTCCTTCCCCCTTCCTTGCCTATTCATCCTAATCTTCCCCTCCTCCCTTCCCTCATGAAGGCTCCTGTTCGCTTTGCAGGTGAGGCCACCTGGACACCTCACCGGTTGTATCCCATCCTACTAGATGTCTCCACCTCTAGGACACTGCCTGGAAAGGCGGTAGAGGTGAGTTCCCTCGCTGAGTCCATGGGAGCCACCAACCTGGAGGGTAAAAATAAAAAATATTACAAAAAAAGAACTTTCTTCCCGTCAGGCTCTCTCTGTTTGCAAATTTTCAATGGGAATTTACATTCAAAGTGCTATTCCCAAGATTGCGGGTTCAAACCCGGCCGAAGTCGTCGGATTTTTTAAAGAGCGTTAAAAGCCCTCAGTATGCCTCATTCGGAGGGGAAGTAAAGCCGGCGGTCCCATATCATAGATTTATGGCATGTTAAAGAACCTTCCACTAATTACACCAGTGTGTAGCTAAATTAAATTATAGGTTAAACAACAGGTTCCTACGTTCGTCGCCAGGAGACGACTGCGGTGGCGTCTAGTAGCCAAGTTCTGAACTAGCAGTTGTTGACGGTGGCGTTTGGCGGCAAAAGTAGGAACTACTTGAAATTCAATGTCCGCAGTCCATAGGCGTGGTGCACACTGGAGAAACCTGTTTCATGCAACTGGTGTCATGAAATCGGTTTCAAGAAACCAGTTAGGTAGATTTCATTAGAAAGCTAACTATTGCAATGGGTCCCATGTTTCGACTTCCGGAAAATTTCGACATATCTTCGCGTTTCACATCCCCCAGACCCCAAAACCACCGTCAGTTCAAAAGTTTATATATAATTTATGTATATATATATGTATATATATATGTATATCAGTTTCTTGTGGACACGATAACTGCCGTAATTTTGCACCAATTACTTCGAATTTTTTACCGAAGATGTATACCTATAAAATCTCGGTCGAGTTCGTTACTGGGCTAAATCGGTCGAAGGGGGTGAAAATGGGGGGCTTTTTTCGAAAAAGTGAAATTTCGCTATAACTCTCTTAATACGTGCAATATCGAATCCATTCAAAGTTCATAATATGTGTCGGATAAGTGCCAAAAATTTATGTCAAATAAGATTTTTGATAGCACCAACCATTGACCAAAGGGGTGGAAAAAAGTGGGTTTTTCGGGAAACATTAATCATATCTCTCTTAATAGGCACAATATCAAAACCGTACAAAATGGACAATATTCCCCTAATAATTACCTAAAACTTTTGTCTGAAAGAATTTTTGATATGACCCACCATTACGCCAAGGGACGAGAAAAATGATTTCGGAATTATAAGAAAATGCCAAGAGCTATCAGTGGTTGCCATGGCAACACTACTAAATTGATGAGGCATGGACCATCAGACGTTGCCATGACAACGCACTTGCACGAGATCAGATTCAGTATTTCCATCTGATTAAGTGGTTGGTTGGTTGGTTCTTAAGTTTAGGGGCTGCGACAACGCGGTCATGTAGCCCCGTGTACTTTGGGTGTGTGTAGAATCTGTCTGATAACCGGTGTTAATTGTGATGACTGTATTAGTGTGTGTTATCTGTTTGTTAATTTAAGTACTGCAACTAACAATTTTTCAGATAGTTCCTACTTTTGCCGCCAAGCGCCACTGTCAACGACTACGAGGCCAAGTTCAGAACTGAGCTACTAGACGCCGCCGCAGTCGGCTCTTGGCAACGAACATAGAAACCTAAGAGCGTTGTATACATTCTTAACCTATCCAATTTAGCTTCACACAGGTGCAATTAGTGGAAGGATCTTTAACATGCCATAAATCTATGACATGGGACCGCCGGCTTTACTTCCCCTCCGAAGGAAGGCATACTGAGGGATATTTAACGCTCTTAAAAAATCCGACGGCTTCGGCCGGGTTTGAACCCGGTATCTTGGGCATAGAAGCTCAGCATGTTACCGACTACGCCACCAAAGCCGCCTGATAAAGTGGGAAGCGGCTTCGGTGACGTAACTGGTAGCATGCTGAATGTCTATGCCCAATGTCGCGGTTTCAAAGCCGGCCGAAGTCGTCGGATTTTCTAAGAGCACTAGAATCCCTCAGTATGCTTTCCTTTGGAGGGGAAGTTCCAACGTTCGTTGCGAGTTGATGGTTGGGGTGGCATCTAGTAGCCAAGTTCACAGCTAGGTTTCGTTGACGGTTGTACCTGGTAGCAACATTAGGAACTACTGCTTGAAATTGACCGTCTGCAGTACTTACATGAATTAAGACTAATACAGCCATTACAATTCACACCGTGTATCAGACAGATTCTACACTCACCCAAAGTACACGGGGTTAGATGACCGCGTTGTCGCAGCCCCTAAACTGAGGAACCAACCAGAGGTAGATTTCGTTAGAAAGCTAACTATTGCGATGGGTACCATGTTTCGACTTCCGGAAAATTTCGACATATCTTCGCGTTTCACATCCCCAGGCCCCAAAACCACCGTCAGTTCAAAAGTTATATATAATTTATGTATGTATATGTATATCAGTTTATTGTGGACACGATAACTGCCGTAATTTTGTACCAATCACTTTGAATTTTTTACCGAATACGTATACCTATAAAATCTCGGTCGAGTTCGTTACTGGGCTAAATCGGTCGTTGGGGGGTGAAAATGGGGGGCTTTTTTTTTTTCGAAAAAGTGAAATATTGCTATAACTCTCTTAATATGTGAAATATCGAATCCGTTCAACATTCATACTATGTGTCGGATAAAGCCCAAAAATGTATGTTTGAAGAGTTTTTTTTTATAGCACCAAGCATTGACCAAAGGGGTGGGAAAAAGTGGGTTTTTCGGGAAACATTAATCATATCTCTCTTAATAGGCACAATATCAAAACCGTACAAAATGGACAATATTCCCATAATAATTACCTAAAACTTTTGTCTGAAAGAATTTTTGATATAACCCACCATTATGCCAAGGGATGAGAAAAATAATTTCGGAATTATAAGACAATGCCAAGACCTATCAGTGGTTGCCATGGCAACACTACTAAATTGATGAGGGATGAGCCATCAGACGTTGCCAAGATAACGCACTTGCACGAGATCAGATTCAGATTTCCATCTAAGTGTGAAGCGGCTTCGGTGACGTAACTGGTAGCATGCTGAATGTTTATGCCCAAGGTCGCGAGTTCAAAGCCGGCCGAAGTCGTCGGATTTTCTAAGAGCGCCAAAAATCCCTCAGTATGCTTTCCTTTGGAGGGGAAGTTCCAACGTTCGTTGCGAGTTGCTGGTTGCGGTGGCATCTAGTAGCCAAGTTCACAGCTAGGTGTCGTTGACGGTAGTACCTGGTAGCAACATTAGTAACTACTGCTTGAAATTGACCGTCTGCAGTCCTTACCTGAATTACAGACTAATACAGCCATCCCAAAGTACACGGGGTTACATGACCGCGTTGTCGCAGCCCCTAAACTGAGGAACCAACCAAAATCTCTGCGGTAGATATAATTTTGCGTGAAGAAGTAACAGACCGTTACATAGTTGCACATCAGTGTCGAAACCTAGCATAAGGACAGTGTGACCACAAGTATAAAAATGGACCCCAAATGACAAGAAGGTTACCGTTCTCATAAGACAATAAAATGTTTAAAATAAGCATAAAATGACGAAAAACAAAGTTAATTAAGCTCCAATTATAAAATACCTTCTCGCATTAAATGAGGTCTGATCCTTCTACGAAAATCTGCATATTCTGCCTATTTTCGCCTATCCCCAAGTTTGTCCGGTGAAATCTACCTCCGCCTTCCGGCGTGCCGAGAGGACTTTTTTTGCATTGGAAAATGCACACAGAAGCAACGGTTTTCCATCAGCCATGATTTTGTCTTGTTGGACTTCCTAACGAGGACCATGCCTGCAAAGAATAATGAACCCGAACGGTAACTAAATACAATTAAAATTCGGTAACCATGCCTGTAACTTTCAGGGGCAGATAACCTCGTTGTTCCGCCCTTTAAAACAACCACCAGTAACCTTCGTGTTATGTTCACGTGATCGCAATATAAACCACTATCGCATCCAAGCAGCATCCCCTACTTGCCAGCCCAAAGGAAGAGCGCCTGGTTCAGCTGACGAAAATCAATAGAAAGGACAAGGACACCCACATAATAAATATATAGCATAATGCTAACTTAAATAACTGACCTTGCGGATCACGTGAGCAAAGAGGTTGCCCGATTCCCCACTCCCCTGTTATTCAGGGGCGTATATAAGGGGATTGCCCGGGGGGCCCGGAACGCCCCCGAATTTTTTGTCACATATAATATTTGTTTAGGAATTAAAACAATAAAAATTAATATACTCGCACTTATCATGTACTACTGTTACTACGCGACGTATGGCAACGTTGCAAAGCAAGGCGAAGGTAGAGCGATGTAAACAGTGCGACGATCAGTGTGCTCTGATCTTATGTGTAACAACATAACCTCTTATTACTCTGCAGTGCCTTATGAACCTACCAAGAACAGCAACAAGTGCCCTTGAAGCATGTGACAAAAGTTTTCTCCTTAACTTTTATACCCTTATCAAACTTTTGGCAAATTTGCCTCTCTGTGCAGCTACTGGTACTACCGAACGGAGTTTAAGTTGGTTGATAAAATACTTTAGGAATTCTACTTCTGAAAACAGACTCAACGGTCTAGTATTGTTACAGAGACATACATCACTGACGACGAAGTTATAAACCGATTTGGTAATGCTTCAAGAAACCTTGAATTTATATTATAGTGTAGGTTGTAAATCAAAACAGTAATGATAATTATTCCCATGTAAACACTATCAAGTAAGCAAGATGATTGTATTAATAAAACGTAACATCAAATGGTCTTAGTTGTGTTTAACATTAACCAGGGGCGTGGTGGCTCAGCGGTCTAGCTGTATGCCTTTCACCAAGACGGTCCGGGTTCGATTCCCGGTCAATGCATGTGAGATTTTCGAAGTGAAATGCCATGTCCTGTGGTTCGGATTCCACGTAAAAAGGAGGTCCCGTGGCTCATGATCTCTAGATTGACGGTCACGTTAAACTACAAGCTTCCTTCCTTCCTTTTGTTTAACATTAACCAAACATAAAACATCACAACAAATTGGTTGAAAGAAAGGTGCATGATAGCCTTAAAACTCATCATTTTGCACCAAATTATACAAAAGTTTCTCGGGGAGAACTCCGGATCCCCTATTCTTTGGGGCCTATACCATGCCCCCCAACTCCCGGTAGGGCACCCCGCAAGATAAAACTCTAAATACGCCCCTGCTGTTATTACAAGGTACAATATCAGCTAGTGTAAATATTTGATAAAAGTGGTAAAATATTATAAAAGAGGTTTAAAATCTATAAAGTTACTTTCCTTAGGTCAAGTGAAATATGGAATATTGATAGTATTTAGAAATTCTTATTGATAATTTAATAAGCTTAAACTAAGTTGTGGGAAAGTGGATCCGAAGATTCGGTGACTTCTTCAATCACTGTTTGAACCAAGTAGAGCAGTGATGCTTTTACGAGTTTTCACCCGATTGGAAGATATATACTTATTTCACATTCTTCTTTATTGGTAGGTAATTAGATTAATTCATTTAGGTAGTAATAATTAACATAAATTTACTGCAATTTGGTGTAAATATCAAGGCTAACTTAGATCTCTAGTATGTCGGCAGTAAACAGTGTTAGTGTCTCGTCAGGTAATGTAACCGTTACGGATTTATGCTCGTCGTGCAAAATAAAAGTAAAAAACACAAATAAAATCATCACGAGATCTCAGGTAAAATTGAGTGAGGAGAAAAGTGATACCGATGGTCGTAATGCAAGCCTACCGGTACCGTCATGCGAATGTCACAACCTGAGAAACGAACTGTCGTCAAAAGATGAAATTATAAAGCTGCTAAAGGAAGATATTACTAAGTTAATTGAATAGTTGAATAAATTAAAAGGAAACAGAGAGGAAAGCAAGGAAACTTGGTCCAAAGTGGTTGCTGGTAAATAAGATTGAATATGACTAGGCCTATAAATGGAGTACCGGTACATGTAACTGAAATTCCCGACTCAAATTCACTTGGAGCGCTCGTCGAAGAAAATTATGACTTTCTTCAAGAAGAAATGAAGAAAGTGATAAAGAGAAAATCCAGGAAGATGCGGATATTTGCGGACAATCACGGGCGAGATGTAGCAGCAAGCGTATTGGAGAGAAGCGGATAAAAAGAGGTCACTACGACAGTAAAGCCAGGAGCACCCATTGCAGCGGTCACGAACGAGATGATAGGAGAGTGAGCAACCCTCACTTCAAAGGACTATGCAGTAATCATCGCTGGAGCAAACGGCATCTATAGAAATGAGAGTAAAAAGGCAATCAAAGATTTAAAGGGTGCATTGCCATCCATGCTTAACACAAATGTCATTATTGTAAACATTCCGCAGAGATACGATTTAATTCCCAAATCATGTGTAAATGTAGAAATAGAGGCTACAAATGGTAAAATTTGTAAAATTTGTAAGAGTTTTCCAAATGTCCAAATTAGAGATATAAGTAAATTAGACAGGAAGTTCCACACTCGACATGGCCTACAATTAAATAGGTTAGGTATTATGTTTGAATAAAGCACATTATAGCTATTATGTTTTGGATAACGGATATTATAACTCTTTAATATGCACACACATCTGAATCTACATCTTAACACAATGAACAACTTACAACTAACATTGTCACAGAGTAAAAGCATATATACACTCCGACCAAGTTCCATAGAGGACATAAACTAGATACATAATAGTCTCCCCCACTTATATAAAAACAAATAAAAGGAACTATTCATATTCATTTGGGCACATAGTCTTGCAGATACTGAGGAGGTCGCCTGTCTCTGGCTGATCTTCTTAAATAATTATCAGCAGGTGGTGGAAGGCTGTTTCGATCAGGGCGTTCATCTGGTTGCACGATGGTCTGCCTTGTATCATCTGAAGTGTGGGTTGCAGGAGGAATATCCTCATTTTCTAGTCTTGACTGGGTTGGTGTTGGTATGTTTGGAACACCACGCACAGGAGGATTTGTTGGAGCAAAAGTGACATGCTTATCTTTCTTTGGCACGAGAGTCGATAATAACTGGTCAACATGCCGCTTTAAAATTCGTCCCGAATCCAATTTCACATCATAGTGACGCTGGCCGAGTTTAGTTTGTATAACACCAAACTGCCAAATATCACGGTTTTTCTGGTGAATCCGGACTTGCACTCTCTCTCCCACTTTGAAAGAGCGAACAGGGGGTGAGAAACTGGATGTAGTCAAGCTCTTTTGGTTTGGACGTAGAGCATCCAACCGGATACGTAGCCGACGTTTCAAATATAGTTCAGCTGGAGACTGTCCACATGCCAATGGCGTTGCTCTGTATTGAAACAAGATGTTCTGTAACTTAGTCGATAATGGTGCCGGGTCATTTACAGCAGCACGAAGTCGCCTCTTCAAAGTTTGGATGTTTCTCTCAGCTAGCCCATTGGTTGCTGGGTGCCCTGGTGCAATATATTTCTGAAAAATCCCTCTCTCCTTGCAATAGGATCTGAATACATCACTCGTGAAGATAGTGGCATTATCTGACACAAGGACATTCGGGTACCCATGTACGGTGAAGATATTGTCAAGCAGACTGATAGTAGTTGCAGTGGATGGAGCGTCTTTCACCATTCGTACTTCGACCCACTTGGATTTCGCGTCAACACACATCAAGAAATGGTGGTTATCAAATGGCCCTGCATAGTCAATGTGTATGCGTTCCCAATTTTCTTCTGGTTCATCCCAGGGGTGTATTGGAGCTTTTGGTGGATTTGAACGAGTCTGTGCGCACTCTTCACAAGATTTGATAAGCTTCTCAATGTCTTTGTCTAATTGCGGCCAGTAGACATATCGTCTTGCTAACTGTTTTGTTTTCACAATGCCGAGGTGTGTTAAATGTAACTCTTCCAATATTTTTCTTTGTAGTTTCTTTGGGATAACAATTCGATCTTGACGGAATAGAATACCATTTTCAACTGTATATGGTTCATCCAAGGATTGAGTTTGAAGACGTTGCAGGGTGGCACTAAGTTCTGGGTCTAACATAGTCTCATCACGGATAGTTTCGTACGTAATGGCTTCACTTGACACTTGAAGAATCGTTTCAGCACAGAGTTGTGAAACTTCTGCATTTATTGATGTTTCAATGTTTGGCGAGGTAGATGCAACAGGGGCTCGGGATAGGCAGTCAACATTTTCGTTATCTTTCCCTTTTTTCACTCTTACCGTGTAGTCAAACCCGGAGAGAAACGATGCATATCTTAGGAGCCTTGCGGATGTCATTTGTGGCAGGCCCTTGTTCTGATGAAAAATACGAGACAGAGGTTCATTGTCTGTCACAAGAATGAAATTTCTTGCAAAAATATAGTTGTAGAAGTGTGTTGTGGCGAAAATTATTGCCAGCGCTTCCCGGTCAAGCTGACTGTAATTACATTCTGCTGGTGTTAGGGCACGAGATGCATAGGCGATGGGTCTTTCTTGGCCATCCATCTCATGACTTAATACTGCTCCAACACCAGTAGGACTGGCATCGGTTGACAAGATGATAGGCAGTGATGGGTTGAATGGGGTAAGGACACATTCACTACATAACTCGGACTTGAGATTCAAGAAAGCTGCTTCACAGGCTGCAGACCAGAAAAACCGTTCACCTTTCCGCAATAACTGCCGTAATGGGTGGGACTTCGTTGAAAAATTAGGAATGAACTTTGCATAATAAGTCACCATACCAAGGAAGCGTCTCACTTCTTCATTGTTTTTAGGGCGTGGCATTTGTGACACAGCTTGAACTTTCTCTGGTGACTTGCGGATCTCATTATATGATACAATATGCCCTAGGTAGTCTATGTTTTCCTTGAAAAATGAGCATTTGCTTTTGTTCAAATGCAGATTATTTTTCGAAAGCCGTTCTAGACAGGCTATTAAGTTCTTGGTGCACTCCTCCTTCGTTGTACCATGTATTATGATGTCGTCAAAATAAGCTTCAGCTTTTGGAAGACCATGAAGGATCTGTGATAATATCCTATTAAATTCTGAGGGGGCAGTTTTGATGCCAAAACTCAGTCGGTGCATCCTGAAGGTTCCTTTGTGAGTGGATATAGTTTGAATCATACTACCTTCTTCATCAACCTTCAGATGTAGATATGCCTTGTATAAGTCTAACTTGCAGAAAAATTTTGAGTTTCTAAGACTATGTAGAACATCATTAACTGGTCTTATGGGATGGTTTGCAGAAATCAACCTTGAATTTACTCCACATTTGTAGTCAACACATAACCTAACTCCCCCATCTGGTTTTGGGATAACAACAAGAGGCGATCCCCAATCACTTAAAGCTGTGGGAGAAATAACTCCTTCTGATTCCAATGAAGCGAGTTCCTTTTCAACGCGTTCCCGAAGAGCAAAAGGGACATCACGTTCACGATTGAAGACAGGTTTCACCCCCTCTCTGAGTTGCAGTTTTACTTCAATATTGGGAACGCATCCAATTTTTTCTTCAAAGATTGTACTATACTGATGTAAAATATCCTGAATTGACTGCACTGAGTTGACAGATTCAGTGTGAAGTGATTGATTTGTGTCCTTGTCAATTTCCTTCAGATCAAGGCCGAGGCCCCTGATCCAAACACGACCAAGCAATGCGGCATGACCTTGCGGAACTACAAAAAGATCTGCAACAATTTCTTTCCCTTTGTATGATACTGTGACAACAATTTTTCCTCTGGGTTTGATAACATGATCAGAATATGATCGAAAACAGACATTTGTTGGCTGCAATGGCAAACCAAGACCCAAGGTTGAACATTCGTTCTCTGAGATGAGTGAATATTTTGCTCCCGTGTCGACTTCAAATCTTTGTGATTTATTGTTGAGTTTAACACTGATAAAATATTTATCTGATTCTTGTCCTACTTCAAAGAGATCTTCGATGCATTCCAGTTGTCCTATCCCGAAATTGGTTTCAGGGTGGTCATGCAAGTTGTCATCTATGTTCTCAGTTGCAATGTTGTGTGTATTTGACTGTTGAAGAAGTGTAGTGATACAAACTTTTGCAACATGTCCCACTTTCCTACATGACCTACATTTAAGAGAGTTTCTGTTTGTGCGACAATCTCTTGACCTGTGGTTTGAATTTCCACAATTCAGGCATAATCCATCAATACCTAGTGCTCTATAATTGACAGAACTACGGCGGCCCCTGGACTGTGAACGTGAGTGAGAGCCTGGGCTAGGCTGTTGAACAAAACGTGACTGAGTATCACTGCTATATTGATTCCTACTTCGGTCATTATATGAACTTGTGGCTTTTGTTACTTTGTTTGTGTCCTCTATAGTGTCTGACGGTGCAGTGAGCTGTTTTGACAGCTGATTACTCTCATACCGCGATGCTTCCAAGGCTATAGCCTTCTTCAGGAGATCATCAAATTTCGTGTCATTAGACTGGAGAAGTTTCTCTCTGATCCAATTATCTCGCAAGCCACGTATAAATTGTGCACGAAGAAAAACATCCGCGATTGAAATTCTGGCGTCACATGTACACTGAATATAAAAGTCACAGTCTAGTAAGTGGCTTCTAAGAGTGGCAACAAATCCTGCAATATTTTGACTTTCTCTTTGATTGACGTTCAAAAAATAGTGTTGGGAAACTACGGTTGAGACTTGGGGTGACAGTATTTGCTTGAAATGCTTTACTAGGTCATTATAACCAAGAGACTTGATTGGTTTATCAGGGCCTAAAAATGCAGAGAGATTGTTATAATGAATTGCCCCTATTGATGTACACAAGAGCTGAGCTTTCTTTGTTGGATCGGTGGCATTGTTGAAGTTTGCGTAATTTTCAAATCGTTCTAAATACGACACGAATTTTTCCTTTTCAGAATCAAATTTTTCAAAAGGTGTGATGTTAGTGGCTTGTGGGGTTGTGACGGGCTGGTGAGCTTGATACCTTTCAAGTAACTTCTCTTGAGAATCAGTAAAAATGTTCAGTAATTGTTGAAACTGATTTGCGTCCATCTTGACGGAACTTAGAAATAATTTTAAAAGTCACAGTTCAAATATAATAAAATGTTTCAAGATAACAGATTTAAAACACACTGGGTAGTGATCGATGACCGAATATTGTCCTGGGCTTGAGAGAAAAAAAAAAACAACATTGCATAACCTCAAAGTTCGAACTGCGATAAATATTATTTTGAATATGTGGCATGCAGGCACACGTAGCTGAATATACGATGAGTTGCTTAGGATTGTTTACAAGTACTCTGTGTACATTTCATGTCGATTTGCCTGATTCTTGATTTTACTCACGTGGCCGTTGAAACAGACGACGTAAATACCGTACTTCATTGATGTAGGCTATATCTGTACCGGAGAATCAAGTCCCAATTCCTCGTCGCCAACTATTATGTTTGAATAAAGCACATTATAGCTATTATGTTTTGGATAACGGATATTATAACTCTTTAATATGCACACACATCTGAATCTACATCTTAACACAATGAACAACTTACAACTAACATTGTCACAGAGTAAAAGCATATATACACTCCGACCAAGTTCCATAGAGGACATAAACTAGATACATAATATTAGGAAAAGAGTATCTTAGTGAATAAATCTGCAAAATTGTAAATTCAAATGATAAGAATAGTTCAACAGTAATATATTTAGAGTGGAAGCAGGGTAACTTGTAAAAGAAGCCAAACGTGAGGTTTGGCATTCAGATCTTTCGATGTCAAATTTAATTGAGTGGAACAATGGTATTTCGGATTTGTCTAGCAACAATAATAATAACAATTATGATAATAATAATAATGTAAATAAATCACCAACTCAAGCTTGCAAATGTAACAAATTTAATCTTTACCTCCAGAATGTTCAGTCTCTCTATAATAAAATTGATTACATAAATCTAATGCTTAAAAATGAACTTAAAGACATCTCAGCACTATGTATTTCAAACATTAACTGAAAGAGGAACAACTCGAATTAATTCAAATCCCAGGGTTTATACAAGCTAGTAAATACTCTAGAACTAATATTAGCCATGGTGGTACTTGTATCTACCTAAGAAATAATTTAGATCATGAACAGTTAACAGCTTATGATAATCTATTTATGGAACAGCATTTCGAATTCTCTGCCGTAAAAATACAGCAGTTTAAGTTAATAATTGTATGCGTATACCGTTCTCCTTCAGGAAAGTTTCCTGCATTTATAGATAAATTAGAATTGTTACATGAGCAATGTAAATTTCGATATAATAATTTTGTGGGGATGTAAATGTGGATTTCTTAAAATTTGATAGAAATTGTGGATTATTAACACAGTTACTAATTTCCTATGGACTGAAACCTACAGTAAATACCCCAACAAGAATAACAAAATTTAGTAAAACCACTCCTGATCATTTTTTTAAAATACATATAAATATCACCATTCAATAGAAGTCTATTGTCCGGGTTTTAGTGACCACCATGAACAAATACTGAGTTTTGAAGTACTCGAAACACTCAATAATAATGATAATGGAGTAAAATCAAAGTGCAGGTCATTCACTGAAACAAATGTTACATATTTCAATGAATTATTAAATAAGGAAACATGGTCAGAAATTTATAAACTAGAAAATGTAAATTATAAATTTAATGCATTTAACAGTACCCTAAAACACTATTTTGAAGTAGCATTCCCCTTTAGACAAAGAACTGTTCAAAATAACAAAACTAACAATTGGATAACAACAGGGATTATAAATTCATGTCAAAGAAAGAAATGTCTACACAATTATATAAACAATACCACACAACACCTGAATTCAATTTATACTACAAAAAATACACTAGCATATTAAATAAGGTAATAAGACTAGCAAAGAAAATGCATAATGATAATTTTATTTCCCAATCATCTAATAAAAACAGGGCTATGTGGTCCGTAATAAAGAAAGAAACTGGAAAATCTTCTAAAATACAAAGGAACATTACACTGACCAGAAATAATGAAGTGATTAATAATCCAGAGGAACTAGCAAACACTTGCAATGACTATTTTCTGGAAATTCCACAAAAAATATAAAATAAATAACAGGTAAATACACTAAATTCTAATAATAAAATAAATATATGTAGTGATTCTTTATTTATAAATCATGTCACTAGTGAAGAGGTAAGAATAGTTGTTAAAGAGCAAAAAAATAAATTTTGTGCTGGCATTGATGGCATCCCAGATGCAATTGAAAGAAATGTGCAGAAAATATAATAAAGCAACTTACACACTTAATAAACAGGTCGATTCTCTCAGGTACTTACCCGGATATTTTGAAGTTATCAAAACTAATTCCAGTGCACAAAAACGGTTCAAAAGATGAATGAGATAACTATCGTCCTATTACCTTACCAACTGGTATCGCGAAAGTTGTGGAAAAAATCATGTATGGGAGACTGATAAGTTTTATAGAAAAAATTAAAATATGATCAAACTCACAACATGGATTCAGAACGGAAAAATCTACACAGACAGCAATTTATGAATGTATTAATGGTATACTGAAATTATTTGACAATAAGGAACATCTTACTGGCCTATTCATGGATTTATCGAAAGCATTTGATGTTGTTGACCATAAAATCCTCCTTACAAAACTAAATCAATATGGTATTAGAGGTCTAGCTAATAAATGGATAGAGTCTTACTTAACAAGCCGTAAACAAATAGTAAGCTTGAGACACAAAGATGATGGAACCAAATTACTTAATGAAACATTGTCCAATGAGGGAATTATTAAATTGGAGTCCCCCAGGGATCGGTTTTGGGCCCACTACTCTTCCTACTATATATCAATGATATAACACAGATGTGTTTTGCATTACGTATTTTGAAAACCTGCACTAGCATGCACACATTAAGAAATACTTATTTTGCTTATTTCCATTCATACTTAAGATATGGGATCATATTTTGGGGTATGTCGCCAGATGTACTAAGCACGTTTAGGATACAAAAGAGGGCGATTAGAATTATGGCAAATGTAAACACTAGAGAATCATGTAGACCTCTGTTTAAAGATTTAAACATTCTCCCTATGCCCTGTATATATAACTTTGAAAGTATTATGTTTTGTAAAAAGAATTTAATGAATAAGGATGTTTTTCTTAAATCAAACAATGATGTTCATAGGCATAACACAAGATAAAATCAAAACATTCATATTTTACACACACCACACAAGCATATATCAAAAAGGAACGTATCACACAGGAGTTAAATTATACAATAAACTACCCCAGTATATAAAACTTGCCCCAAAAATAAAAAGCTTTGATAGAATGTTGAAAGCTTATCTGCAGTGCCATTGTTTTTACTCTGTAGTTGAATATCTTAGTGTATAGGAGTGATGAAATCTATAATTATATTTTACTTTTCTATTTTAATTGTAATACCTAGCTGTAAGTTGTTGTATTTATAGAATTAAGTTTTCATATTATGATAATAGAATAAGGTGTAAATAGTTGTCCAAGAAGATTGTATCTCTTAAGATCTGTTATTATAATAAGTTATAAATAGTTATAGTCAGTGCTTAATTTGTAAAAAGAGAGGTTCCGGTACTGTGGGCCACCGGGTGGTGGTGGGAGAGTGGTGGACTTTATGGGATATTAAAATATACAGTTGTAAAAACGATATTTTGACGGTTTTCTGAAGATCTTTAAAAATTATACAGTGGACAAAATAGCAATCTAATTTTGATTGCAATTTTAAATTAAATTGAGACTGCTGTAGCAACATTTTTCTTACCATAGCCGTTGGCCTATATTAAATTTTAACGTAGGCCAACTAGGCTATCATTGAAACAATATACTATTTTTCAACGTTATTTAAAAAATTAAATACAGCACGGTTTAAAAATACACACAAGTTCATCAACAATCTTTTATTTCTTGTTTTCTAATATTGTCTTTACAGTTTTCTGAAAAAATTACTTATTTTAAAAGGTACTGTGCTTAAACATGTTTTAACTCGCATCTTATAAAATTGTCTGAAGTTTTAAAAAGTTTTCGTTGTATGTGCCTCATCTCTCCCTCACCTTGCTGTTAGTATCCAGAGCGGAGTGCCGTCCCCGAAGCAGCCAAGATTCCACGTACTTTGAAGGGTCAAAACGAGTGTGTGGTGGGCCATTCAGTTTCAGGAAAAGTAGTGAGGAGACGGTTTGTGTTAACAAAGACGCTCTGGAATCAGTTATGATGAGGTTCATTTGAGAAAAATTATGTTATATATTCGACTTTTTCCTCGATCAGATGTTTCGGTACGGCGTACCGGTGCGTACCGTCACAAACCTAGCCCTGGTTATAGTATTAGTATTACTGTATATACCTATCAGTACTTTTATTTTATAGATGTAAATTCTGACGTGTCCTATATCAAAAATGTATTTGAACAAATGGAATTAATAAAACTATCTATCAATTTACATGTCTTGTAAACACCTAGTTCGTAATGTCCAACCAACGGCAGGCAGCTTTTTTGTTTCCAAAGTTCGCCCTGCGGCAAGATGGCGTCACAGTGAAAGTGTAGTGAAATAGCAGCTAGTGTAAATATTTGATAAAAGTGGTAAAATATTATAACAGAAGTTGTTGTTTGAGTCTTCAGTCTTTTGACTGGTTTGATGCAGCTCTCCATGCCTCCCTGTCCTGAGCTAATCGTTTCATCTCTACATAGCTCCGACACCCTACATCGGAGGCAATCTGTTTAACATATTCTAACCTTGGTCTACCCCTACAGTTTTTGTCCTCGACCCTTCCTTCCATAACTAAGCTTGCTATTCCTGGGTGTCTTAGTATGTGTCCTACCAACCTATCTCTTCTCTTCATTAGCAGTCGCCAGAAACATCTCTCCTCTCCCACTCGTCTTAATACCTCTTTGTTTGTAACCCTATCTACCCATCTGATCTTCATCATTCTCCTGTAACACCACATTTCAAATGCTTCAATTCTCCTCTTTTCTGCTGCACCAATAGTCCAAGTTTCACTTCCATAGAGCGCCACGCTCCAGACAAAGGCTTTCAAAAATGACTTCCTAATACCTAAATCTATATTCGATGTCAGCAGATTCCTTTTTTGTAGAAATGCTTTCTTTGCCTGAGCCAACCTACTTTTAATATCCTCTTTGCTTCGTCCATCACTGGTTATTCTGCTTCCTAAGTAACAGAAGTCTCCTACTTCCTTCAGCTTTTCACCAGCCAATTTGATCTCCATAGAGGTTTCTGATTTATTTCGGCTGCATTCCAGTATTTTTGTTTTACATTTATTAATTTTCATCATGAATTCTTTCTGTAAGACGGAGTCCATACCATTCAAAAACTCATTCAAATCCTCAGGCTTGTCGGCCAAGATGACTATGTCATCAGCAAATCTCAGAGTTGAAATTATTTCTCCTTGAATCTTCACCCCCACTTTAATTTTTTCCCTAATTTCCTTCATTGCTTGTTCAATGTAAAGATTGAAAAGTATGGGTGATAAGTTGCAGCCTTGCCTTACACCTTTCTGAATACCAGCTTCTCTCTCATGTCCTTCAACTCTAATAACTGCTGTCTGGTTTCTGTACAGATTGTATATCACCCTCCTATCCCTGTACTTTATTCCAATTGATTTCAAAATGTCAAACAATTTAGTCCAATCAACGTTATCAAAAGCCTTTTCTAAGTCTACAAAAGCCATGAAAGTTCTCTTATCTTTCCTTATTCTACCTTCTAAAATCAGCCTAAGACTTAGTACAGCTTCCCTTGTTCCTACATTTCTCCTGAAACCAAACTGGTCTTCACCCAACTCCGTTTCTATCTGGCTTTCAATCCTCTTGTAAATTATTCTAGACAGGATCTTTGAAGCATGAGTAATCAAGCTGATTGTACGGTAATCTTCACATCTGTCAGCTCCCACTTTCTTTGGTATAGGGATGATTACATTCTTCTTGAAATCAGGGGGTACCTCACCTGTCTCATAAATCCTACACACCAAGTGAAATAACCTGATCAGACCTTCATCTCCTATGCAGCGTAGCAACTCAATCGGTATATCATCTATGCCTGGTGCTTTGTTCCTGCTTAAGTCTTCCAAAGCTCTATCAAATTCTGATCTCAATATTAAATCTCCTTTCGCATCCTCATCAATTTCCTCCTCCCTTTCCATTACATGATTCTCAATCTCCTTTCCCTTATACAAACTCTCTATGTAAGCTTTCCATCTCTCAACCTTTTCTTCCCTATCTGTTAGAGGCTTTCCATTTGTGTCCTTAATATTACAGCACTTAGTCTTCTTTTCCCCAAAAGTATTCTTAATCCTTCGATAAGCTGTGTCTACTTTTCCTAATTTCAGACAATTTTCTATACCTGCACATTTCTCTTTCAACCATTCTTCTTTCGCTTCCTTGCACTTCTTGTTAACCTCATTTCTCAGACGTCTGTATTCTGCTTTCCCCTTTTCATCTCTTAGATTCTTGTGTTTCCGCCTTTCATCCATCAATTCTAGTATATCCTGAGTGATCCACGGTTTTCTACCTATTCTTTCTTTCCTACCAATGTTTTCTTCTGCGGATTTTGTTATTTCATTCTTCAAAAGTGCCCATTCGTCTGCAATTGAAGTTTGTTTAGGGTTTTTCATTAGTCCTTCCTTTATACTCTTCTTGAATCTTTCGTTTACATCCTTCTATTTCAGTCTGTCTATTGCCCACCTTTTTGGCTTTTGACTTTTCTTCAGTTTCTTCAACTTTAATCTGCATTTCATTACAACCAGATTGTGATCAGAGTTTATGTCAGCACCAGGATATGTTTTACAATCCAAAATCTGGTTTCGAAACCTCTGCTTGACCATAATGAAGTCGATTTGGTAACGCCCTGTATCTCCTGGTCTCATCCATGTGTATATTCTTCTATTGTGGTTATTGAATAAGGTGTTAGCTATGACCAATTCATGCTCGGTGCAGAATTCTACCAGCCTGCTTCCTCGATCATTCCTTTCACCTAATCCGAAATCTCCTACTATCTTCCCTTCTCTCCCTTTTCCTACCACAGCATTCCAATCTCCCATTACTATAACATTTTCATCACCCTTGATATACCTCAGAATTTCGTCTATTTCTTCGTAGACCTTTTCAACATCCTCATCATCAGCTTGACTGGTAGGCATATAGACTTGTACCACTGTAGTGCAGGTAGGTTTTGTATTGATTTTTGCTACAATAATCCGTTCACTATATTGCTCATAATATTCCACCCGCTGTCCAAGTTTCCTACTCAATATGAGGCCAACCCCTGCTTGGCCATTGTTTGATTTAGTGCTAATGACCCTATAGTCTCCTGACCAAAAGTCCTGTTCTTGCTGCCAGCGCATTTCACTAATCCCAACCAAATCCAACCTCAACCTATCCATTTCCCTTTCTAAGTTTTCTAACCTTCCACTTCCTAGCAGACTTCTAACATTCCACGCTCCGATCCGTAGAATGTCAGATTTCCTCTTTGTCACTTCTGTGATGTTAACCCCCTCTCGAGTAGTCCCCACCCGGAGATCCGAACGGGGGACTAGTTTACCTCCGGATTGAAATTTTACAAGGGAGGAGGCCATCATCACATGTAATTATGCATAGAGAGGTGCATATCCTCGGGAATAGCATACGGCTGTAGTTTCCCGTTGCTTTCAGCCGTGCAGCAGGACGCAGTGTAGCCATTATTGGCTTATATTATCAATATCTTAACCGTCTATAAGACTAGTAAAGAATTGATTTATTCTGAAAGGCTGCTACTCCCTTTCAGAATAAGTAAAGAGCAATTCTACTAACAAAAATACTAACCTTCTACCGTACTAACAATTAAATACAAAAACTCTACTAACAAAAAACATAAGTTCCACCAACAACAAATACTACCACTAAAACATTCTGTCATCAGGCACACTCACATGCACCCTCACACAACACAGTCTACTGAAACAATGAACTATAACTAATAAACAATGCAAGTGCTACCAGACACACTCACACACCGTCTATAAAAATACTTTCCTTAGGTCAAGTGAAATATGGAATATTGATAGTATTTAGAAATTCTTATTGATAATTTAATAAACCTAAACTAAGTTATGGGAACTTGTATCCAAAGATTCGGTGACTTCTTCAATCACTGTTTGAACCAAGGAGAGCAGTGGTGCTTTTACGAGATTTCACCCGATTGGAAGATATACGTATTTCACATTCTTCTTTATTGGTAGGTAATTAGATTAACTCATTTAGGTAGTAAAAATTAAAATAAATTTAGTGTAAATTGTTATAAACATCTTGGCTAACTTATATCTCTAGAATGTCGTCAGTTAACAGTGTTAGTGTCTCGTCAGGTAGTGTAACCGTTACGGATTTATGCTCGTCGTAAAAAATAAAAGTAAAAAATGCAAATAAAATAATCACAAGATATCAGGTAAAATTGAGTGAGGAGAAAACCGATTGTCGTAATGTAGGCCTACCGGTACCGTCATGCGAATGTCATAACCTGAGAAACGAACTGTCCTCAAAAGATGAAATTATAAAGCTGCTAAAGGAAGATATTGCTAAGTTAATGGAAGAGTTGAATAAATTAAAAGGAAACAGAGAGGAAAGCAAGGAAACTTGGTCGACAGTGGTTGCTGGTAGTGTAAGATTGAATAAGCTTAGGCCAGTACATGTAACTGAAATTCCCGTCTCAAATTCATTTGGAGCGCCCGTCGAAGAAAATGATGACTTTCTTCAAGAAGAAAAGAAGAAAGTGATAAAGAGAAAATCCAGGAAGATGCGGATATTTGCGGACAATCACGGGCGAGATGTAGCAGCAAGCGTATTGGAGAGAAGCGGAGAAATGGAGGTCACTTCGACAGTAAAGCCAGGAGCACCCATTGCAGCGCTCACGAAGGGGATTGTAGGAGAGTGTGCGACCCTCACTTCACAGGACTATGCAGTAATCATCGCTGGAGCAAACGATGTGTATAGAAATGAGAGTAAAAAGGTAATCAAAGATTTAAAGGGTACATTGCCATCCATGCTTAACACAAATTTCATTATTGTAAACATTCCGCAGAGATACGATTTAATTCCCAAATCATGTGTAAATGTAGAAATAGAGGCTACAAATGGAAAAATTCGTAAAATTTGTAAGAGTTTTCCAAATGTCCAAATTATAGATGTAAGTAAATTAGACAGGAAGTTCCACACTCGACAGGATATGCATTTAAATAGGTTGGGAAAAGAGTATCTTAGTGATGAAATCTGCAAAATTGTAAATTCAAATGGTAAGAATAGTTCAACAGTAGTATCTTTAGAGTGGAAGGAGGGAAACTTGTAAAAGAAGACAAACGTGAGGTTTGGCATTCAGATCTTTCGATGTCAAATTTAACTGAGTGCAACAAAGGTATTTCGGATTTGTCTAGCAACAATAATAATGATAATAATAATAATGTAAATAAATCACCAACACAAGCTTGCAAAAGAAAAAAATTTAAAATTTACCACCAGAATATTCAGTCTCTCTATAATAAAATTGATTACATAAATCTAATGCCTAAAGACATCTCAGCACTATGTATTTCAGAACATTCGCTGAAAGAGGAACAACTCGAATTAATTCAATTCCCAGGGTTTATACAAGCTAGTAAATACTCTAGATCTAATATCAGCCATGGTGGTACTTGTATATTCTTAAGAAATAATATAGATCATGAACATTTAACAGCTTATGATTATCTAATTATGGAACAGGATTTTGAATTCTCTGCCGTAAAAATACAGCAGTTTAAGTCAATAATTGTATGCGTATACCGTTCTCCGTCAGGAAAGTTTCCTTTATTTATAGATAAATTAGAATTGTTACTCAATGACATGAGCAATGTAAATTTCGATATAATAATTTGTGGGGATGTAAATGTGGATATCTTAAAATTTGATAGAAATTGTGAATTATTAACACAGTTACTAATTTCCTATGGACTGAAACCTACAGTAAATACCCCAACAAGAATAACAAAATTTAGTAAAACCAATCCTGATCATTTTTTTTTTTAAACAAATAAATATCACCATTCAATAGAAGTCTATTGTCCGGGTTTTAGTGACCACCATGAACAAATACTGTTTTTGAAGTACCGAAACAATCAATAATAATGATAATGGAGTAAAATCAAAGTGCAGGTCATTCACTGAAACAAATGTTACATATTTCAATGACTTATTAAATAAGGAAACATGGTCAGAAATTTATAAACTAGAAAATGTAAATTATAAATTTAATGCATTTAACAGTACCCTAAAACACTATTTTGAAACAGCATTCCCCTTTAGACAAAGAACTGTTCAAAATAACAAAACTAACAATTGGATAACAACAGGGATTATAAATTCATGTCAAAGAAAGAAATTTCTACACAATTATATAAACAATACCACACAACACCTGAATTCAATTTATTCTACAAAAAATACACTAGCATATTAAATAAGGTAATAAGACCAGCAAAGAAAATGCATAATGATAATTTTATTTCCCAATCATCTAATAAAAACAGGGCTATGTGGTCCGTAATAAAGAAAGAAACTGGAAAATCTTCTAAAATACAAAGGAACATTACACTGACCAGAAATAATAAAGTGATTAATAATCCAGAGGAAATAGCAAACACTTGCAATGACTATTTTCTGGAAATTCCACAAAAAATATAAAATAAATAACAGGTAAATACACTAAATTCTAATAATAAAATAAATATATGTAGTGATTCTTTATTTATAAATCATGTCACTAGTGAAGAGGTAAGAATAGTTATAAAAGAGCTAAAAATAAATTCTGTGCCAGCATTGATGGTATCCCTGATGCAATTTTAAAGAAATGTGCAGAAATTATAATAAATCCACTTACACACTTAATAAACAGTTCAATTCTCTCAGGAACTTACCCGGATATTTTGAAGTTAACAAAAGTAATTCCAGTGCTCAAAAACGGTTCAAAAGATGAATTAGATAACTATCGTCCTATTACCTTACCAACTGGTATTGCAAAAATTGTGGAAAAAATCATGTATAAGAGACTGATAAGTTTTATAGAAAAAAATAAAATATTATCAAACTCACAACATGGATTCAGAACGAAAAAATCTACACAGACAGCAATTTATGAATATATTAATAGTATACTGAAATTAATTGACAATAAGGAACATGTAACTGGCCTATTCATGGATTTATCGAAAGCATTTGATGTTGTTGACCATAAAATCCTCCTCACAAAACTAAATCAATATGGTATTAGAGGTCTAGCTAATAAATGGATAGAGTCTTACTTAACAAGGCGTAAACAAATAGTGAGCTTGAGACACAAGGATGATGGAACCAAATTACTTAATGAAACATTTTCCAATGAGGGAATTATTAAATTTGGAATACCCCAGGGATCGATTTTGGGCCCACTACTTTTCCTTCTATATAACAATGATATAACACAGAACGTTCAATCACGTAAGAAAATTTTGTTTGCGGACGATACAACACTCGTAATAAAAGATGAAACTAGAGAATCATGTAGACCTCGGTTTAAAGATTTAAACATTCTCGCACTGCCCTGCATATATATCTTTGAAAGTATTATGTTTTTTTTTAAGAATTTAATGAATAAGGATGTTTTTCTTAAAACAAACAATGATGTTCATAGGCATAACACAAGACAAAATCAAAACATTCATATATCACACACACAAGCATATATCAAAAAGGAACTTTCCACAAATGAGTTAAATTATACAATAAACTACCCCAGTATATAAAACTTGCCCCAAAAATAAAAACCTTTGATAGAATGTTGAAAGCTTATCTGCAGTGCCATTGTTTTTACTCTGTAGTTGAATATCTTAGTGTATAGGAGTGATGAAATCTATAATTATATTTTACTTTTCTATTTTAATTGTAATAGCTAGCTGTAAGTTGTTGTATTTATAGAATTAAGTTTTCATATTATGATAATAGAGTTAGGTGTAAATAGTTGTCCAATAAGATTGTATCTCTTAAGATCTGTTATTAAAATAAGTTATAAATAGTTATAGTATTAGCATAACGAATAGAATAAGAAGTGATATCACTGGCCTAGTACGCCTGGTCCGCCACAGCGCAGCGCTGGCTCCGATCTGTGATGTAAGTTAGCATTGGCGCTTACGAGACTTTTAAAACCTTTCGACCTGTTTTACATGTTAAAACACTGCAAGATATCCTCATAGGCGCTAATAAGTTCGACATCTCCACTTACTTTACTGTGCCCAATTATAATTTAATAAGTCGTCTCCTGTAATAGTCCAGTTTCGACAATAAGCGAAGACAGAGAGCAAGTTCAAAATGCAATTAGTTTTGCCAACTATCGGTAAATTTAAAAAAAGAACGGAAAAATTAACCTCGCTATCAGAAAGGATTTCTTCACATTGTTACACATTTTACATTCCCTTAACAGACTTGCAACACAGGAAAAAAAGAGCCGTACGAACGCAACTTTCAACTTTACCGTAGATTACTATACAATTCAATAATAACCATAAATTTCACTCCACAAACACCAAAATCAGTAAACTACCATCATTTCAGAAGAACTTAACATTAAACAGACATAGAAGGCAAGAAGAATGTAATCATCCCTATACCAAAGAAAGTGGGAGCTGACAGATGTGAAGATTACCGTACAATCAGCTTGATTACTCATGCTTCAAAGATCCTTTCTAGAATAATTTACAAGAGGATTGAGAGCCAGATAGAAACGGAGTTGGGTGAAGACCAGTTTGGTTTCAGGAGAAATGTAGGAACAAGGGAAGCTGTACTAAGTCTTAGGCTGATTTTGGAAGGTAGAATAAGGAAAGATAAGAGAACGTTCATGGCTTTTGTAGACTTAGAAAAGGCTTTTGATAACGTTGATTGGACTAAATTGTTTGACATTTTGAAATCGATTGGAATAAAGTACAGGGATAGGAGGGTGATATACAATCTATACAGAAACCAGACAGCAGTCATTCGAGTTGAAGGACATGAGAGAGAAGCTGGTACGGTATTCAGAAAGGTGTAAGGCAAGGCTGCAACTTATCACCCATACTTTTCAATCTTTACATTGAACAAGCAATGAAGGAAATTAGAGAAAAATTTAAAGTGGGAGTGAAGATTCAAGGAGAAATAATTTCAACTCTGAGATTTGCTGATGACATCGTCATCTTGGCCAACAAGCCTGAGGATTTGAATGAGTTTTTGAATGGTATGGATTCCGTCTTACGGAAAGAATTCATGATGAAAATTAATAAATGTAAAACAAAAATACTGGAATGCAGCCGAAATAAATCAGAAACCTCTATGGAGATCAAATTGGCAGGTGAAAAGCTGAAGGAAGTAGGAGACTTCTGTTACTTAGGAAGCAGAATAACCAGTGATGGACGAAGCAAAGAGGATATAAAAAGTAGGTTGGCTCAGGCAAGAAAAGCATTTCTACAAAAAAAGGAATCTGCTGACATCGAATATAGATTTAGGTATTAGGAAGTCATTTTTGAAAGCCTTTGTCTGGAGCGTGGGGCTCTATGGAAGTGAAACTTGGACTATTGGTGCAGCAGAAAAGAGGAGAATTGAAGCATTTGAAATGTGGTGTTACAGGAGAATGATGAAGATCAGATGGGTAGATAGGGTTACAAACAAAGAGGTATTAAGACGAGTGGGAGAGGAGAGATGTTTCTGGCGACTGCTAATGAAGAGAAGAGATAGGTTGGTAGGACACATACTAAGACACCCAGGAATAGCAAGCTTAGTTATGGAAGGAAGGGTCGAGGACAAGAACTGTAGGGGTAGACCAAGGTTAGAATATGTTAAACAGATTGCCTCGGATGTAGGGTGTGGTAGCTATGTAGAGATGAAACGATTAGCTCAGGACAGGGAGGCATGGAGAGCTGCATCAAACCAGTCAAAAGACTGAAGACTCAAACAACAACAACAACAGAAGGCATAGTTATGACCCCTTCATAGAGTAGGCTATTGCCCAAAACTGACCACGCCTCCTTCAGCATTACGGTACATATATGTTGTTTAACTCATTGCCTTTTTATTCTCATCCCTTTCTTCAAAGAAGTGGTCTTTAATGGCATCAAGAGCATTTTTATTTACACCATACCGGATCAATACTTAGGCAAATTAGGAAATATATGTGGAACAGAATAGTCTTTCAATCGCCAGTTGGTTCTTGGGAGAAGTACTACTTCCTTCCCTTCTATCACAAATTTGTCAAATTTAACAATTAAATCTTCTGAAAAGTGAGCATCACAGATGTAGGACTTTTCAGTAAGTTCCCTATCCTTCCCTGGTATGGCCCCTTTGCACTTGATAAAACGTTCCTTATCTTTAGGAGGTTTGAAAAACCGTCTGACCTCTTTACAGTCCCCACAGCTAGATCTGCATCCTGGTACAATAGAACAAGGCATCTTCACTACTCATATTAATCACTCATGAAAATGTAAGGGCTAAACTGCTGTTTACTTACATTAAATAACAATAAAATTAACACACGAAGATAACGTCAACACACGACAAGAAATTAAATTCCATTTCAGTTAATGCTTCCTACAATAGCATTTCAGGTATTAATACTATGAAGTAATAGTGTAAGCACTTGTATATCAATAAACGTTTGCACAGAACACCACCAAAACACTCCGATCGATTAAGTACTTAATATATCGCACATAAACACATAGGCTAAACATATGTGGAAATCAACAATCTCAAATCGACTGTAGTGCTGCGTAGTGGCGAGTGCCAACCCGATCCGTATTCATTACATGCTATTGAGGGAGAAGAGATCACACTTTATATTCTATTCGTAGTATTATATACATAATACTACTTTTATTTTATTCTGACGTGTACTATATCAAAAATGTATTGTATACATGTATTTTATCAAATGGAATTAATAAAATCTATCTATCTATCTATCTATCTATCTATCAATAGCAAATTCATATATTTACGTGAAAGACGGGAGGCATTGGCCAAAGAATAATATTAAGATACATAGGGTTGTGCACACTACGTTTCATGAAACTGATTTTCCGAGTTTCATGAAACCAATGCAACTACAGTTTCATGAAACGCAGTGTGCACAGCCCTATGTTAACCTTATCTATCTGTTACAAGCAACTTTGGTTTCACGTTTCACGAAACGTGTTTCTCCAGTGTGCACCGCGCCTTACTGAATTAAAACAGATAACACACACTAATACAGACACCGCAATTAACACTGGTTATCAGACAGATTCTACACACACCCAAAGTACACGAGGGCTACACGACCGTGTTGTCGCAGCCCCTAAACTAAGGAACCAACCAATCCGGAAGGATATCACGGATGCTCCGACTCGATCCGTATACCGGTACTGCAGCTGTTGGGACTCCCCAGAACCCTAGGTCCCGATACATTGCAAAACATAAGGGTGAATGCCTCTTGTGAGCTAATACCAGGGGGGTACCGTAGTAGATTCTCTTATTAGTATTCTTCATTGGTTCTCTCCCCCTGCCTCTGAGGCTCAATAAAAAATTAAAATAACTGTTGATTCGATAAAATATTTACAGAGAGTGCTGGAATATATTCATGTTACGATTGAAAAAAGATACGGGGCACCGATTCATATCCTTCAATATCATCATCTATGCTCAGTCAATAACGAAGGCTAACTTAACGCAGGCATTGGTAAATTATCATCAAGTAAATCAGCCTGTGTTGATTGACGTCCACAAGACATTTGCCAATTTTCAATGGTAAGAGCTGAACGAAGAGCCAAAGTTTGTACTTGCTTCCTGCCTTTTATTATTTTTGCACCCGACCTTCTCCCCTTTGCTTTTTAGAAACTCTGTAATGTATGCCGTTCTCATGTTTTCTACTTGTAGTTTTGATTATCAACCACTAGTTGCGGTGTTGTCGGAAGCCATATTGATTTTTTGAAATATGAAGGCGAAGGTGTGGTTGTTTAGTAAACTGAGATGACTTTAATGTTAGAGTGTGGTTGTATTATGACTGTTCGTTGTTTGAATGTTAAAATGTAAAATATAACAGTGTATAATTACGTTTAACAGTGATAATGGACGGTATGTATCCTAATTTGACACTGTAAACATATGTTGTCAAGATGCCTGTCATATTTGTGTGCATACTGACATTTCACGTTGACATTTGATAATGGGCAGCAGTGAAGTTCAGGCCGGTAGGCAAGTGTGCACTTTTATTCTTTTTTTTTTTTAATGAGGGTTGATGTAATATTTGGAAGATAGGTTATGGAAATTGTCTTTATGTTAAATTCAGGTGTGTAGCCAGTGTGCTAGGGGGTCAGGTAGATTGCTGGAGTGGAACTAGGATGACCAGCTGGGCTGAGAGGATGCACCGCAGAGCTGCCACTTTCAGCAACGTGGTGACGTCTTGTGGACATCCTAGTGTTCCATATCCCAGGCGTCTAGAAAAGTGAGTACCCCAATTTTAGGAACCATATATAGGTACAACTTGAAGAGAGCCACTTTATGGGAGAAAATTCATTAATTCTTAACAAGAGTTATACCTTCCTTATATAACTTTATATCACTTTCACAAGGCAAAATATTGAAAATATACATATCATTTGATTCACATACCTTCTGGGAGTCATTTAAATGTTCATTTTTCGATTCCATCGGTATTGCTGCAGCGGAAATCATTTCTTTTACTACCTATAACAGTTAATTCTTAAGATTCGGCGCCATCTTACATTGACGTCACACAGTAAGTCATAAGTTACCCGTTGTCACCCGTTGTCAACATGTCGATACAAAATACACCATACGATACCGCCACTAAGAAATCTGGATGCGTTAGGCTGTAACCATTGTCAAAACCATTGGTCTGGGTGGGTTAGGTTGTAACCATTGTCAAAACCATTGGTCTGGGTGGGTTAGGTTGTAACCATTGTCAAGAACCATTGGATTGGTCAAAACGAAGGTTAGGGATAGGTGCGGCATTTGGCCGCGGGCAGCTAGCGGGGCACAGTTCACACAAAACCATTGGTCCGTTTACAATATCTATATCGGTTGAGTAATAGTACCAAATGCGTGGGGTTGGCATTATTGACTCTTTGATAAAGATGGCTGTCAGAGCTGCAATTTGAACTATATAAGTCGTGATCCTATTAGGGATGGCTGGGTGGGTCTCAGGCCGCGGAGGAGTAAACATCTATTACCGTACTACATCATCTCCAGATATTTTCCGGACTATTGATTTAAGTAAAATCGTTAATTTCAATAGTTAAATTATTTTATACAAAGGTAAGGTAAATGGGTAGCGCTGCACACCGCGAGAATTTGTGTTTTAAAAAAATTAGTAATGAAATTAGCCAAAGTACCTGTAGTAATGGTATCTGGAGATGATAAATTAATAGATGTTGACTCGTCCGCTGTCATAGACCCACCCGGCCATCCCAAATAGCGACACTACTTATATAGTTGAAAATGAAGTATCGGGTAGACATCTTGTCACTAAGTCAGGAATGCCAACCCCGCGCGTTTGGTACTATCTCGCACCGTGTATAGAAAGAAACAAAAGAGCGTCGATAATGTAATTTATAATTGCGCCAAATCCAAATCGTCAGTCGTAATTTAGCCATGGATTGCGTGTCATGTATTAATGTTTTACATACAAAACCAAACCTAACCTGGGGCTTAGGCCCCAGACCCCCTTGCTTGTGGTACTAGCAGTAATTTTCGGCCAGGCAGTACCTAACCTAGTAGCGGACATAAATTGTATCTTATTAATGTTTTACATACAAAACCAAACCTAACCTGGGGCTTAGGCCCCAGACCCCCTTGCTTGTGGTACTAGCAGTAATTTTCGGCCAGGCAGTACCTTTACGTCTGAGTCATTATTTACGTCTCAATAATATGTGTGTCAAAAACAATTTCTAACTTTACGTGTGAAATAGTGAATTTTGTGTGCGACATGTTGGTAACGTAGTCACATGGTGTCACATGACGTGTCCAAGATGGCGTCCGTAGTGAAACGAACACGATAAGAATTCTTTATTTTCGTGAAACAATTATTATTGAGGTGCGGCACTTGATGTTGAGATTGTGAAACGACTCCCAAGAACTCCGTAAAAGGTATGTAAATCATAAAACCTATATTTTCAATAATATACCTCGTAAAAGTTCGTAAAGTTACGAAAAGGCAAATTCTCACGGCACCAATTGTTCGTCATGTTAAAGACAGATTTAGTCAAGAAAATATGTATTATACCTTATCACATTTTGGTAAATTTAATCAACAAAAGCACTGTACCTAACCTCAAACTCGACTCAAACACTAGGAAACTCTCAATATCAAAAATATTCGATTTAGGAAAAATTACGTATTAAAAAAAAGTGTATTTTTGTGCTAGTCCTCAGCACGATGTCTTTGGATTTTTCCCATATTCGTCACCCGTTTGCACCAATTGCCGTCATGTCTTTGGATTTTTCCTATATTCGCCACCCGTTTGCACCAGTTGCCATCACATTGTTATTTTTCCTTGTCTGCTGTTTAGCCTATAATCAGGGTGTCTACCGGTAACGAAAGTAACGAAAAAGTAACGAAATTTACAAATGGGTAACGAAAGTAACGAAAAAGTAACGAATTTTACAAACGGGTAACGAAAATTTTCTGAAGGCTGGTTGAATCATTTAAGCTCGCGCCGCTAGGCTCAGAGATTGCGATGGAGCGAGTTTCACGCAAGTGGCGCCGTCCCTATTGCATAGTACTAAGCTATATTTCCCCGTGCCCAACCTCAAGGAAATACATACTGAGGATACCTTGAGTGGTATACTTCGGTTCAACGTATATTTTCGGCATCAAGAAGACTGAAGTTTCGTGTGAAACATTTTTCTGTGTTAATGTATTAGGAAACCTGACTTTTCGCGAGACCTTTATTCGCGAATACTTCCGAAACTATAAAGAAATCTCTCATTTCTGTTATTTGGAAATTGTCAAATTGAAGTCCAGAAATAACGCGAAACAATTTAATATCGCAATCTTGCGAAATGTTACAGTTTCGGAAAAAAAATGCGAAAAATCTTTGAAATACATATAACTTATTTAAAAAATATGTCTAGTAAATTTGAGACATCCAGTATGGTTAATTCGAAATTCCGTTATAAGTCAATTTTTCCTTCGAACTTTCGTTCCATTGGATATATAATCTAACCGATTATTTCGATAACTTGTAGATAATTCGTGGTTCTCAGTCGAAATAAAACTTGCCCTCTTGTCGTATTATTCGTGCAATCCTCTCAGAATAATTCGTAATATTCAATACCGTACCTACTTCGAACGTTCATCTCCAAAATCGCATACACAAGACGGCTGGCTGACAGCACGACTTGTCTGTGGGAATCTCGTCAAACGGACCGATATCGACGTCAGTTGCGTAAAATCATAAAACCCGTCCCCTATCGTGAACTTGTGACCACGAGGACTGCGGGAATCCTGTCGAAGGTGATAGGGCACCTATCACGTATACTTAAATGCGTGCGGGGAGCGAGAAGTGCATCAACCCACTTAAAAATGGCAGACTACGTAGCATCGAAATACTAAATCCTCCTCGTGATCCACCCTGAACTGATGAACTCCCAACCACAGCCTAGGGAATCACGGCGCCGACTGAACAACATGTACATAACTACTCGTAAATTTTAACCATGCCCAACCTTGAGCTTGCCTCCGCCATTCTGTCAGGACAGATAGACAGGCAGACAATCGTTGAACGGCCGGGTGTGGCGATGATTTCAGAATATCTCAAGGACAACGTAAAACGGCCGAGAGCGGGAGTGATTGCGATACATCGCGATATTTCATTTTCTTGTGCCCGACCTCAAGGACAATGGAAATCTCGTCGAATGACTAAAAGTGACACTGATTATATAAATCGCGATTTTTCTCAGTGTTCTATCGTGAAAACTACGGGAAGCTCATCAAACAACTGAGACCAGCGCCGATCGTGTAACATCTCGATATTTCTCCGTATTTGACTGCAAAGACAGAATTCGGTGACGATCGCGTAACATCGCATACATTTCTTCGCGACCTACCGCGGGGATGAAGGAAATCTCGCCAAATGGTCAAGTGCAGAGCAACCTCGTGGTACCGTAATTATAACAACATATTGTGCACAAGACTACATATTAACTGAAACAACTCATTGGATATTAAATATCTAGTATATATTTATTATTTTTAAATTTTTTATGACATCATGTCAATTTCATTTAAAGCGGCTTCGGTGGCCTAGTTGGTAGCATGCTGAACTGCTGTGCCCAATATAGCGGGTTCAAACCCGGGCGAAGTCGTCGGATTTTTTTAAAGCGTTAAAAATCTTTCAGTATGTCTTCCTTCGGAGGGGAAGTAAAGCCGACGGTCCCATGTCATAGATTTATGGCATGTAAAAGATTCTTCCACAGACTAAACTTAGTTAGTTATTGTTGTTTTAAGGGGCGGAACTAAGACTAAACTTGTGTGAAGCTAAATTGTTAGGTTAGATTTCGTCGGAACGCTCTATCAAAGTTCCAACGTTCACCACTAGGTATCAATGATATCTGGTAGCAACTTGAAATTGAACGGAACTTGTAGCTCACCCTAAGGGTGTTCGCTGGAAGCTACAGATTCAGGCGAGGTGAACATGTCCTCGGACACTCGGCATTCAAAGCCATACGATAAATTAAAAACCTCTTTAAAAACAGTTCATTGTTGTTTTTCTTCACCGCGTGATGAGCGCCTATGCTTGCAGACTGCAGACGTATCTTGAATTCAAAGGTAACTAAAATTAACTAAAAGGTAACCAAAAGGTACCTAAAAAGTGACTAATTTTTACTTCATCCTTACAGTAGACACCCTGATAATGCATTTCTGTCAATTGTTGTGTAAGACACCGATTTATCGACTTGGAGGCTAACATTTACCAATAAAACTACCAGTAATTATGTTTTTTTTTAATAAAAAGAAGGCATCGGGAAGCGGGAATGGTGGGTAGAAGACATACGGGCATGAAAATATCGTAATTCTGCTCTAAACACATTTATTATAAGTTATTTTTATATTAACTTAAAGTGCATTAGAAATACAATAATAATAATCATATATATTATTTCGGTAGTATAGATCCCTCCTGCGGCGCTCACAAGCGACCGATCGTGAAAAATGAGCATTCAAATGAATGAGAATATACATTACCAGTGACGCATTGCACTTTAATTTCATAAATATCTATAATTTCTTTAAAAAATGACTTATAAAAACTGTACGAAGTGTGTGATTTGCAGTTACTGTTGCTGCAGGAAGATCATCATCATCATCTTGCACAGTTTCCAGCCACTGGCCGGGTCTGTTTGGAACACAAGCCTCTCCAACGTCTTCTGTCTTCCCACCATCTCTCAGCCACCACCTTTGTCCAGTCTTCTCCTCTCGCATAATTTCATAAATTGGCAGTGACGAATTGCATTCTAATTTCATAAATATCAATTTTTGTAAGAAGTGTGCGATTTGCAAATAAGGTAAATGCACCAATGGTCATCATATTAAGGGAGATTTAGACAAGAAATCCTATACACCGTACACATTTTGGTAAATTTAATCAACAAAAGCACTGTACCTAACCTCAAACTCTACTCAAACACTAGGAAAGACCAAATATCAAAGATATTCGTTTTAGGAAAAATGATGTATTTTTTAAAAAAGTGTGTTTTTGCGCCAGTGTTTGGCACGATGTATTTGGATTTTTCCTATATTAGTCACCCGTTTGCACCAATTGCCGTCACATTGTTAATTTTCCTTGTCTGCTGTTTATAATGCATTTCTCTCAATTGTTGCGTAATACACCGATTTATCGACTTGGAGGCTAACATTTACGAATAAAACAGTACCAGTAATTATGTTTTTTAATAAAAATGGAATATTAAAAAAAAAAAAAACGAAAGACGGCAACGGGAAGCGGGATTGGTGGGTAGAAGACATACGAGCAGGAAAATATCGTAATTCTGCTCTGAACAAGTGAGACCACGGCATAACAGCCCGGAAAATGACCATTCGCCGAGGCCTAACACCGATTGTTGCCATAGAAACCCTCTGAATTCGCCACTCATGTACATTTTTTTCCAGGCAGTCTTTAGTAGCTTAAAAACCCCTACATCCGTGGGTTGAAGTACGTGTGTGACATTAGGTAGTCATCATCATCATCTTGAGCAGTTTCCAACCGCTGGTCGGGTCTGCTTGGAACATAAGCCTCTCCATCGTTTCCTGTCCATCCACCATCTCTCGTCATTTACTGTGTCCCAGCGCACTCCTCTTTCCTCCACACTCTTCTTAACTCCTTTTGTCCATCTGTCCCTTGGTCTTCCCCTTGGCCTCCTTCCCGTCATTTCCATTCCAAACATCTTCTTCGGTATCCTCTCCTCTTGCATCCTCCTCACATGTCCATACCATTGTAGCCTAGATCGCTCTATTCTATTTTGCAATGGTTCCTCTCTTACCATCTCCCTGACTCTCTCATTCCTTACTCTGTCCATTCTTGTCACTCCTACCCTACTCCTCTGGAACTTCATCTCCACTGCTCGTATTTTATTCTTGTCCCTTTCCTTCATCACCCATGTTTCTGAACCATATGTCAAAATTGGCACAAAGTAGGTCTTGTAGATGATTCCTTTACATTTTTGTGGTACATCTTTATTCCATATCATCCCCCTAACACTCTTGAAAAATCCATCTGCGCACCTTCCCCTCTCATTTATTTCCATCCTATTGCCTCCCTTTTCTTCAATTATGCTTCCCAAGTACTTGAAGCATTCTACTTTCTGCAACTGCTGTCCTCCAAGTGTTATGTCCATATCCAGTCTGTTCTTCTTCCTCGTTGTGATGACCACTTCACTCTTTTGTGCTGAGAACTTCATCCCATATGATAACACTACCTTCTCCCACTCATCTAATTGCTCTTGTACTTCTTCCTCATCCTCTCCCCATACCAGAAGGTCATCAGCAAACAACATTGCCTTCATTTTCCTTTCCCCAATGCTATTTACCACTTTTCGTATGATTTCATCCATCACCACTATAAATAACAGTGGTGAGAGGGCACTTCCCTGTTTCAGACCACTCTCCAGTTGAAACCATTCCGTTCTCTCTCTTCCCACCTTTACACAGCTTTTGCTTCACCCGTTTGGCGATTTGCCAATGCCCCAGTGAGGCAATAATGATGTCTTGCGGCAGACGTTCATACTCGAACACTAAAAGGGAAGGAGAAATATCGCCGAGGGCATTGCCTGTTAGAAGTACCGTCAAGCATTCTTTCTCATCCGAATTCACTTGCTGATATATTGTCTTGTAACCCCTGTTCGCCAGCACTTTGTTACCTTTCGGATTGAGAAAGAAAACCGTCTCGTCAGCGTTGAACAGTCGCCGAGGGTCTGACAAAATAGACTGGAAGTCGTTTTCCACTGTATAGCTGTAGACTTCTGAAACCCAGGTTTTATTTTGATGTTCTGTAATTGCAGCACGGCTTACTGTCAAATTTTGAGGGGTTCGTAAAAGATAGACCTGGATTTCTTTTCATGAAAGATTCACGCCATTTCCTTCCTGGCGGCCATCTTTGAAAGGAAAGTCCCTCTTCAATTCTTGTGTAAGGCACTGGACGCTTTTCAAATCGTCCTTTGTTACCGGGACCCCGCTTTTTGTAGTGAGATTACCCATTGAACTAGCATAGCCTCAGCTTCCTTTGTTAAAATGGAACTTAGCCCCATTTTCCCATTTTCCTCTCTCTAGGAGATTTTCCTTTAATTTTGTCCGAGAGGGTGTTTCTCGGAACACCTTTCCTCTCCGCGGCCTTTTTAATACTCATGCCGTCCTCCACAACGGCCTTAATAGCAGCTTCCATTTGCTCAATATCATAATTCAGAACTGTGCGTTTCGACATATTGCCTGGGGCAGATGACCTCGTAGTTCCGCCCCTTAAAACAACAATAACTATCTAACATATTGCCTGAAAGCAAAGATTTAGTCTTAGAATAATATATTATTTATCATCTCAATAAAAATAAAAAAATCCTCTGTAGCACGCCTAGCCAAAAAAACCTAGGCCTACTGAGGTGCATCCGTCAAGAAGAGACCTACGTAATAATAACAGTAGCCTACCCTGTAAATGTTTATTGGTTGCGAAACGTTAACACAAACATTAACTTTATCGTGCTCTAGTGTTCGTCACGAATGTGCTCTAAAGTTCGTCAGCTATGACGACTACTGGACACGATGATCAAATGATAATTTAATTAATACAGGGTACTTTAGAGCTACATTATACGTATATTGCCGCTGTTAGTTAGGTCTTGCAAGGAGAAATGACAATGTGCCAGTTTTCGTCACAAAGTAAAGTGCATTTTTTAAAATCCAGTGTTCGTCACCGGCATTTCTAACAAAACTAGGCACGTGAGCACGAAATAACAAATCACATATGTTACAGAAACAATTACCAACTATATCACGCACTTGTAACATTTTAAAATGTCGGAACATAACACGCATTCACATAATTAATTCGCGCGCGTGCTTAGCACATGCGAGAAGCAAATGGCGCGTCAAGACAGCTCAGCTCACAGGAGATGTTTGACGCAGGGAATCACCTATTACATCGCACGCATGATTTCGTAAAGTTGCTCCTTATCGGCAAGGAAGGTATGACGCATCTCGTAAGACTTCGTGCGTTGAGAAAGACCCGTTGACATGCTTATTTTTTGTACTTATATACGAGAGTGACGAAGACTGGATCAGTGACGAAAACCTTTACAGTTACCTACTGATGCTCTAACATGCTGCAATTATGAGTTGTCGTCTAAACCCTTAAAACTATTAAACGTTAATTATTTTACAGGTTTTTCTTCTGCATTCTAATTTCATAAATGATCATTTCGAATTGTAGAAGCGTGCGATTTGCAAATACTGATGCTCTAATTATGAGTTGTCGTCTAAACCCTTAAAACTACTAAACGTTAATTGTTTTACAGGTTTTTCTTCTGCATTCTAATTTTATAAATATCGATTTTTGTAAGTAGTGTGTGATTTGCAAATACTGTTGCTCTAATATGGTGCAATTATGAGTTGTCGTCTAAACCCTTAAAACTATTAAACGTTAATTATTTTACAGGTTTTTCTTATGCATTCTAATCATCACATTATTTCAGTAGTATAGATCCGTCCTGCGGCGCTCACAAGCGACCGATCGTGAAAAATTAGCATTCAAATAAAAGAGAATATACTTTACCAGTGACGCATTGCACTCTAATTTCATAAATATCTGTAATTTCTTTAAAGAATGACTTTTAATAAAGTGTGCGATTTGCAGATACTGTTGCTTCAGGAAGATACGCTCCATAATTGCTGTCCACTTCACATTTTGGCCGCTGTGATGCCTGTTTCATGTTATTTTAACATTCAGAGGTCTTTTGCATGGATTTCAGAAACATTTAAGTTAATGCCATGTTTGGTCCATATTGACAAATTATGATTTGATTTATTGAACAACCTCCATACAGAGGTTGTTCAATAAATTAAATCATTTCAGAAACAGTAATTGAAAGGAATGAGTATTCAAAATGTTGGCTATAATTTCATGAATATCGAATAACCGGTGAGTGTTACGGCTAAGCTGTCAATCAATAGACTCTGCACACAAATGACATTAGCAGTGACAAATTGCATTCTAATTCCATTCAGTCGCATTTTAGCCATTAATAATATTATTATTAATAATAATATGAATAATATAATATTAATAATATTATTATTATTATTTATTTAATCGTATGGTGAATTATATACAAAATTTACATCATACAACATTATCCACATTCTGCAACCAAGTTATGATATTTGGAGTGACATGAAAGAGTTCAGCAGGGTTCCCAGGGAACGAGAACAGAGGGCAGCGTCGGAGCAGATGATCCATTGTCTGCTCCTCTTGATCACAGTCGCACATTGCTGAATTGATCCAGCCCCATCTGTGTTGAAAGAATTTACAGCAGCCATGGCCGGTTCTGAATCTGTTAAGACGGCACCACAGTTTCCTTGGGAGGTCAGAACCTTGCAGTTCCTTTGTAGGATCAAGAGAATGGGCACTTGTCCCCGCTGTTTTAGTTAACCACTCGTTTCTCCAACTTTGGTTTAAATTAAACCCATCCACATACAGTATTTCTGCAGTAACACATGCTGGCCTCCTAGATCGTAGTCGCTGTTGTGAGGGATGGCAAAATTCATGGTATAGTGGTAAAGTAGGTGAAGCCCTGATCTTCTTAGCCTCTCTCAACAATGCTCGTTTCCTTCTTAGATGTGGTGGAGGAATGTGGCTCAGCACAGGCAACCAATGGCTAGGCGTTGACTTAATAGTACCAGTGATGCATCGCATTGTATCATTTAACCTTGAGTCTACTTTATGCACATGTGCACTTTCCAACCACACGGGTGCACAGTATTCTGCTGTTGAATAGACAAGGCTAATGCCAGTTAGGCGTAAGCAGTCGGCAGAGGCTCCCCAGGAAGTACCACTAAGTTTATGTAGGATGTTGTTTCTTGCAGCAATTTTATGGGAGAGCTTGGTGAGATGCTCTTTGTAGGTCAGGGTTCTATCCAAAGTCACTCCAAGATAAGTAGGAAAGGGATTGTATCTAAGTTGTCCGTCAAGCAAAATATTTGGTTTGTAATTATTATTATAATCATTTGGTTCAAATAAAAACATACCTACCTTTCTCCTTAAGTCTCTTATTATAAACCTATTGGGGAAAGTGTGGCTTATGAACATGCGAGACACGGGTCCGGTAGTAATAATAGAAATTGGAACAGTATAAACACAAGAAGGTGTTCAGGAAAACAAAAGTTTGGTGCTTTTCAGTTGGTCAACACGTATGTACCCAAAAGAGCTGGGTTATGCCCCAATCCTGAAAAAAAATTATATGGGATTAATAAATACACTAGGATGACCCGTTTCGATCGTCAAGCGATCATCAGATCCATTACACTTAGGCTGTAAAATCTATGTTTGAAAATACAGGTGAAAATATATACAATATATACAATTATTTAGTTGCAGTATTGGTAATGCAACTTGTCAGTGCATGCTAGTTTTAGTATGTTAAAATGGTGATGGAAATCCAGAATTTGTCTGTTTGGAGTGACTATATGGTTGTATAAATCAACTATCTGGCTGGATGTCTTCCGTTCCGTAACTGCGAGTAGTATCAACTTCCGTCTTGGAGCAGTGACGGTTAATACTCATGCCGTCCTCCACAACAGCCTTAATAGCAGCTTCCATTTGTTGAATATCATAATTCAGAACTGTGCGTTTCGACATATTGCCTGAAAGCAACGATTTAGTCTTAGAATATTATGATATTTTTCAACTCAATTAAAAATAAAAAAATCCTCTGTAGTACGCCTCGCCAAAAAACCCTAGGCCTGCTGGGGTGCGGCCGTCAAGAAGAGAGACCTATGTAATAACAATACACTGTAAATGTTTATTGGTTGCGAAACGTTAACTCAAACTTTAACATTATCGTGCACTAGTGTTCGTCGCTAATGTGCTCTAAATATCGTCTGCTATGATGACTACTGGACACTATGATCAAATGATAATTTAATTAATACAGGGTGCTTCCGAGCTACATTATAAGTTTATTGCCGCTGTTAGTTAGGTCTTACAAGGAGAAATGACAGTGTGCCAGTTTTCGTCACAAATGACGAGCATTGGTATAGTGCGTTCTTTTTAATCCAGTGTTTGTCACTGGCATTTCTAACAAAACTAGGCATGTGAGCACGAAATAACAAATCACCTATGTTACAGAAACAATTAGGCTACCAACTATATCACGCATAACATAACACGTTTGCACATAACTAACTCGTGTGCCTGCTTAGCACTTGTGAGAAGCACTACTCCACGTCAAGACAGTTCAACTCCCAGGAGATGTTTGATGCTGGGAATCACCTTTTACATCACACGCATGATATCGCAAAGTTGTTCCTTATTGGCAACGAAGGTATGACGCATCTCATAAGACTGTGCGTTGAGAAAGACGCGTTGACAGGCTTATTTTTTGTACTCATATACGAGAGTGACGACGACTGGCTCATTGACGAAAACCGGTACAGTTACCTTATACCTCTTGTTAAGTTTTACCGAAAATTCTTCAAGTACTGAAATTAACCAAAATACCTGAATTGATATTCGGGAAAATATCTGGAGGTGATATAGTAATAGATGTTTACTCCTCTGTTGTCTGTGACCTACCCAACCCTCCCAAATATGACACGACTTATATAGATGAAATTCCAGCTGACAGCCTTTTTAGCATCATGTACTGTATTGCCAACCCCATGCATTCGGTACCATGTCACATCCAGCAGACGAATGGTTTTCGCCTAGACCAATAATGGTTAGGTAGCGCGGGCGGTAATTCCGCATGCCATGAGAACATGCCTTTTCGTAACTTTTAACGAGGTATATTATTGAAAATATAGGATTTATGATTTACATACCTTTCTCGGAGTTGTTGGGAGTCGTTTCACAATCTCAACTACAACTGCCGCACCTCAATAATGTTTTTTTTACGAAAATAAAGAATTTTTATAGTGTTCGTTTCACTACGGACGCCATCTTGGACACTCGACAGACAGACATGTGACTACGTTACCAACATGTCGCACACAAAATTCACCATTCACCATTTCACACGTAAAGACATAAAGTACTGCCTTCCCGAAAATTACTGCTAGTACCACAAGCAAGGGGGTCTGGGGCGTAAGCCCCAGGTTAGGTTTGTCTTTGTATGTAAAACATTAATAAGATAGAATTTACATGTCCGCTACTAGGTTAGGTACTGCCTGGCCGAAAATTACTGCTAGTACCACAAGCAAGGGGGTCTGGGGCATAAGCCCCAGGTTAGGTTGGTTTTAGTATGTAAAACATTAATAAGATAGAATTTATGAAGTAATTTCACATGTCACACAATCCATGATTAAAGTACGACTGACGAGTTGGATTTGGCGCAATAGTATATTACATTATCGACGCTCTTTTGTTTCTTTGTATACCCGGTGCGAGATAGTACCAAGTGCGTGGGGTTGGCATTCCTGACTTAGTTAGAAAGATGTCTCCTAGAGACTTCATTTCAACTATATAAGTAGTGTTGCTATTTGGGATGGCTGGGTGGGTCTATGACAGCGGACAAGTCAACATCTGTTAATTTATCATCTCCAGATACCATTACTACAGGTACTTTGGCTAATTTCATTACTCAATTTTTTTTATACACATGTTCTCACGGTGTGCAGCGCTACCGCGCGGGCCGTGTTACTTATTATAAACATGAATGTAAGTGGTATGCGGATTATACACTTTGTAACCTTTCAGGGGGGGGGGGTTATGGGGGCCGCTTTCGGTGTTAACACACAAAGGAAGACTTGAAAATACAATTCCACTCCTCTACTTTCTACAGCTTAACCCTTAGCTGCACGCATCTCTTTTACTAACATTCGTACACGCTAGCGGCATTCAATGCCGCAATATATTTTTTCATTCTTTTTCGGCATTTAGTGACTTGCTAAACGGCTAAAATTGATTTGTATGGAGAACTATAGAGAACCTATGAGAATACATAGAAGAACTCTTATCAGTATGTATGAAATTCTTATTAATAAAATATATTATTGGGAGGGATGGGATAAGGACATATTTACTATTCATACTTATTGTAATTTAAAATTCTTATAAACATTTATTGGACAACGAAGAAAAAATAATAATTTTCACACACAAATGGGATATTGAGAATTATTGGATTGAGATTGCCCTTTTTCAGGCTCATATTACAAGACATTGCACCTGATGCTCAACAAGCTCAAGAAATACACTAGAGTAAAAGAAAAGCTGTTTGTCAGAATCATGTAGGCCTATACACTTAGATTCTTGGCTTGGAAAAGGACAATCTGCTAATTTACAGTACGAAATAATATACAGGTCCTAAATACACAAAATAACTCTGTACTAGGACTTAAAAATCGAATAGATCCTCTTCATCCAGTGACCCTTCTTGCTCATCAAGTACTTGGAGCAACCTTTCAATCTCCTGTTGTTGACAGCCATGTCGAGACCTATAAACAGAGGCAAGCGTGCAGACTATGTGCTGACATGGATAATAATGATAGAAGCATAGAAAGAAACAACAAAGGGGGGGGGCGTGGTGGCTCAGCGGTCTAGCTGTATGCCTCTCACCAAGGCGGTCCGGGTTCGATTCCCGGTCAATGCATGTGAGATTTTCGAAGTGAAATGCCATGTCCTGTGGTTCGGATTCCACGTAAAAAGGAGGTCCCGTGGCTCATAATCACAAGATTCACGGTCACGTAAAACTACAATCTTCCTTTTAGAAACAACAAAGGTAAAATAAGTTAAATACTTACATTATTTCACAACGCCGGTTCCGGCCAGTTGTTACACGCTAGCAGTACGGAATGCCGCATTCGCGCACCTTGCAATTTTGACAACCTGTCTCAGACTGACTGGGAACCAGACAGGCTCCGAACCTACCCCCTCCCCTGCAGCACATGTCGAACAAAGGATATAGCGGGCGATCTCACAGAACTCATAAGTGTTTACCTCATCAAACAAAATTTCGCAAAAAAGCGCCACTCGGTGCCGCTTAGCGTGTATCTAAGGGTTAATCCCTCTTTACATACACTTTCACCTTTCAAGATTAATTGGAGGATTATCCATTTCACCTTTCATTATAAATTTTTATTTCAACTATCTTACCTTGCACACAACCATCCTACTTCTTTCTTCATTTTCAAACCAAAACATAACTCCAACAAGCCGCTCATCTTTTCATCACAACAAGCAGCTTCTGAACAAAACACTATCATCCTATGAACATCATAATTTAGAATACCTATGGCCAAAGCCCTCTGCCATTAGCAAAGCCACCTCCTACCGGATCACAGAGAGATCCAGTATGCAGAGATAGACCACTAAACTCCAGGCATGCGCCCTAGCACGAGGTGGCCATGCTACAAACCTTACATTGAGTAACCTTAACCTATAAAATAAATAGTTACAACTTGCAGCAGACATGAATGTGACTTTTACATACCTTGTGTCCTTGTTTCATCTTTTGGGCGATATTACGTATTTAAATTACGAACCCTGGTCGCTACTGAACCTCATATATGTGCTAAAATTCGTAAATATGTGTTTTTATTTCTTGCTATTTTATAAACGGCTGCCATGTTTCAACAACGCTTTCATCTCGTTCTACTGTCAACAAGGTGCACTCTAGCGGCACGCACCGAGGCGCACACATTGTTGCCAACATGTGAGATACTAAATCACTGTTGATTTTAAAAAATCATCGGGACGCGTTAGGCTGTAACCATTGTCAAAACTCATTGATCTGGGCGCGTTAGGCTGTAATCATTGTCAAAAACCATTGAATTGGACAAAACGAAGGATAGAAGGTCGGAGGTAGGCTAGCGGGGCAAGGTTTACATCAAACCATTGATCTGGGCGCGTTAGGCTGTAACCATTGTCAAAAACCAATGGATTGGACAAAACGAAGGTTAGAAGGTCGGGGGTAGGTGCGGTCTTTGGCCGCGCGCAGCTAGTGGGGCACGGTTGATACAAAACCATTGATCTGGGTGCGTTAGGCTGTAACCATTGTCAAAACCACAGTTGTGCGAAAAAAAACACAAATATTTATTACAGCAGAGCAATACACTGCATAGTAAATACAGAGCAGATAAAATAAAAATCACTCATTTCAGCCGTGGAAAGAGGGGGGAAAAAAACACATATTCATCACAGAAAAGAAAAATATTGCATGCATTAATCACAGAACAGGTAAATAAGTTTCACTATGAAAGAAAAAAAAACCCAATCATTAAAGTCGTGGAAAAAAATTCTTTACAGAGGAGCGAAATATTGCACACACTAGCGTAATTAGAGCTGTGTACTGAGTGCTGCGCACGAATTATGCGCACTAGAGACTGAACTGGGCGCTTCTTCGTGTTACATAGTACTGTAAGGGCGAGGTTGGCAGTATTGTTTTGATGAAAGACCAGTGAGACTAACGAAGAAACCCGAATACTCACGACCGCAACCGATGATGATTGATTTGGGCTAATGGCGGCCATCGCTGTAATTTTGGCTATATAAGTGGTGATCTTATTTGGGAAGGCTGGGTGGGTCACAGACAGCGGAAGAGGAAACAGGCTATCTATTAAAACATCGCTCCCAGATTTATTTCTCATCGTTTCATATGGTATTTTGCCAAATTCATGTATTGTAGAGCACTTTATCGTGCGTTCTATCTTCATTCAGTGCTACCATATAAACACCCCTAGTTTTTGTCACGCTCGGTGGGGCTAGCCACGCATCAATAATCTTTACCCAGGCCAATGGTTTTGCCTTTTATTTCTTTTTTCACATAATTACAAAATTACGTGTATTTTGTATTGGACATGTTAGCCACGGGTATGACGTCGTGTAGTACGTCAATGTGTTATGGCGGTCGTCGTCAAATTAGCACAAGAAAAATCATTTATTTACGTAATAAAACAAATATTTCCGGTGCAGCAGTGACAATTCAATTTGTAATCAACTTCTAATGACTCCTAGAAAGGTATGTGAATCATGTATTTTCAATAATCTGCCTTGTAAAAGTTGAAAAGCCAAAAGTAGCTGTTGTCAAGAATGAATATAAGTTATGTTACTTTATGACCATTTGCTTGGTTATTTTCTTGTATTAAATTTCTGGCTTGATTGTAAAGGTGTGACCGTTATAGCTCTCGCTTTTCAGTAATTAGTAATTTTGCATGTATCACTCCTAGAGTTGTTTAGGCCTACACTTCTCTGCCAGGCTAGTGAGGCTGTTTTCTGGAAACATCACATGCATACTTTAGTACCATTTAGTAAGGAATTGATCAAGGTTTTGTTACTGTTTTTATTGTTTTAGGGGCTTTGCTACATTGTGGTCATGTAGCCCTGTATACTTCATTGGGGTAATCCGAGCAAACATGCCAACTATAATGGAACTTTTTGGCACAAATTATAAAGAAGACTAGTGTTTAAGGTGAAATAAAGTTAAATTTTGCAGCATTGGAAGAAATATTACTCTGTTATCATTATATAAATGAGAATTTTACTAGGCCTTTGTAAGTCGTGATCTGAACTGGGATGGAGAGTAGGAAATGGCGGTTAGACGTATCGTTGGGTTAGGTGCACTCATAATATTTAATGACAAAATAGTAATATTACTTCGAATGCTGCAAACTTTTCACTTAATTTTGTCTTAAGTATAAGTTTTTGTCATATTTTGTGCAAAAATGTTCCATTATCGTTGGTGTGTTTGCTTGAATTTTATCCTCTGTTGTGTGTTGATAACCTGTGTTATTGTGATGGCTGTATTTGTATTTGCGCACTAGGTTCGAGGAAGGAAACGGCTGTGGCTTCAAATTTAGGTACCATCGCAGCATTTGCCTGGAGTATAAATGGAAAAGCATTTCCAGAATAGCTGAGGTGGGAATCTAACCCATCTCTTCTTGCAGTTCTTCCTCATGAGGATGAGTTCACCCTGTTCCATTTCTTGACATAGCCGGGAATTGAACCTACACCTCAGAGAGTGACAGACAAGAATGCTAGCCACTATGCCACGAGGTGGTCGATCAATGATATAACCTTGCAGTAATAGCCTAGTCTGATGAAAATATTAATCACCATCTTGTATAAGGTAAAGCTCCCAACATCACACTTCCCTGCTCTCGACGTAAGCTGTTGTCCGGATTAAACCATTGGTCGCTACTGGGTTAGATCACTGTCTAGACAAAATCATTGGTCGCTACTGGCTTAGACGACTTTCTAGATGAAACTATTGGTCTCAACTTGTTTAGATTAGTGACTATACTACAATTCCTGTTAGTACTACAAGTAGGGTGTCTTGAGATGGTCCCAGGTTAGGCCTGATTTTGTAATGTAAAGCCTTATTAGCACAAAGAAACACACAGGTTGTTCACAAAATTTGGTTCAGATTGGTAAAACAATGTAGATTTGTGCCAAAGGGCCTAAATGAAGGGAATGGAGTGGTCTGTCCGAAATTGCAAGCAGGCTGTGTTACTCGTCGGGTTCCAAAGGGTAAGTATGTAAAATTTTGTTCAGATAGGTGAAACGGTGTAGATTTATGCCAAAGGGCCTAAATGCAGGGAATGGAGGGTCTGTCCAAAATTTCAAGCGGTGTTACTCATCAGGTTCCAAAGGGTAAGTATGTAAAATCTGGTTCAGATAGGTGAAACGGTGAGATTTGTGCCAAAGGGCCTAAATGCAGGGAATGGAGGGTCTGTCCAAAATTTCAAGCGGTGTTACTCATCAGGTTCCAAAGGGTAAGTATGTAAAATCTGGTTCAGATAGGTGAAACGGTGAGATTTGTGCCAAAGGGCCTAAATGCAGAAAATGGAGTGGTCTGTCCGAAATTTAAAGTGGACAGTGTTGCCCGCAGGGTTCCAAAGGGTAAGTATACAAATTTTGGTTCAAATCAGTGAAACGGTGTAGATTTTTGCCAAAGGGCCTAAATGCAGCAAATGGAGTGGTCTCTTCAAAATTTAAAGTAGACAGGGTTACCTGTAGGGTTCCAAAGGGTAAGTATACACATTTTGGTTCAGATTGGTGAAACAGTGTAGATATTTCCAAAGGGCCTAATTGCAGGGAATGGGGTGGTCTCTACGAAATTTAAAGTAGACAGGGTTACCTGCAGGGTTCCGAAGGGTAAGTATACAAATTTTGATTCAGATCGGTGAAACAGTGTCGATTTGTATAAATAACAGACAGACACACAGGCAAACCTTGAGCTTTATATATATATAGATGTAAAGAAAATCTTGCTGCTACACTCTGCTAAAGGTTGCTATGAACAAATCATACTATTTATGGTACGTTACAAAGACTTTTTCATATTGAAAATTAATCCATTACAGGGATATCTTCAAATGGTTGGCTCGAGATCTCTTAATAATGGCATGATGAATAGTATAGAATGCATTGTGCAATGACAGAGTTCAAGCACTCCCCATTCACTAGTGGGCAATACAATGCTACACAATCGGCTGTTTCAAAGTCGGGAACCTGACTGCTGTAAGTTGCTAAGTGCTATGAAAATCTGGAAAATGAACTATAGGAATAGGTAATGTGACTAAGATAAAGGAGTTGAACATTTTATAGCTAGAGGGTGTTTTGCATTTTTTCTGTAGTGCCAAAATCATTGCGTTTGGTGCTAGATCGCAGGAATTTGCACTAGCTATGAATCATGGAGCCACTTAGGTCTGTTGTCACTGTCAGTAATTTTTGGACAACAGTGATTCGGGTACCAATTTCAAGGGTGTGGGGATGAGGGTAAGCATATTTGCCGTGCTCTGAGCATGCCTAACCCTTAGGCTCCGCTCGCTCCACATATTGGAATCTTCATAGGCCAATGGTTTTGGTATCCACTGGATCTATTCCATAGATCAGTGGTTCTAGTATCCACTGGACCTAACCTTGGCAAACCAATAGTTTTATTACCCTTTTAAGATTTGATTGCCACTGAGTGTGGCTGCGCCAGTGTTTGTTATTTATTATAGCAACTGCTCCGCGGGGGGGGGAGCGGGGAACACAGCGATGACAGTGCATTCTGTACAGAAGTCGAGCAGTATTGCGCGTCACAGGAGCTCATGTCACCACGGAGAGTTAAACGATTACTGAGGCTACTCGAGCTGAGCTGGTGCTGAGGAAGATAAAGAGAATTACAAACAGGCAAAGAAAGCCGCAAGGAAAACCGTTGCAATTGAAAGAGAAAAAGCTGATTTTGATTTCTACCAGCGTTTAGAATTAGCCAATAACATCGATATATAAGGTAGCTAAGTGCAAACATAATGACTGCAAAGACTTTAAAGCCCCAAAATACATTAAAATAAAGAAGGCAATTTATTAACAAACGACAAGGACATTTTTGTGAAAGATGGCATGAGTATTATTACGATTTATTAAATTAAGAATTTCCCAGGCGACAAGAAGTGGAACTACCTATGACACAAGGACCTATTAATGAAATCACAGAAGCGGAAGTTAGGAAAGCCATCTCTAAAATGAAGAATCATAAAGCAACGGGCCCAGATGAGATACCTGCTGAACTCGGGAAATGTCTTGAAGCGGATGGAGCTGAATGGCTTACAAAGTTATTCAATGACATCTTAGTTCACGAACAGATGCCAGATGCCTGGAGAAAGAGTACGTTGGTCCCATTCTACAAAAACAAAGGAGATGTTCGTTCTTGTGGAAACTTCCGTGGTATAAAACTTACATCGCACACACTCAAGGTCTGGGAACGAGTCCTTTGTGAGAGCCTTCAAAATTTGATAAAGTTAACAGATAATCAGTTTGGCTTCACTGCTGGGAAAGGAACCATTGACGCAATCCATGCAATAAGGCTGGTAATTGAAAAAGCTCGTGAAAGAAGCAGAGTTTATGTATGGTTTTTATAGATCTTGAGAAAGCCTTCAACCGTGTGCCAAGACCGTTAATATGGCAAGCATTAAGGTCGCAAAATGTTCCTGAACTATACATAAAACTCATAATGGATATGTATAACAATGTAAAGACATGTCAGAAGCCCAGCCGGTTTGTCCGAAAGCTTTGATATCAAAGTGGGAGTTCATCAGGGAAGTGCTCTAAGTCCACTGTTAGTCAATATTGCTATAAACTACCTAACAAAACAATTTCAGAAACCCTTACCATAGAATCTTTTGTATGCTGACGATGTGGCACTAATATCTGACAGTATTTATGACCTACAGGAGAGTTTAGACCAATGGAGGAGAGCTCTAGAGTCTATTGGACTGCGCATTAGTAGAACCAAGACTGAATATATGGTATGCGACTTCCACAACAATAAACCCAGTATGACAAATATTGAACTTAAACTAGATGGTGAAACCTTACCAAGGGTAACAAAATTCAAATATCTAGGTTCTGTCATTGCTGAAGATGGCACGATAACCGCCGATATAATCCATAGGGCCACATCTGGGTGGAACAAATGGCGCGAACTAACAGGAGTGTTATGTGATCCGAAAATACCCATAAGAACGAAGGGGAAAGTTTATAAAACTGCCGTAAGACCAATCCTACTCTATGGTAGTGAAACATGGGCTACTACAAAGGTACATGAGCAAAAGCTACATACCACTGAAATGCGTATGTTACGTTGGGCAGGTGGAGTTACTCTCAAAGATAAAATCCGTAATGAACATGTGCGGGGCAGTTTCAAAGTAGCGCCTATAACAGAGAAACTTTTAGAAACCAGGCTAAGGTGGTATGGACATGTTATGCGAAGACCGGAGAATCATGTAGTGAAGAATTGCCTTTCCTTGACTACGCAAAAGAGAGGGAGCGGCAGACCTTAAATAACACGGATGACGAATGTCCAGAGGGACATGAGAGTATTGGGCCTATCTGCTGATGATGCTTTCCAAAGAAATAAGTGGCGCCTCAGGATTAAGAAAGCCGACCTCGCATAACGGGAAAAGGCGAGGAGGAAGAAGACTCGAGCTGAGTCATATCCTACTTGTGCAACTGCACCTGTCAGCTAAGCAGGCTGACGTGTGACACAAGTAAACAAAGAATAGCTCCCATCTCGACCGCTGGCAATCAATTCGTGAAAGGGTAATAGTTTCCACCATACCTAACCTCGGCTAACCGATGGTTTTAGTTTCCACCGGACGTAACCTGGGTTGACCAATGGTTTTAGTATACATCAGACCTAACCGACAATGGCTGAAAATGTCCTGAATATGTCTTTAGGGGAGTGTGGTGAAGTGAAGTTGACAGCATTTTCTGATCGATCCAAGCCTTATTCAACAAGGCAACCTGTGTTTTCATCAGTTTATTACTGCAAAGGTAATATGTTGGTAATTTCCGTATTAAAGTGTGAATGTGGTGTTTCCTGAAAGCAGTTTGCCTCAATAACCTGGCACAGTAGGCACAATCTCATTTCAGAGTGATGCTAACAAAATTACTAATTGTTAAAATGGGGCTACTTATAGCAGTCGAGGGCCAAATGTAGATTTTTTTTTAGACTTATGAAGAACTAGCAGGTACCCGCGGCTTCGCTCGCATCATAGCCGTGTCATATTGTTATTCAATGAAATGCAGGTCTACCCCCTTAACACCTCTTTAGAACCTGAATATCCAAAAATCCTTCCTTAGTGGATGTTTTCGACATACAACGAACATAACCCCAAAATTTCATGTTTCTAACTTCAATAATTTTGGCTGGGAGATGATGAGTGAGTAAGTCAGGACATTTTCATTCATTTATTTTTCAGAATTTCACCCCTCTCATGAACCCCTTAAATTGGATTTATAAAAAGAACGGTCGTACATCTATTTGCCTATTTTTAAGCTGTTCTTCCCCCTGAGATTGATGAGTGAGTGAGTTAATCAAATAGAACACTTTCTTTCCTGTTTTTTCCCCAGACTTTCACCCCTCTCCAAGGGCCCCTTAAATTGGATTTATGAAAAAAAACGGCCGAACACCTATTTACTTCTATTTTATGGTGGTTTTCTACGTTGAATTTCAAACTTCTCACCTATGTCGTTTAAGAGATACACGCTCCGTTAAGAATCCTTCAACCCCCAATTTTTACCCCTTTCACCTCATAATATACACCACATCGATAAACCCTTAGACATATGTCTGCTTATTTTAATGATTATTTTATATGCCGAATATCACATCTCCAAAGAAACAACTCATGAGATATCGTTATTCAATGAAATGCACGTTTACTCCCTAAACGCCTCTTCAGAACCCCAATAAACAAAAATCCTTCCTTAGTTGACGTTTTCGACATACAGCGAATATATTCCCAAAATTTAATGTTTCCAACTTCAATAGTTTTCGCTGGGAGATGATTGAGTGAGTCAGTCAGGTCATTTTCTTTCAATTATTTTTACCAGAATTTTACCCCTCCCCATGGGCCCCTTAAATTGGATCTATGAAGAAACGCTCGAACACCTATTAACTTAATTTTTTAAGCTGTCTTTTTCCCCCGAGTTTGATGAGTGATTGAGTTAGTCAGTTAAGGACATTTTCTCTCCTTTTTTTTCAGAATTTCACCCCACCCCATTGGTCCCTTAAATTGAATTCAGGAAAACACAGTCGAACACCGACTTACTTATTTTTTAAGCTGATTTTATCCGCTCAGTTTCAAACTTCTCGCCTATGTCGTTTAAGTGATACACGCTCCGTTAGGAATCCTTCAACCCCACTTTTCACCCCCTTCACTTTATAGTATACCTAGTACACCACATCGAAAAACCCTTAGACACATGTCTGCTTATTTTTAATGATTAATTTATATGCCGAGTATCACACCCACAAATGAAACCACTCGTGAGATATTGTTATTCAATAAAATGGATGTTTAACCCCCTTAAGACTCCTTTAGAACCTGAATATCCGAAAATCCTCCCTTAGTGTACGGTTTTGACATAGAACGAACATATCCCCAAAATGTCATGTTTCTAACTCCAATAATTTTGGCTGGGCTATGATGAGTGAGAGAGTGAGTCAGGACATTTTCCTTCAATTTTTTTTTCAGATATTCACCCGTCCCCATGAACCCCTTAAATTTGATTTATGAAAAAAGAACTGTCGAACACTTATTTACTTATTTTTAAGCAGTATTCTCTCCCTGTATTCCCTGAGTTTGAAGAGTGAGAGAGTCAGCCAATCAGTTAAGGACAATTTCTTTCCTGTTGGGGGGGAACAGGGAAATTGCACCCCTCCCCACGGGCCCCTTAAATTGGATTTATGAAGAAAAAAACCTGGCCGAACACCTATTTACTCATCTTTTAAGCTGATTTTTTTCCGCTGAGTTTCAAACTCCTCACCTATGTCGTTTAAGAGATACACGCTCTGTTAGGAATCCTTCAACCCCCACTTTTCACCCCTTTCACCTCATAATATACACCACATCGAAAAACCCTCAGTCACGTGTCTTCTTATTTTTAATAATGAGTTTATATGCCGAGTATCACATCCCCCAATGAAACCAATCTGGAGTTATTGTTATTCAATGAAATGCAAGTTTAACCCTCTGAAGACCCCTTTAGAACCTGAATATCCGAAAATCCTCTCTTAGTGGACGGTTTTGACATACAATAATCATATCCCCAAAATGTCATGTTTCTAACTTCAATAATTTTGGCTGGGCGATGGTGAGTGAGTCAGGACTTTTTCTATCAATTCTCTTTTTTTCAGAATTTCACCCCTCCCCATGAACCCATTAAATTGGGTTTATGAAAAAAAAACCTGTCGAACACCTATTTACTTATTTTTAAGCAGTTTTTCCCCTGAGTTTGATGAGTAAGTCTATTAGTCAATCAGTTAGGACACTTTCTTTCCTGTTTTTTTTTTTTCCCACAGAATTTCATCCCTCCCCATGGCCCCCTTAAATTGGATTTATGAAAAAACGGTCAAACACCTATTTACTTATTTTTTAAGCTGATATTTTTCCGCTGAGTTTCAAACTCCTCGCCTACGTCGTTTAAGAGATACACGCTCTGTTAGGAATCCTTCAACCCCCACTTTTCACCCCCTTTCACCTCATAATATACACCACATTGAAAAACCCTCCGACACATGTCTTCTTATTTTTAATGATGAGTTTATATGCAGAGTATCACATGCCTCAATGAAACCAAACCGGAGATATTGTTATTCAATGAAATGCAGGTGTACCCCCTTAACACCCCCTTTAGAACCTGAATATCCAAAATTCCTTCCTTAGTGGGCGTTTTCGACTTACAACGAACATATCCCCAAAATTTAATGTTTCTAACTTTAATAGTTTTGGCTGGGCGATGATGAGTCAGTCAGTCAGGACACTTTGTTTTATATAATAGATACTGTCAGAGAGTTAATATTCTCAGTCCCCGTGTAGAAATATCTTTTGACTTTAATACAATAAAATACGGAAATAAAAATGTATTGGGTGTGTGCAACTACGATGCGCGACGATATTTGAGCATGACAACGTCTTCTCGGACTGATTTCTTTAAACCAGGCCATGCCAACCCGAGCACTCGGTGCTTGCGCACCCTGGTGCCGCACTGTGCAGCGCCGGTGCCTTTCCTCCCCGTGTAGTGGCGGTAGCACAGTCAGACTTGGATGATGAGCAATGGATCGCTGACCTCGCTTTCATGAAAGACATCACGGGATGTTTAAATTATTTAAATATCTCATTGCAAGGCAAAAATAAATTATCTTTGTAAGAATAATAAAATTTCCGCCTTCAATACTGTTTATTGCTATTACTTACAGGGACATGTTTCGGGGGCTAATACTAATAATTAATTATTATTTCATTCTTCATTCTTCATGTGATTTGTATGTGCTTATACAAGGAAAGTTTTTCCTTTGTGAAGTTTTTGTTGGACAGGCTGATGAAGGGGGAGTATTAGCCCCCGAAACATGTCCCTGTAAGTAATAGCAATAAACAGTATTGAAGGCGGAAATTTTATTATTCTTTCAAAGATATAGTTACGTCAATGAATAATTGACATTATGAAAAATAAATTAATCAGTACTATGTGTGATCGTATTGATAGTTTCAAATTGCAGCTTGTGCTTTATAAAGGCAGCTACAAGAAGGAAATTGGGACACTTTTCCCCCTCTAGAATCCTTGAATTTAAGTACTTATGGATACATCAGTGAGTACACAAGAAGTGTCCCAGTCATTGCATAAAGAATTTGAAGATAGGTTTGAAGAAATATAACAAGTAAAACTGGCACTTTAAGTTTTAATGACGCCTGCGCCCAGAGGCTGCCCCATCAAGTCTTCAAGTTGAGCTGATAAAACTACAGTGCGATTCAATTTTGACAGACTGCTGTTACCATTACAGTAGTGATTTGATTTCATTTTATAAAGGCGTTGAGGAACAGAATTCTCAAGGATTCATGGCCTTGCCCTGAAATTTGTTGCTATGTTCGGAACAACACTCGTTTGTGAACAAATGTTTTCAATTATGAATATTAACAAAACAAAAACAAGGTTAAGTTTGTCTCCTTAGCTTCTGTAACGATTCGATCCCATAGCGGATCGATTTATAGAGTTGTTCATTAATTATCATATTTATTATTCTTATAATATTAATTAGTACATCGATGAGATGATTTTTACTGTCATATTTGTGTAAGCGGTTTTCTTTAAATTATTACAGTCAATCAGGTTTTATTATTATAGTCAGATAGATTTTTATTAACAATCACTTGTAAAGGACGACGTATTATATGTTGCAACTGTTACTTGTGGCAATGGTGTGAAACCCGTGACACATAGTGACGCAGTAACGTGTCACAACGGCAGGTAGTCATTGTAAACCGCACTCGTTCCAGGTTCCGTATTGACCATGTTTACAAGAAGTACAAAACAAATCAATACTTTACTAAAAATACGAACTGAATTTTTATTTTTGGTTAGGATTTTGATGTCATATGATGTTTCACACCAACATATGGGTTGAAGAAGGAAACATATCAAGTTTCCGAAACATGTACCTATAGTATTTTTAGTAAAGTAAAGTTTTGATTTGGCAAGTGAAAATTGTTTTGTACTTCTTGTAGGTAGTCATTGTTACGAGATTTTAGAAACCCATGACTAGAATGACGTTCGGACCATCGAGGACTTTCGAGAAGGAATAGAACAATATATTTCAAACTATGGTGTAACCAATACGTCACTACTGCAGCCAAAGTACGCTGCTAAATATTGCAAGTTGTGATGTAATTAGCCTTCGTGACGGAATGAACACTGAAGAGAGGGAAGTTTACAACTCACGTGACAAGGAAGCTATTAGTACCTGCACCCCCGACAAGACATTGATTCATCAACAGCTCTCAATGAAAGAAGGAAGTAGTAACCTTGCTTTCTGGATCTTAATGGACTGAGCATACATAGTCGACACTGAACGATGTCCTGCCGATATCTATATTAGTACATAATGGGTTATATCCCTGCTCAAGAGTCTTTCTACAAATGGCAACGTACTTAATGAGGGTATTTCATATCTATTGAGATATCACATCAATTTTTAACATACGCGACGGAACATCTAGATCATCGGTCATTACTTAAAATGACGAATCGTCAACTGAGTGAGCTACAATTAAATATCTTACGCCTCTATAACATATAAATTCAATTGATATTCAATTAAATTAGATTATTATTATTAATCGTATGGCAATTACACATCACTTTTTGGAACTCAGAGAAAATATAACCATAATTTACAAATTTACAGACATATTATTTACATAGTTTAACACATTTGCTGTAGAAAACAAAAAGTCAAAGTGGTTTCCAGGATATAAGTTCTGAGGGCACTCTTCAACTATATGCTTGATGGTCTGACACTGGAAGCCACACGTGCACTCTGGAGAGGTGATCTTTCCCCATTTGTATAGTAGATCACCACATCTCCCATGGTTGGTGCGTATCCTGTTCAGTGTACACCATGTCCTACGGGGCAGATCAAGTTCCCATGGATTGTTGTTACTATGGAGAAAACTATGTAGCTCTGGTGGAGTGTTTGTGTACCAATTTTCTGCCCAGGCTTCATGAAGATTGAAGTTATGGTCTGCCAGGTTGTTGGCTGTTCTGATTGCAGGGTGTCTGGAGCGGAGTCTATTGATTTGGATTGCAGGTATGTCCTCATGGATTGGCAGCTGTTGGTTGTTGCAGATTTTGTTAAATTCTCTCAGGAGGATATTCTTTCTTCTCAGCGTAGGAGGTGGAATACGGCTCAGGACAGGTAGCCAGAAAACTGGTGTGGACTTGATTGTACCAGTAATTATCCGCATAGTTTGGTTTAGTTGAACATCTACTAGCTTCGTGTGACTACTGTTTAGCCAAACAGGGCTGCAATATTCTGCTGCTGAGTATACAAGACCTAGGGCAGTTGATCGGAGGGTAGACGCAGTGGAACCCCATGTTGTACCACACAGTTTTTGTAGGATGTTATTTCTTGACCTCAATTTGGCTGCAGTGTTTGTTAGATGTTGTTTAAATGACAGTGTTCTGTCAAGTGTCACTCCAAGGTACTTTGGGTATTTGTTATGAATCACACGTTTTCCATCAAAATATATGTTTAGTTCATGGTTGGCTAGGATGTTGCTCAGATGAAAGCACGTGGATTCAGTTTTATTAGGGTTCGGTTGAAGTCCCCATTTACGGAAGTATTGAAACATTGCACATAAGTCCTTCGTTAATATTTCTTCAGTGGCCTCGATTTGTTTGTGTTGAGTTGCTAACACCCAATCATCAGCATAGCCGAACTTCCTGGACTGGGTGTCTGGCATATCTGCTATATAGAGACTGAATAATAGCGGAGCTAGGACTGAGCCTTGGGGTAGTCCGTTGTTAAGAGTCTTCTGGTCACTAACGGCATTCCCTATGGTTACCTGGAAAGGTCTATCAGTCAGCATGTTGTTCAGGAGTCTTGCTGTTCTTCTGCAGGGTATGACACGGAGAAACTTATTAACAATGCCCTGTCTCCACACAGTATCATAGGCGGAGGATAAATCAATAAATACAGCAGAGGTCTTTTGCTGTTTCTGGAATCCTGCCTCTATATAAGATGTAAATGAAAGAACTTGATCCACACAGCTTCGGTTTGGACGAAATCCAGCCTGTTCAACAGGAATATTTTCATGTAATTCATTATGTATTCTGTTATACAGCAGCCTCTCAAGTAGTTTGTACATCATGCTCAGAAGAGAAATAGGACGATAACTTTGGGCTTCGTTATTGGGTTTACCTGGTTTCAAGATACCAATGATCTTCGTCTGTTTCATTAGTCGAGGAATGGACCCTGTTTGTAAAATATTGGTGAAAAACTGGGCTAGCCATCTTTTAGCATACTCACCACAGTGCAGAAGGAATTCTGGGTGTATGCCATCAAGACCTGGGGCTTTACCTGATTTAATGTCTTTTAGAGCTGATGATATCTCTTCAGGGCTGAAAGGTATAGAATAAGAGCTATTATCTGGGCATTCTGATAACATGGTTCGCAGTTCTCGTTTTACTTGAATGGCATGGGGCCGGGAGATAGATGGCTTAGATATTGAGACAATGTGAGCAGCAACTTTGTTTGGTTTTATTAAGTTGTTATTTCGTGTTGTTCGATTTCCACCTCCCAAATTACGTAAGAGGGACCAGGCTTTCCTGCTTGAGTGTTTGAAGTCTAGATTTTCGACAGTGTCCAGCCATTTCTGTCGACTCGTGGCATCAAGGCTATGCAGCAGGTCATCTGCTATTTCTTGTTCTCCAGTAGAAAGGAAGTCCTCGTACAGTTTCTCACTGACTTCAGACCAGCCAGGAATATATTCCTTCCGGTATCCTCTGGGAATAAACTTTTTTGCTATGCTTAATACTGCTCCAACAAATCTTCCATAGTTGTTACTTAAAGGAGGAATCCACCCTAAGACTTTATCAAGATTTATGGAGAACTCAGACCAGTTAGCTTTCTGAAAGTTCCAGCGTGGACGAGGAATGGAATTCACCAAGGGGATTTGTATGCCTACTTCTTGAATAACTGGGCGGTGCTGACTATGTGGGAAATCAGGTAGGACTCTGCGTGTGGTTGCTAGTGGTTTGAGGTTCTCGTTTGAAGACACAAAACACAGGTCCGGATTGGACTCCCGCCTCCAGGCAGCTGATCTAAATGTGCATCTGTCTTTGGCATCAAATATTAGATGAAAATTGTGTACTTCTGCCCATGAAACTAAAGCTTCTCCATTAGAATCATTGGAGTTATATTTCCATTGCTCATGGTGACTGTTGAAGTCACCTGTGTAAATAACTGGATGAGGATGTAGGTGGAGGACTTCAGATGGCCACTGAACTGCGGGAGGTTTGTAGATGTTTACAACGTGCAAGTCTCCAATTTTTATTACAACTTCATGGATGTCATTAATGGCATTAGATGAGATTAAGTAGGCATTCTCAATAGTGTTTCGCACATACATGGCAATCCCATAAGCTAGATGGTAAGTTGCACCAAGGAGGTCATATCCTGGTATTTTGCCTCTTGATTTGAGTTGGTATTCATCATTTGCATGTGTTTCTTGGATGGCAATTACATCAATATTATTCTCCAAACAGAGCTTAGATAAATATTGACTTTTAGATCTGCTAATACTCTCTATATTAATCTGTAGGATTCTAGTACTTGGTCCAACGTATCTACATCTTTGGTTCTTAAAAGAACCGTTGTTGATGAGAGGAGTCATTGTGATGTGATTGTGCTAGGAGATCACAAGGATTGTCTAGCAGCCAGAGTTGTTGCTTTCTTAGCACCACCCAGGGGTCACGTGTAGGGTACTTTCAGGTTAAACCTACGGACGTGAAGCAACGGCAACCCCCAATTAAATTAGATATTCATTTTCTTTTAAATAATTAAACCGCAGTTGGCAATTTAAATTCTTTGTGTCACTATTAATATTTTGTTTTTGATCCAATAAATTATTTCTTTAACGTCATGTCTATAACTTTTCTTGTAGTTAGTACTTTAAGGTAATCATACTCCTTGATTAAAATACTGGATTGGTTAGATGACTTTGTCTCACCACGGCCAAGGATAAGTAGGTCTCACTCTACTGCTGATAGCCGAGGTTAATTCATAAATTTCGATTCACTATAATAAATAGGGATCTGGCGCTCAACTCATTATATTATACTCTCAAAGGTAAGTACATACCACAGTGTATTTATTCTTATTATCTTGTTTGTTTATTTGGACCCATTACATTTGTCACCACATCGTAAGGGCTATTATTTCACTTTATAAGATCTGTTACACTTCCATGGAAGCTACACTTCGGATTGCAACTGCCAAAATGATTGTTCCAAAAATCGGAAAATTAGTGGCTTCAAAGCGATGCCAATATAAACAAAGAATCAGGGATGCAATAAAACTATTATTTCTGTCTGTACACAAAACTGACATTATTATTATTATGATTCGTATTCATATGTGTATGCCGCCTGACATGCGCTTATTTGCCCAGCATCAAACAACAACAATACTACTCTCGCCTCGCTAAGCGTTGTCTCTACACGTTCCTCTCTTACAGCATAGCACCGGTGCTTTTCCAGGTGCCGGCCAGTGCTCGCGAAGCACCTGAGTTGGCGTGGCCTGCTTTGATCTGTTGCTCTTGCGAAATTTCAGCTTTGTATTACATATTATGTTTATGTATTTTGCGGAACGGAAAGTTCACAGGCGAAATGAAGAAAAGCAGAGTTGGACTACCAGGGAAACTCCAAACACAACCACTCTTCTCTGAAGTTTTAACTCAACATGTCTCGACAGTTTGCTGCTGGCTGTGTCTGGGTTAATATGTTCGCCCATTAGCTAGGCTGTAACTGGGGTGATAGACTCGCCCCTAGCCAGCTCGTAAACTGTCGCCTCTGTATTTGAATGGAGATTGTTGGAAGAAATAAAAACGTAAAAACACTTATAGTGGGCGATGTATTGAAGATAGAAATATGCTCTCGCGGACTATTTTTGTAGAACTTTTCATGCTGAACAATTCTTACAATCATAGTATATAGATATTTTTAACGGTTTGCCCAGTGTAAGCTTAAAATGCGCACGGGCGCCATGTGTGTTTTTTTTTTTTAAACTGAAATAGTTACTGCTTGGCTTCCTTTGATCATAAGTAAATTATTTTCAATAGAAATCTTCCTCGAGATATCCTTTACAGAATGGTGTAAACTGCATCAAAATCCATCTAGAGTTTCACCCGTAACATCCGAAAACGACAGTAGCGACACTCGAGCGCAGCAACAGAAGAGAGGGACAGCGTTGCAGCTGAGATAAAACAATATCATCACTATAACACTTTTTCACAAGCGTAACTGTATTCCAACAATTTATTTGACATCACGTCGAAACCTGTACGAAAAGTGAAAGCATTATTGTGGTATACATAATTTTAAAAGAAAGTTTTTAAACAACCTTGTCACTTCGAGCACATAAAACAGACAACACTGACAATTTTCTCAAATGAAGTATATTACTCACCAAAACTAGCTTGAGGCCACTGTCGATAGTTTATGAGTATATTTAGCAAATTTCGGATCTTGATGATTTCTTGTGAATGTCTCTCGCTCTGAAGAAGAATCAACACTTTAAATAGTGATAGACTAGTTCAGGAATAATGTCAAAAGTGTGTTCAATACAACAGCCAGTTTCTGATGGCACAACTGAAATTGTCTCAATGGTGTCAAAACACTTGTAGAGAATAACGCCCTACATTGACCTAGACAAGATCAGTTTATCATTAATTTTCCTTTCAGTCTGAAAAAGAATGTCATACATATTTTTGGAGGGACATACTGTTTTAGAAACCTCTTATCACTGCCTGATCTGTAATATTTTATTTTCGTAAGAGCTGATGAACGACTTGCTTTTGTGATGGAAAGAGCAGATGAACGACTCGCTTTTGTGACGGAAAGAGCGGACACAGGATATACACTTGATAAATTTTGAGGAGTGCCCAACAACATACATGGCTATATGATAAACTAAACACTTTTCAATCGAAGCAACAGGAACTGGATCCAATTCCGGCACAGAAGCTTGAATGGTCTTGAATAACGATTTTCTTTTTATGGAAGTTTCTACTGACCTTTTTGCAATCCCATTGCACTCTTTCACATTTCGGGCCAACATTCACATCTGGTTTACAAAAGACGTTGGCACTAACTCCCTTTTCAGTTCACAGTTTCCTCCTGGAAACTACTTGACAGGAATGTTACTACATTGTAGTAAATGCAAGAACATGATTCACTTTATAAAATTTCTTAAAAGTGTAGGTACTAAAAATAAATTTATAATTAAAAAAAAGTATTAATAGGATGAATAATATTATAAAAAAAGTTTTTTTATGAAGAAAATCTATTATGGATGGGCCATCAAGACTGAGCAAACGCATGATTCCAAACTGTCGCTCCAAGGGATCGAGTGAGTTTTTCTGTCAATACATAACGCATAACCTCTTTTTCAGAGGCACTCGCTCATCTCTAATGTACTTTGAAGTATTACCATTAAGGATTTCATAGTCCTAGATGAAGCAAACTCGTTTTCTGTAGATTTAGAGTTTGAAGACAATGGTGTTAGATGCCATTTTTCAGTGTTGCCTTAGTAATCGAGGGCATAGGGATGTGGCGACCCCATCGCCTAGTGGGCAACCACTGCAATAAACCACCCGAGTATTTTGGGAAAACCATAGCCTCTGGGACGGGAGGAAATGCCCACCCCAGACCTGAACAACATGGGAGTAAATAAGCAGGGCGGATGCTTTGAGGGAAACCACCTCACGCTATCGCTGGGCTAATCACCCGCACAGTGTATCTACTGATTCAGAGAATAAAGGATGGCCTCGGAAATGGACGGTTAAACAGACGATGACAACTACGCAATGAATATGGACATAACAAATTCGCAAAGAAATTTGATACAATGGTCCGGCTAGCTCAAAACAGTTGCCAGCGTTTCGCCCCAGTGTACCAATGGGCTCTTCAGTTGGTTATGGTACACCTCACCAAGACGCGTGGCTAGTACATACTGTGAAGGCCGCTGCAAGGCACAAATGTTGCCACGAGCAGCGCCAATGTACTATGGAAGTCATATCTTCCTTTCAAAAATAATGTTAGCTTACCTTGCTAATCCACCTTGCTAATCCATATGGATTAGCAAGGTAAGCTAACATTATTTTTGAAAGGAAGATATGACTTCCATAGTACATTGGCGCTGCTCGTGGCAACATTTGTGCCTTGCAGCGGCCTTCACAGTATGTACTAGCCACGCGTCTTGGTGAGGTGTACCATAACCAACTGAAGAGCCCATTGGTACACTGGGGCGAAACGCTGGCAACTGTTTTGAGCTAGCCGGACCATTGTATCAAATTTCTTTGCGAATTTGTTATGTACATAGCTCAATCGGACAATTTTCCATCCTGTTTCCTACGGGAACAGATATTTCCAATATGAATATGGACTTCGACTACGATTAGCCTCATGGAATATTGTGACCCTAACTGGAAAAGAAGTAGAAATTGTGGAGGAAATTAAGAAATTCAATTTGGGATACTAGGAGTTAGTGAGGTGCGGAAAAAGGGAAGGGGAGTGCCGACACTTCATGGGAATTATGTCCTCAGATATGTAGGAGTTCCGTGGGACTCGAGAGCAAAGGAGGGAGTTGGCATCATTGTGACTGAAGAAATAGATCAGAAGGTTACATTGTGGGAAGTGGTGAACTGAAGGATTGTATGGGTGAACCTTGAACTTGAAGTTCCAGTCACTCTTGTGCAGGTGTATGCGACAACTGAAGATTCAGAAACTATAGAGAAGGAAGCCTTCTTTGAGGAGTTACAAAGGCAAGTAGACACAATAGAAAGCACTGGCAGAAGAACGATTGTTATGGGTGATTTGAATGGCAGAATGGGCAATGATAGTGAGAAAAGTGGAAGTATGCTGGGGAAGCAATCATCAACAACAATGGCAACAGAATCCTGGATTTCTGCTCCACAAACCAAATGAGTGTAGCTAACACATTCTACCCACATAAATGTATACATCAGATTACGTTTGAAAATACGCAGCATTCCATCATCATCGACTACTTCATCAACCCGAAAGACCTGGAGAATTCCTTCAGAGACGTCAAAGTAATAAGAGTGGCAGAGCTTTCCACGGACCACCACTTGCTTGTGGCAGACACAGTTTTCAAGAGGCTGACACCTCGAAAGCAAACCAGCTATCAGAGAGTAAGATGGGAGACTTTAAAAGAAGAAGATAATAAAGTAGTTTACAAAGGAAAACTGCAGGGAAAACTGTTGGCAGCACCAATGGCCGCAGGCGATGTGGAAGGAAAATGGAAGAGCCTTAAGTCGGCTGCTCTCCTGTCCTGAGCAAATCGTTTCATCTCTACATAGCTACCAGACCCTACATCTGAGGCAATCTGTTTAACATATTCTAATCTTGTCTACCCCTACAGTTCTTATCCTCGACCCTTCCTTCTATTACTACCCTAAATTTGCTATTCCTGGGTGTCTTAGTATGTGTCTTACCAACCTATCTCTTCTCTACATTAGCAGTCACCAGAAACTTATCTACATTCCCACTCGTCTTAATACCTCTTCATTCGTAACCCTGTCTACCCGTCTGATCATCATTCTCCTGTAACACCACTTTTCAAACGTTTCAGTTCTCCTCTTTCCTGTAGCTCCAACAGTCCAAGTTTCAATTCCATAGAGTTCCACACTCCAGACAAAGGCCTTCAAAAATGACTTCCTAACTCCTAAATCTATATTCAGTGTGAACAGATTCCCTTTCTGTAGAAATACTTTCCTTGCCTGTGCTAACCTACTTTTTATATCCACGTTGCTTTGTCTATCACTGGTTATTTTGCTTCCTAAGTAACAGAAGTCACCTACTTCCTTTAGCTCTTCACCTGCCAATTCGACATCCATAGGGGTTGCCGTTTTCTTTCGACTGCATTCCAATATTTTTGTTTTACGTGTATCAATTTTCATCATGAATTATTTACTGAAGACAGAATCCATACCATTTAAAAACTCATTCAAATCCTCTGGAGTGTCGGCTAAAATGACGATGTCATCAGCAAATCTCAGAGTTGAAATTATTTCTCCTTGAATCTTTACTCCCACTTTGATTCTTCCTCCAATTTCCTTCATTGCTGGTTGTTGATGATGATGATGGTGGTGGTGATCGTGTGGGCTCCGGAGAGCCTGAGTGCAGGTCTTTCTAGTTGACACCCGTGGGCGACCTGCACGTCGTAATGAGGATGAAGTGACGATGAAGACGTCACATACACCCAGTCCCCGAGCCACGGGAATTAACCCCATGAGATTAAAATCCCTGATGGCTCGGCCGGGAATCGAACCCGGGGCACTTTGTGCCAAAGTTTAGCGTGCTAACCATTTAACCACGGAGCCGGACATTGCTTGTTCATTGTATAGATTGAAAAGTATGGGTGATAAGTTGCAGCCTTGCCTTATATCTTTCTGAATACCAGCTTCTCGCTCATGTCCTTCCGCTCAAATAACAGCTGTCTGGTTTCTGTATAGATTGTCGAGCACCCTCCTATCCCTGTACTTTATTCCAACCGTTTTCAAAATATCAAACAACTTACTCAAATCAATGTTATCAAAAGCCTTTTCTAAGTCTACAAATGAACGTTCTCTTAACCTTCCTTATTCTAGTGTCCAAAACCAACCTACAACTTAGTACAGCTTCCCTTGTTCCTAGGTTTCTCCTGAAGCCAAACTGGTCACCCAATTTGCTTTCTATTTTTTTTTACATCCTCTTGTAAATTATTCTAGTCAGGCTCTTTGAAGCATGAGTGATCAAGCTGATTGTATGGTAATCTTCACATCTGTCAGCTCCTGTTTTCTTTGGTATAGGGATGATAACATTCTTCTTGAAATCAGAGGGTACCTCACTTGTCTCATAAATCCTACGCACCAAGTGAAATTACCTGATCAGACCATCATCACCTATGCAGCTTAGCAACACAATCGGTATATCATCTATGCCTGGTGCTTTGTTCCTGCTTGAGTCTTCCAATGCTCTGTGAAATTCTGATTTCAGTATTAAATCTCCTTTCTCATCCTTATCAATTTCCTCTCCCCTTTAATATTATTACATTAAAGAAAAACATATTTTTCAAGTATCAATGCCTTACACTAACCTTTCATTTGTTTGTTTATTTATTTATTTATTTATTTATTTATTTATTTACATAGTTTATGCCCACATTGGAGCACTTAAATCAAACCAAATACATTTAAGTCATCTAAGTATTAATAGGGAATTTGCTGTCATCATCTTTCTCATCTTCTAAAATGTGTTATTCTGGCTGATCTGGCTGCCCTTTCTTCATTGGATATGACATATTGTATTCTTTGCATAGTTTTTTGTGTAAGGAAGGGTTGAGGACAAGAACTGTAGGGGTAGACCAAGGTTAGACTATGTTAAACAGATTGCCTTGGATCTAGCTGTCAACCCCTGGCACTATGCAGCCCACGAAGGGCCTAGGCCGACCAAGCGACCGCTGCCCAGCCATTTGGCCTGCAGATATTGGGGTGACGTGTGATCAGCGCATCGGGTCCCCTCGGCCGTTAATCTTGGTTTTCGTGATCGGGGTGCTGCCTCACTGTCAGACAGCTACTCGATTGTCCTCACGAGGCTGAGTGCACCCTGTGCCAACCCTCACGTCAGTTTTAAAATCCCTGAATGAGCCGGGAATTGAACCCGGGGCCTCCTGGTGAGAGGCAGGCACGCTACCCCAACACCACGGGGCCAGCTAATCTAGCTATGTAGAGATGTGAAATGATTAGCCCAGAACAGGGAGGCATGGAGCGCTGCATAAAACCAGTCAAAAGACTGAGGGCTCAAACAAACAATGGTATCTTAAAAGGAACTTGTTTTACTTCTGTTCTATGGAACCAGTCTCTCGGTAAGACAAGTTGATAAACCAATACCAGGAACGAAATATTCTGGTACACAGTTCCTTTGTGTTGTATACATGTATTATAGATAACCCTTTCATGTAAATTTGGAAACACATTTTCTGTGCTGGAGGCACAGATTACCTACTACTACAGATAGCCGACAGCCATGCTAATTCTTGGCACCTAAGACTTCAGCGCTGTCTGGTGTTTGGCCGTGGTACTAGTTGACGTGTAGCACGGCCGTGCGGGTACCCTACCCCACCCCTTCCCCTCGTTCCACTAAATATTCTCGTCCTAAATTCTCTATCCACTTCAATGTTCCGAAAATCACAATCTTCCCAATACTTATAGCACGTTTTTAAGTGAGGAGATAATCATATGATCAACAAGAAATAAATCACAATCAAAATACCAATAACATTTTTTTTTTAATAATACCTAAGTGGGAAATTGTGAATTCCTGAACTCTGAAATGAACAATCACAGCATTTAGGACATGTTAGTTAGTTATTGTTGTTTAAGGGGCGGAACTACGACGTCATCTGCCCCATTTTAGGACATGACCTCATCAATAATTTACATGTTTACATTTCTTTCAGTTGCAATTGGAGCATATTGCATTGGTGACAAGAATTAGGCTACTAAAAGGCCTGCAGCATATTACTACTCACCTTAAAAATAGGGTCCCTTCCAATTAACCACATTAGGCCTAATTAGGCCTATAACCAATCAGTTATTAGAATAAACTGCAAAGGAAAAGTACTGGGAAGGGAGAATATTCATATCTTAAAATGCTTGATGCTGTTGACAATAACAGTAAAATGTTAAGAGAGAATGCCAAGTAAACAGGTGGTGTAACCAGATCACACTAAAATTGTTAGTGCACTTAGTGCCAAATTCATTGGGAGACTGAAATTTCAGAAAAATAATTGGATATTACAAAATGTCTATACAGTAGTTCATTTCATATTCCCTTTTAAAATATATCCAGTTCACAATTTTTACAGGGTGAAATACAGTAAGTACATCAAAAAAAATCATCGCACACTAATACAGTAAATTCTATGGCATCCTGTGAAGGGGAAAGGAGAAATAGGACTTTCAATGAAAAACAAGAAAAACCTCAATACTGCTAGAAATCATCATTTTATTTAAAAAGTTGTCAACGAAGAAAAATAACAGCGAGAGCCAAGATCACACTTAGCAAAAATACAGAAATCAAATCTGGTCCTCCTAAAAGGTACGTGTTGAGGCATGTTCCTTTCTTCTTTCTTGCCAAGGCATAACAGTAGGCTATAGCACAGGATAATGAACCTCTTCCCTCCTTTATGCCATGGCTAACACTGATGAACAGCAAATTCCTACAACACATGCAAGTTTGTATGTTGAAGCAGTAAACTTAATAAAATATGTAATGCTTCAAATGGAGAACTTGAATTTGCTGATATGTGTATAGTTGCACCTACTATAACTACATTTTAAAAGAATCACTTATTGTAGAATCATTGTGTTGTTGATATTAATTCATTTAGCCCCATGTATTTGGAAGTATGTAGGATTTGTATGATAATCTGTGTTATTGTAGTACCTGTAGTAGTGTGTACTGCTCGGGTCTAAGCTGCGTGAACCTGAGAGAAATGTGCATCGCAGTGGTGTTGACGAGTGATGAGGTTCCTTGGTCCGTGCATAGTACAGAACCAAATACACTGAATGAAAGTAGCACGAGTGATAACATTCTCCATAAGGGGCAGATGACCTCGTAGTTCCGCCCCTTGAAAGAACAATAACTCACTACCTATAGGTGTATTTTCCAGAGTTGGAATCTGACAATTCAGCACCACTGGGCAAAAACAGCTGACGACTAGATCGCCCGCATGGCTTGTTGCCATGGAAACTATACAGCGCTGCCAATTTGAATGATGCTATTTCACCACTTGCTTGTCGCCGATCAGTCGCTTGTTTGGTTGCCTCCAGTGCACACTCACCTTGCTGCGTTTCATAATCTGTTGTTTTAATGAGTTATAATTGTTTGAGTTATACTTATTTATACTTTATACTTATATTTATACTTATGATTCATTAGAGACCGTTATTTATGTATGTAACAGTGTTAGTGTCAGTTCTGAGCATCAGGCGAACCATTAATTCCATTCAGTCGCGCGCAGGAACGTAGGCTACCGCCTCTGCTCTTGTAATTAGGAAGACTACTGTGATTAGCTTCTGTCTTCTAAAGGGTGACTTAATAGTCTACACAATGAGCCTATATTTTGTAATACAATTGTGTGTTACTTGTGACTTGAAACTTATTCTACAGGAAATATAAATAACTAAAAATCACGGAAACAATCACGTGTTGTCGTTTCGCTTTGATCATTTTTGCTTTATGATAGTATTCGTAATATTGTTATTGCTATTCATTACAATAATTTAGGTCTCTCCGCAATTTGACGGGCTAATATTTTGTTTTACAGTTTGCACCGAACAGATTTAAGCATTGGTTTGTTTAAGATTTTGAAAACCATCTGAATAAAAAAGTAATAAATGTAATAACGGTGCTAATGATATTATGAGCATGAGGAAAAGAGCGGGAGGATGGAAGTATGCGCGTTCGTGGCACCGCTGCCTTTAGTTCAACAGTTCTCCGCTGCCTTTAGTTCAACAGTTCTCCGCCGAACTGTCAGATCCCAACTCTGGATAATACACCTACAACATTCTCTATAGTACATAAATTAGCCAAAATACCTTATGAAACGACGAGAAATAAATCAGGGAATGAAGTTTAAATAGATGTTTCCTCCTCCGCTCTCTGTGACCCACCCAACCATCCCAAAAAGAATCACGACTTATATAGGCAAAATTACAGCTGTGGCTGCCATTGTTCACATCAACTATCATCAAAACAGTACTACCAACCTCGCCAACACCTGACCATTCTAACCATCGTTTCGTCCATTCCAATGGTTTTTGAGAATGGTTACAGCCTAACGCGTCCAGATCAATGATTATTTTATCAACAGTGATTTAGTATGCCACTTTTTATTATCAACAGTGATTTTGTATCCCACATGTTGGCAACAATTTGTGCGCCTCAGTGTGTCCCGCTAGAGTGGACTTTGTTGACAGTTGAATGAGAGGCAAGTGCTGTCGGAACATGGCAGCCGTTTTTAAAAGAGCAAAATATAGAAACACATATTTACATACTGGGCGCCAGGAAATGTTGTCCGCAGTGCCTACAAGCTGCTGCGAGAGATTAAGTCACCAGTTACGTTGGTAGCACGGCTGTCGCTTGTATCATAACAAACAGTAAACTTTATACTCACCCAGCCATTCATAACATACTGTTGCACTCTTCCAATAATCTAACTATACGCACTGACGATTTCGACAGCTCACAGCCCACACACGTGGCCTTCGCCCTATCAGGGACACCGTGCTGCGAACTAAACTGATGACGCAACCTCTCGCATCTGCAGAGAACATTTCCTGGCGCCCCGTACTTTAGCACATATATGATGTGCAGTAGTGACCAGGGTTCCTAATTTCAATAGGCCTACGTAATATCGCCCAGAAGATGAAACAAGGAGACAAGGTATGTAAAAGTCACATTCATGTCTGATGCAAGTGTATAAGCTGCGTTCTACTTTCATTCAGAATTAATACCTAGGTAAAGTAACATGTGGGAATAAATATACTAGCTAGCCTATATCAACCATTACTTTGGCATACAATAAACCAATTATATTTGTCTTGTATCCATCTCGCTGTTACAGAAAATCATCGACACTAATTACCAAGAATATAATCGGCCCCTTATAGAGAATGTTATCGCTCGTTCTACTTTCATTCAGTGCTACCTTAATTCTGAATGTAAGTGGAATGCGGATTATACTTGCAGCAGACATGAATGTAACTTTTACATACCTTGTGTCCTTGTTTCATCTTCTGGGCAATATTACATATTAAAATTAGGAACCCTGATCACTACCAAACCTCATGATGTGCTAAAGTACGTAAATATGTTTTTCTATTTATTGATATTTTAAAAACGGCTGCCATGTTTCGACAGCGCTTGCATCTCGTTCAACTGTCATCATCGCTCACTCTAGCAGCACGCACCAAGGCGCACACATTCCTGCCAACATGCGAGATACCAAATCACTGTTGATAAAAAGAACTGGGATACAAAATCACTGTTGATCAAAAAAAGAAGTTCATCGGGATGCGTTAGGCTGTAACCATTATCAAAACCAATGTTGTACGAAAAAATTAATACATATTTATTACAGCGGAGCGATATACTGCATAATAATTACAGAGCATATAACAAAAATAACTCATTTCAGCCATGGGGGGAAAAAAATCATTACTGAGAAGTGAAAATATTGCACACACTAGCCTAATTAAGAGCAGTGAACCGAGTGCTGCGCACTAGAGACTAAACTGGGCACTTCTTTGTTTGGCAGTACTGTTATGGTACTGTTTTGAAGATGATTGATTTGAACAATGGCACCCACAGCTGTAATTTTCGCTAGCCTATAGCCTATATGCTGTGATCCTATTTGGGATGGCTGGGTGGGTCACTGACGGCAGAGGAGGAAACATCTATTAAAACATCGCTCCTTGATTTATTTCTCATCGTTTCATAAGGTATTTTGGCTAATTCATCTATTATAGAGAATGTTATCGCTCGTTCTATGTTCATTTAGCGCTACCTTTATTTTAGTAAAACACAGAAGCTATTTATTAATGTAATGGACATCTATGATTGATCCAACCTATAGGACTGCCACCCTCACCTTTCAATAAATAACTAAAATTTTAAGCCTATGATTAATGTAACTAATCCACATGTGAGTCCACATGGGTCATTAATACCCAAAATTCCTCCAGCTTGATATTTTGGAGTGGGTGTAGGTGGGAGGTATACCTCACCCCACACAAAAAACAAAATTGAACCACATGTCTTATGCCTCTTCCGATTTACTCTTTCTCGTTTGGTTTATGAACTCTCAAGTGAGCTTCCCTTTGTTGAAGAACTGAGACTGCAGATGCTTTTGCCAACAACACATGGTTTTGAGACACTAGTTCAGGAAATGAAGTCTAAGAAAGATAGCGTCTGGCAAGAATTTTACGCGACTGATGCGATGACATCACGGGACTGGACAGAGAGCTCCTACGAGCTGAGGCACCTGGTAACGAGATTCTCGGTACATGGTTTCCACTTCAAAGTGTGCAATACCGTAACAGAAGATTTCATCAGCCAGACTTAAATTGTGTATGTGCCCTATGTGGTAGAAGATGTGATCGATACCACGTGATGTGGTGTGGGCAGAGGAGGTTATCTCTGTCTCAGTTCTGTTCAAACTAGTTGTAATTTCATACTGCATATTTTGTGCTTTAATAAATTTATTATTATAAAATTAACTAGCTTCATTAAGTCAGGTTTTGGATCAAGAGAACTTACTAAAAAAAAAATATTTAAAACATGGCAGTTTTCAGATTGGCCGAGTGAGTAGACCTAATTAGACAGTAATTACAAGTTTCGAACACTTCAAGTCGCTTACAAATTGATTAGGTTATGTTAGTCGCATCGTAGTCATTGTAGGCCTACATGTTACAGCCCACATGCTGTACGATTAATTCAAGTGTACAAAATTAATGAATGAATTAATAAAACAGTGGATTCTACTCCGGGTGGTGAAGGTCACACTTCACCCATCTAGGGCTGAGATGTAGAACTACAGTAGTTACAAGTACTGCCAGTGACAGCGAGACAGAGGTTATCGAGAGGGCGGGCAAGGTAGTCCCAAAGACTATTTTACAAAACAATTAATTTTCTTTTTAAACAGTTACAGCTGAGAGCTGACTGTAGGATGATCACAGCATTGCTGACTGTTTCTGAACACACAACAGCGGTATAGTGCTCAGAGCGAGGGGCAGAACAAGATGCGTCACATTTTCAAGCTTTAGCACGCTTCCTTTCAAGATCGTATTGTTTGTGGAGTTTTCATGTGGACACTGCCATGAGTATAGAAATGTGGGAACTCTAAACCAAGATATAAACTGGGAGCATAGCGCCCCCAATGGGGGCCTGCAGCAACACTGGAGGTTGAAGATTTGATTCCCCGCACTGACAGAAGCTGTCCTGAGCGTTGTTGTTCCATACTCCCTCCCAGTGGCGATTACTCCATGTAGGATGTGAGGATCATCACTTTAAATTTAATTTAAAAAGTGCCATCAAAGGAATCTGACTAAATAATTACAGAATAGCCTAATTATTGATACATACCTTGAGTCATCGACTGAGAAGCAATGAAAGGAGCGTATCTCCAACCTCTACTTTTGCAGCCAAGAACACAAGATTCTGAGTGATGTTTTCCCATAACCTACATACAAAATATACAGAATGAGGTACAGAAAACATGAAATACAAAATCTAACAAAAAAATAATTAAATTAGGCTAAAGTCATTAAATCTAGCTTTCTACGACTACGGAAGTCCACAAATAATAATGCATGGCTCTCATAAGAATCCTATCGATAATATCAGCACTCTCTTAAGAAATCAATTTAATAATACATAATGCATTATCGGTACTTACAACAGAAATGGAAATACCGGTACTGGTTTACAGGTTACATCCAATTGAAAACGCCAAGATTACGGCACTTCTTTTTCACAGAACATCAAGAAACACATGTATTTAAGGTGATTGATATTGATAATTGTTGCTGTAAGGGGCCTAACATCTACGTTATCGGCCCCTATTTAAGGCGAAATCAATCGAAAACTCTGGGGAAGAAATATTGCTGTAATGTACAGGAAATGTAAATACACCGCCATGTTTGAACAGAACAGAAGTAGTGTGCTGGAAGGCAATGCCGCCAACCGACAAAAATAATGTTTATTTAATGATAAGTGCCGTAATTATCGTCTGTGAGCAAGATAATTGCAAGGAAATGTCAATTAGGAATTATGTGTATATTTATTGACTAAATATAGTGATATGTTTGCAATTTAATTACAACGTTGTATCATGCATATGTTGGCGACACGATATACACGATATACAGCGCTCCATACGGCTGGCACGTGCTACTACACCGATGGTGCCAAATGATCCCTATCTGGTTGACACCCCCTGGCTGGAGGTGTGTAAATGTGAGTTACAGTATTTCGAATAACAATGCAAGCTCTGATTTAAGACAGGAAAGCATTAGGTGCCTAGTACAACTTTGCGGTCTTAAAATATATTTTTTATGTTTATTATCTGAAATTATGACCATGTTTGTTTTTTGAGTTTGAAATTGTTGTTCTATACCTTATCACAATGTAAGTCGTACTCATATACCATAAGCTATTTATTACATCACATGGAAAATCCTTTTAATAGGTTGGTAAGGTTTTAAATGGAAAAGATCAGTAGGAAATATGATAATAGGTTATTTAGTTCTTCATGGAACTACTTGTTCTATCTAAGCAATAGGTTTCCAGATATTAATCATTGATGGCCAAGTTAGTTAATGTGAGACAGGAGGGCAGAAGTGAGTATCTTGATAACTTGAGAGTGGAATGTGTGAGCTCCATGTTTTACTAATTTTTCCTATTTCCATTACTTATTGTAGATGTTCTTCATTTATTAGCATACTTTCGATTTTTACAAAATATGTCTGTTCCCCTCTATCAATTCAAACACGGTGAATCCTAATTGAACGAAATTTGGTACAGAGGTAGCTCTAGCAAAGGGCACCTCAATCATCATCATCCTTCTCAGTCTTCAGTTTCCCGGGTACGGTAGACAAGCATTCGCCACTGCTTTCTGTCATTATACAACTTTCGTTCTACAACTTCTTCCCAATTCAGCCCTTTTTTCTCCACTTCTGATTTCATGGTCTCTATCCATCGTTTTCTGGGTGTTCCCCTCGGTCTTTTCCCTTTCAGTTCTCTATTGAAGTAGTCCCTTGCTGTTCTAGTGTTATTCATTCGCCTCATATGTCCAAGGCATCTCAGTGTCATGTTTTATATCGCCGCCATCTTCACCGAAACTCAATGGCGGCCACTCAAACGTTCAAAACGTAAAATCAAATAACGACTAAACTAATCACTCTATCTCTACCAAATGTGGTAACAACATACCTTCATATGGGACGTGCCTTGTGCCCAAACTAAAAGACTTTGTTGAGTTCTTAATATGACAAAGAGTTTTTTAACATACTTTTAACTCTTTTTATGGGTCGAACTACCTAGGTTATTTGGACACGGAATCCTGCTATTATATTTTATGAGAACTCTAAGATTATTGCAAGAGTCATATAACTTGCACTTTAAGTTTGCATTTTAACATACTATTTTTAATGTGCTTTTCCATTTGTTTGTAATATTTGTAAGTTTTTCTCAGGACAAGTTTTATTCAATTTTTTTGCACCATAACTGTCCTCAAGATTTCTATGTGTCATTTTCATCAAGTTTTCTCATGTTAGTTTTAACCTTTTTAATGTATTTCCTTGATTGTACTGACAATATGATTCTGTGTATGGCTGATGAAGGGGCCATTATGGAAGGCTTCGAAACATGTACCAAATGGGTATAATATAGCCCCTTGACTGTGAAAAGTTGTGTATTGATCAGGCGGAATTCCTGTCCCTTTAATATTTTGACTTTTAATCAATACTGAACCATGATTGATTCTACTAAGCGGATCTGCACGCGACATCTAACAGCAACCAGGTGAACTATCATGGCCAACTAATTGCGCATGGGCCCACAGATCACCTTCCAGCTTTAATTGAAAAGTTTCTGTTTACGGCCGATAGAATGCACTCGTCCTATTTGGATTATCTTATCCGCCAGATGTCATGACTGTTCTACGTGGGACTCCACTGGTTGGCATTCTGTACGCATCGAATATGAAGAATGAAAAGTTGATAATAGTCTACGATACATTTTTATTTTAAAGTGATTTTAACAGCCTATTGTGTGTTATTTGAAAATGTTATTTGAACTACAGAACAAAACAATCTCACATAGTACCTGTACCCTATCTGTTGGTGCTAGTTTAGGATATTATGTATACTTTTATTGTAGCCAAATAGCAATCTAAAATAAAGAATGAACATGTACACAAAAATTGGGCTCTGGGGATTTGAATTGCATAGTCTTTGATCAATTGTTTCCTTTACTACAGAGCTCTAAGTGGTAGCATTCACATGCTTGTCCGGTTGTCCACATAGTCGGCATACACGCGTCACTTTAGGGTCATGGAAAGATTTGTTAATGCAATTAAGGTGGTGAAAACCATGGACAGCCAGTCGTGTAAACACATGCCTCAACTCGAAGTTGGATGTTGCCCACGTCCGGTCGATTATGTCTCCAATTTCATAAAATTCTTGAGATATGTCTTCTCTTTCTTTCTTCAATGATAGTAGATTTTCCGAGGTTCTGGTGTTTGGTAGAGGTAAATTGTTTCTAAGGTCTTCAACCAAGTAATTATTCTATTATACTCTATACGATACTCATACATTTAGGAGAAAGTAGGCTATATATGTTCTTTACCGAACATCTTGTTGTTCATGCTATGAAGAACTTTAGCCCAATAATCCCCTCTCATCAATGAGATTATTAGTCATATTATCTGATTTTCTTTATTCAGTTTATGTAATTTTAAATGCTGCGTGATCTTATTTTGTTTTTTGTATTTTTCAGGGTGAAATTTGGTGTAACTTTGGATGAAGTTTGCAAGAATGATATTCCTGGCCCTCTTTTGGTATGTATGGTCCATTGCTTTCAGTTGAGAAAAGTTGGTTAAATTTTGTGATTTGAGTCTTTTGAATGTTTTAATTCTTTGAAAACAATTGTTATTATCATTATCATCTCTTTTTTCACCACATCTGTAGGTGCAAATCAACATACCATCAGCCTTGTAAGATGCAGATCAGGATGTATTTCCAATTTTTTCAGATTGATAGCCAATGATTTTGTTATGATAGCTGTAGAAGAGATGAATATGGGCAGCATCTGTCACCACATTTGCCATTTCTCTTAAGCCAAGGGCAGATACTGATAATTTTTTTACAGCAGGTTTCTTGGAGATTATGGGCATTGGCCACTGCAATATCAATGAAAAAGGTTCTTTTTTAACATCTTTGTTTAGAGAATCTGGCTGGTTTGCTTGTATTGTTTTATCAGTAATTAGTTAATAAGTAATCTGACCTAAAACAACTTCTGTGTAAAATTTTCCAAAACGGCATCAGGGATATACTGATAATAAGGCAAAGTATTTTCAAATACTTTTGTGCAAGGTGAGAGTGAATTAGTTTGGCTACTTGGTTGTGCCAAGCCTCCGTGGCTTAGGCGGCAGCACGCCGGCCTCTCACCGCTGGGTCCGTGGTCAAATCCCGGTCACTCCATGTGAGATCTGTGCTGGACAAAACGGAGGCAGACAGGTTTTTCTCCAGGTACTCCGGTTTTCCCTGTCATAATTTCATTCTAGCAACACTCTCCACTATCATTTCATTTCATCTGTCATTCATTTAATCATTGCCCCAGAGGAGTGCGTCAGGCTTCGGCAGCCGGCACAGTTCATATCCTCGCCGCTAGATGGGGGCTTCATCCATTCCATTCCTGACCCGGTCGGAGACTGGAAGCAGGCTGTGGATTTTCTTTCACTTGGTTGTGCCTTTTTATTGTAATCAGTAGAAGAGATTGCTTGGCAGCCTTCTGTGATATGTTGGATAATTTCTGGTTCTAGATAGCATCTTTGACATTTCTGTATATTTGCTTTAACATACATATTTAAGTTAGTTTTTGGTAGCCACAACTTGGTCCTGGATTGCAACCATGAATCCTTCAGCCTCGGTTAATAGATCCTTATGAGTCAACCAGCTGTTTGACGTATCAATGTCAATTTTGGATAAGAATATACGGATGACGACTGTGCAGTGCTTTCTGTGTCCATTGCTTAAGCTTGATGGTTGTATGTTCTTCATTAGTGGCTATTTGTGTATCCTGTACAGGAGGAAGACCCAGTGGTCTGCATTTGTCATCGTCCTTGACCATAGCTTGATGTTTGGGAGAGTCATGTCTGCTGAGAAAGTATCTCTGAAGATTCTTCACTTGCTTTTCATGAAATTCACGTGAGATTGTCAATTCAATATACTGTACTTTTGTTTTTACTTGGCTTAACAAAAATAACTGCGGAAAATTTCATGGTTTTCGATAATTCGCGGAAGGTCGTGCATTATTTACCGCAAATTATGGAGTGTGCACTGTAAATGTATTTTTTCCACCTAGTCAACACTTGTATTACAAGGCATAAAAATTTACAAAAATTGTGTACAATTGTTTCGAGTTCAAATGAAACCCTTCTTCAGCACAATCTAACGTAAATGAAATATCAAATAGTGCAAGCAGGACAAGGTCATTTTAGAATTAATTGGATGAAGTAATGAATGAAATGTTAACTATGGGTGATAAGGATGGAATTAACAACACAGAACAATTTTCTAAGGACCTAACCATGGTCTTTCTCAGAGCTTATCATGAGATTGTCCGTCACTTAACAGCTAACTTTGGGTGGAAACATCTGTGCTTTGTTTAGAGGGCACATGTCCTAATTGGAACGTTCTCCAAATCTGTCTGCATCCATTTGACAATACTGGAAGTGTATGTTAGAGCAGGAATTGCATAAGTATTTGATGGCCTTGAAGGTGTTCTTTCCATTCAACTTGGATTTTGAAATCTTGCCAAGGCATTAATTGTAGGTGCTCACGGTTCGATCTCCAGTGCCCTTGTGGTCAATTTGATTCGATTGCAGGAGACCAAAATCTGTCTTATTTTCCTTCCATAGGCTTAATGAGACAAAAGTTTGATGCTTTTCAGTCGGTCAACACGAATGTACCCAAATGACATGGGTTATTCCCTAATCCTGAAAAAAAATTACATCAGATTAATAAATACACTTGGATGACCAGTTTCGATCGTCAAGCGATCATCATCAGATCCATTACACTTAGGCCATAAAATCTATGTCTGAGAGTATGGGTGAAAATATTTACAATATATACACTTATTTAGGTGCAGTATTAGTTGAGATAATGCAACTCGTCAATGTTTGTTAGTTGTAGTCTATGTGATGTTTTGTTGTGATACTGGAAGTGGTGTTTGACCTCCAGAATTTGCTTGTTTGGAGTAAATATGTGGTTGTTGTAAACTGTCAATTCAGATTGTATTGTACAGGCTACTTATCTGGTTGATCTTGCGAGGTCCTGGTGAGAGCAGTTAACTTGGTCACTGTCTGCACTCGACTGAAGGGAAATTCCTGTGTGTGAGGGTCCCTTATCTCTTTGGACTATGAGACAATGGTTATCAAGTTCAGATTTCTAGACCTTGTATTTTCCTTGTCGAGTGATGAGGGTGTGCCTAACCCAAAACATACCAGTTTCTCTTGTTTATGTTCTGACTTTTGTTTTGCCATATATGCATTTCTTACAGATGTGATATAAATTGAATATATTGCATGGTTAGTGTTTTTTATTTAGGACCTTTTACTATGCAAGAATCTATTTTCATAAGTCTCTATTTATAGTAGCTAAAAACCAAATGACCAAAGTGGATGATATTTTTTGATAATCTCCTAAAGATTGTAATCCCTATTTAGTGATCTCAAGTGTACACTACATTCCAAAAGTCATGAGATACCAACCCATCTAATAATATTGTTACGTGCCACCCCCTAGTGGCACTTTTGTTAACTGGATTACGGTGGGGGTACAAAGCACAACTCCAATTACTGCTTAAAGAAATAATTAACTTTATTGTGGCCAGAAAATTACACTAGTCAGCAAATACAAGCAATTAGGAGCCTTATTCCAGTTTCCTCAAGTCTCTTCCTTGAGCGCTCTTGGCCCTTCCACTTGTCAACAGATCACAGAAGTTAATCCGTCCTAATGAGTACGGTGGCCTTGACAGAAACCACCTGCTCCTCTCCTTTATGTTCTCCGACCACAATTACTTACGATCACTTGCTGCAGGCTATTTCGCTGTCCACAAGCTGGAGAAACAATGTCACTGGATTTCGTAACTCGTACCGCACTTCGTCACCACACTTCTGTCGCACAAGATAATCGCTCGCACTAGCTCGTAAAACACAACAACCACAACTGCTAGACAGGTCGCACTTATATAGCAGGCCGGTGACTCAATAAATGCTTCTAGATCCATCCAGGGTTCACGGCTTCTCGAGGTTTCCATCGCTGGTCCAGTCACGAATATTCTGGACTATCCCTTTGTCTTAGTAGCCCTGTTGCATAAGGCGCGCGCAATACAGGAGGCAGGACACAGCCCAGCCCTGGGGCAGTTGTGACTCATGCGGCGAGTGATGACACAAACTCACAGCCGTAACACCACCCCCTTCCTAAAAAGGCTGATCGTCCCGATCAATCATTGGTCCGTCTGTGTCCCTCCGTAGGCTGCCAGGCGATCTCGATGCACGATCTTCATCTTCGCCCTCGGGCTCCGCTGGATCCTGTAGACGACATCGTTGATCCGTTTCACGACTCGGTACGGGCCCTCCCAGGACTTCTGCAGTTTGGGTGACAGGCCTTTCTTCCGTAATGGGTTGAAGAGCCAGACTAGGTCGTCCTCGTGGAATCCGCCGGCATCCGTCTGCTGGTCGTATCGGGTCTTCATTCGGTCGGTCTCGATCCGTAGTTTCCTCCTCGTGAACGCGTGTACGTCCTCCAGTTGGTCGACCAGTTCTTGACAATACTGGCTTACCGGGATCGGATCATTCCCAGGTCGGCCGAAGGCAAGATCGACAGGTAGACGGAGCTCCCTCCCAAACATGGCCCGGGCTGGTGTGCACCCGGTGGCTTCAAGCACGGCGGCGCGGTAGGCCAGGAGAAATAGTGGAAGATGTTTGTCCCAATCCCTCTGGTGCTCGCTGACGACTATTCGGAGATGGTTCTCGATGGTGCGATTGAATCACTCTACCATCCCGTCGGACTGAGGGTGTAGCGGCGTTGTCCTTGTCTTCCGGATTCCGAGCAGCTGGCATAGGTTCTGGAACACCTGCGACTCGAAGTTCCTCCCTTGGTCGGAGTGCAACTCCAGGGGTACTCCGTACCGGCTGACGAATTCCTTCACCAGGGTCTCTGCAATTGTCGCGGCTTCTTGGTTAGGGAGCGCATACGCCTCCGGCCATTTGGTAAAGTAGTCGCTGACGACTAATATGTAGCAGTTCCCTGCCTCGCTTAACGGGAATGGCCCAGCAACATCGATGGCCACTCTCTCCATGGGGCCGCCCACAATGTAGGTCTTCAGTGGACCCCGTCGTCTTCGTCCTGGGCCCTTGCTGGCTGCGCAATCGTGGCACCTCGCGCAGTGGTTCTCCACGTCTGTTCGGCATCCGATCCAGTAGAACCGCTCTCTCAGCTTCTCCAGGGTCTTCTTTATCCCTAGGTGTCCACCAGATGATCCTCCATGAACTTCCTTCAGGACTTCCTCCGTCATAGCCTTAGGAACGACGACTTGTTCCCGAGATGTCTTCCCGTCGGTGCTCTCCCAGGCGCGGCAGATGAGGCCATCCCTTACAATCAGCGAGTCCCACTGTGCCCAGTAGGACTTAAACTTTGGGCCGCAGTCACTCACAATGTTCCACCCGGGTCTGGGGACACAGGCCCTCTTCCATTCGGCTATCAGTCCCAGGTCATCATCTTCTGCTTGTGCCCGCGTGAAAGATTCGCGGCTCCAGTTCCCCTGAAGTTCCACAGTAGTCCGTCGGCACTGTATCCCGGTGTTCTCCTCCCTTCGGGCACAGAAGGTGCAGTCTTCGGGGCACGGTCTTCGTGACAGGGCGTCGGCGTTAGAATGCAGTTGGCCTTTCCTGTGCTGAATCTCAAAGTTGTACTGTTGAAGCCTCTCTAACCACCGCGCGAGTTACCCTCGGGCTGCTTGAAGTTCAGGAGCCACCGCAGGGATGCATGGTCGGTCCTGATGAGAAATTCTTGCCCGTACAGGTACTTGTGGAAGTGTTCAATGGTCTTCACGATGGCGAGCAGCTCCTTCCTGGTGACGCAGTAGTTCCTTTCTGGCTTTGACAGGGCCTTGCTGAAGTAGGCCACTACTCTCTCCTCGCCGTCCACTACTTGCGACAGGATTCCCCCTATGCCAAAGTCGCTGGCATCGGTATCGATGATGAACCTTGTTCCAGGTCTGGGGTAGGCCAGAATAGGTGCGGTGCACAGAGCCTGCTTGAGTTGTTCGAAGGCACTGTGGCATTCTGCTGTCCACGTGAAGAGTTGGTCCTTCTCAGTCAGTCGATGTAAAGGTTTGGTGATGTCGGCGAATCCTCTCACGAAGCGACGATAATAAGTGCAGAGTCCCAGGAAGCTTCGTAGTTGGAACTTGTCCTTCGAAACTGGCCACTCCCTCACAGCTGCGGTCTTCTCTGGGTCGGTGCGCACTCCTTCCTCGGAGACGATATGCCCAAGGTACTGGACCCGCTTCTGGAAGAGCTGACACTTCTTGGGGCTCAACTTCAGCTGGGCAGCCCGTAGCTTCAACAAGATCTCCTTCAGGTTGCTGTAGTGCTCCTCGAAGCTCCTACCCAGAACGATGACGTCGTCTAGGTATACCAGGCAGGTCTTCCAGTGTAGTCCCCTCAGAATGGACTCCATTAGCCTTTCTAAGGTTGCAGGGGCGTTGCCCAGACCGAATGGCATGACGGTGAACTGCCAGAGCCCGCTGCCCACAGAGAACGCAGTTTTCTCGCGGTCCTTAGGGTGGACCTCCACCTGCTAGTAGCCACTCTTCAAATCCAAGGTGGAGAACCATCTTGATCATGATATGGTGTCCAGCGTGTCGTCGATCCGGGGTAGAGGGTAGCTGTCCTTCGTGACGTCGTTCACCCGCCTGTAGTCCACGCAGAACCTGGTGGAACCGTCCTTCTTCTTCACTAGCACGACCGGAGAACTCCAAGGACTATGTGATGGCTCGATCACCCCTTGCTCCTTCATCTCTTCTACCATCCGGTCGACTTCGGCTTGCTTGGCGAGCGGGACACGTTGGAATGGGGCCCTAATCGGTGCGCTGTCCCCAACGTAGATTCTGTGCTGGACCAAGCTTGTCCTGCCAAAGTCTTTGCTCCCCACGGAGAAGTGGTTGGTTCTTAAGTTTAGGGGCTGCGACAACGTGGTCATGTAGCCCCGTGTACTTTGGGTGTGTGTTGAATCTGTCTGATAACCGGTGTTAATTGTGATGACTGTATTAGTGTGTGTTATCTGTTTGTTAATTTAAGTACTGCAACTAAGAATTTTTCAAATAGTTCCTACTTTTGCCGCCAAGCGCCACCGTCAACGACTACTAGGCCAAGTTCAGGACTGAGCTACTAGATGCCGCCGCAGTCGGCTCTTGGCAACGAACATAGAAACCTAAGAGCGTTGTTTACATTCTTAACCTATCCAATTTAGCTTCACACAGGTGCAATTAGTGGAAGGATCTTTAACATGCCATAAATATGACATGGGACCGCCGGCTTTACTTCCCCTCCGAAGGAAGGCATACTGAGGGATTTTTATCGCTCTTAAAAAATCCGACGGCTTTGGCCGGGTTTGAACCCGCTATCTTGGGCATAGAAGCTCAGCATGCTACCGACTACGCCACCGAAGCCGCTCCCACGGAGAAGACATCCTGGAATTCCTGTAGCAGGTCCTGAAGTTGGCGTGATTGCTCTTCGTCTAAATGGTCCTGGGATCCTTGGTACAGCTTCTGTAGTTCTTCTGGCAGGGCGCGTCTTCTTCGGTTGTCCGTCTGCAGGTGTCCGTCTGTCGTGTCTGTGATGCGGGCAATCCAGGAAACGGGCTCGCAGACTCCTAGGTTGGTGTCCCGGTGAACCGTAATGTCGTAGTCGTTCAGGTTGGACAAGCGGACGTACGGCCGAGACGTCATGTTGATGAGAGTCTTGGCAACTAGCAATCCTTTTGTCTGGATGTCCCCATATTTTGGTTCGATGACAGCCGCCACTCCCTCAGCAGTTCCGTCGATAATTACGGCAGCGCTGACCTCCGTCCTGGCGGGAACGATGACGTCTTCTCTCAGCCTTACTCGTCGTGCGGTGATGGACTCGTGCGCAGGTTGCAAAGCAAGTTCCTCACCTCCGAAGTGCAGAGTGTTGGTACTCAGATCCAAGATGATGTTGTTCTGGTCCAGGAAGTCCAGTCCGATGATCACTTCATTTGAAACGTCAGCCACAAGCACTGGATGCTTTATCGCCCGTCGACCAATGACGAACTCCAGTGATGCTTCGTCATGTACCGATGCGGTCTCTCCGGTCGCGGTTATTAGCTGGAGGTTCCTTTGTGTGGGTTGAACTCTCCACTTCGGGATCACGGTGGGACTGACGATGGTCCTCGACGCTCCCGTGTCGATCAGCATGGGCCAGCTCACTCCGTCGACCATCAGGCTGCTATTATCGCTCCGTAACTGCGTCACACGGACTTGGACTGCCGGGGCTTGACGGCTGCCACGAGCCAACCTTTGCCCCCCTTGGCTGGCTGATACTTGCTTTCCTGGGCCGCGCGGTTTCCCTACGACTGACTGTCCCGACGGAAACCCTTGGCGGCGGCGATCACCGCAGTCCTTGATCAGGTGGCCTCTCTTACGGCAGGTCCAGCAGGTCGGTAGTCCTCTTCCGGGCCGCCTCTCAGGTTGCCTTCCGGCTGTGTCGTTGCTGGTGGTGCCGCGACTATCAAAGAAACGGCTTAGCGCCTCCATTAATTCGTCGGCCAGGGGCTTGGTCTCGTTGGTTTTTACTGGTTCGTCGACGTCCACTTGACGCACCCGCGCGTGCATTCTGGATGCCTGTTTTGCAGTCTCGAACTCAAGTGCGTGGCTCAGCGCATCTGCCAGGGTCTTATTGCGCGCGAGTCGCAGCGCCTGTTGAGTGTCCGAGTCCCGAAGCCCGTCGGTGAAGGTCTGCGTCACAATCTGTTCCAGGAAGTCGGCCGGCGCTGTTGGATAGGCGAGCCTTACGAGGCGTGCGATGTCCATCTCGAACTCCTGCAGGGTTTCCGCGTTCTTCTGTACCCGGGTCCGGAGCTGCATCTGGTAGGCCTGCTGAAGATGGCTATCTCCATATCGGGACTCCATATGGGCGATCAGTGAAGCGTAGTCCTGGGATCCAGTCGGGATGGCCTGAAGGACGTTAAGGGCGTCACCTCTCAGCGCTACAATGAGAGCTGTAGCCTTTTCTGTGTTGTTCCAGTTATTTATCGAACATGCCGCCTCGAACTGACGTAAGTAGGTGCTCCACGGGACCTTTCCGTCGAAGGTTGGGGGCGTCACTCTGCTATGTCCCGTTCCTGATATTCCCGGTGTAACGGTGGGCGGGCGTTGGCGCAGCTCGGCAACTTCCTCTCGTAGAGCGTTGAATTTCTCTTCCACCCCCGTCAGTGGGCGTTGGCGCAGCTCGGCAACTTCCTTTTGTAAGGCCTTGAATTTCTCCTCCACCCCCATCAGCGGGCATTGGCACAGCTCGGCAACTTCCACTTGTAAGGCGTTGAATTTCTCCTCCACCCCCATCAGCGGTCGTTGGCACAGCTCGGCAACTTCCACTTGCAAGGCGTTGAATTTCTCCTCCACCCCCATCAGCGGGCGTTGACGCAGCTCGGCAACTTCCACTTGTAAGGCGTTGAATTTCTCCTCCACCCCCGTCAGCGGGCGTTGGCGCAGCTCGGTAACTTCCACTTGTAAGGCGTCGAACTTCTTTTCCACTGCTGCGACTTCCTCACGTAGGCCCTGTTCTAATTTCCTTTGGCTCTCCTCTAATTTCGTCAGCAGACACTCTTCCAGATTTTTCTGGCCATCCAGAAATTTGGCGGTTAGGTCCTCTGCTAACTTATTATGGCAGTCTTCCATCTTCTACTGGCCGTCTTCTAGTTTGGCAGTTAGGTCCTCGGATAACTTCTTCTGGCCGTCCTCCATCTTCTTCTGGCCGTCTTCCATCTTCTTCAGGTCATCCTTCAGGTCCTTGGCTAATTTCTTCTGGCCGACTTCCATCTTGGTTTCCATGCCATTTAACTTTTCTAGCAATGCTGCGAATTGCTCTTCCATTTTAGCTGTTTGTCTTGTAAAGGGCATGCGCTCACAGGAAAATTTTAAAAAATGACCTGCTCGGGTTTTGAAACCAGGACAGTCAGGTGTTTTGCTTGAGTTCGTCATCTGGCTTCTGACACCAGTTGTTACGTGCCACCCCCTAGTGGCACTTTTGTTAACTGGATTACGGTGGGGGTACAATGCACAACACCAATTACTGCTTAAAGAAATAATTAACTTTATTGTGGCCAGAAAATTACACTAGTCAGCAAATACAAGCAATTAGGAGCCTTATTCCAGTTTCCTCAAGTCTCTTCCTTGAGCGCTCTTGGCCCTTCCACTTGTCAACAGATCACAGAAGTTAATCCGTCCTAATGAGTACGGTGGCCTTGACAGAAACTACCTGCTCCTCTCCTTTATGTTCTCCGACCACAATTACTTACGATCACTTGCTGCAGGCTATTTCGCTGTCCACAAGCTGGAGAAACAATGTCACTGGATTTCGTAACTCGCACCGCACTTCGTCACCACACTTCTGTCGCACAAGATAATCGCTCGCACTAGCTCGTAAAACACAACAACCACAACTGCTAGACAGGTCGCACTTATATAGCAGGCCGGTGACTCAATAAATGCTTCTAGATCCATCCAGGGTTCACGGCTTCTCGAGGTTTCCATCGCTGGTCCAGTCACGAATATTCTGGACTATCCCTTTGTCTTAGTAGCCCTGTTGCATAAGGCGTGCGCAATACAGGAGGCAGGACACAGCCCAGCCCTGGGGCAGTTGTGACTCATGCGGCGAGTGAGGACACAAACTCACAGCCGTAACAATATGTAGGGCCTCTGTAGGCTTAAGAATCACAGTAACTCAACATTGCATGGACTCCACAAGTGGACGGAGGAACTCTGGAGAAAATCTGAGCCATGGTGTCTGAATAGTTGCCCGAGGTTCCCTAATATTTCTAGGTGTGCAGCATCTTGGTTGTGAATGGCTGTCTCCACTTGGGTTCGTATTGGGGGAATGTGCTACCCACTCTATTTGTTGGAACTCTCCAGAATGCTCTTCAAACCAGTCTTGGACATCTGCAGCCCGATGAAATGGTGCATTATCCTGGTGGAACATCCCATCACTGTCAGAAAATCTTAAGTCCATGAATGGTTGCAAATGGTTACCAAGGAGAGTTTTGTAGTGGTTACCACTTGTGCCCTGTTGGCTACTCGAATCCTTGACCTCATTGGGTTAGCACAAAACAGTATTGTGATTCATCAGGCCAGGCCTCCATGATCCAATTAGCAATCTCACGAGTCCAAGTGAGGCGTTGTGATCCATGTCGTGCTATTAACGAGGGCATTCTGGTGGGTCTTCTGCTTCCATATCCCATGGAAGCTAATGAACATTGCATAGATCTGCTAGGTACATGTCTGACACCACCTGCATTTTACGTGACTATGATATGATAGTGCTCCTGCTCTGTTAATATGGACAAGTATACCCAACTAACTCTGGAAAAAGGGAAACTGGATGCTCTGACGACAACATACCAGCTCACAGAGCTCTCACAATATACCAGTTATATCTGTAACAATGTGGTCCTCATTTCCATGTTTTTCGTTGCTTCTGCTTCTTATATGCTTTATGTTTCCACTATTTGCGGCTGGAAAGATGAGGTGTTGTTGTTTGGTCATCTGGTGGATTGTTCTTCCCAAAGTCCAGAGAAACACTAGTACAGGGTGTTCTATTTTAAGGCAATTCCATTGTTCTTTAGGGAGTGAATGTGCAATTACATTCATCCAAGTAGATAGAAATTATTTTTATTTCCCTAAGTATAGTTAGGGCTGAGGAAGGACACCAAGATGAAAGATCACATGTGAACAGTTGTCACTATAGATATTTGCAAATGTTGTCATCCATGTAGAATTAAATGACTACCTCTTCCCCTAGTTTGTCTATAGTTGAGTTTGCTAGTACTATTTGTACTTTGTACATACATAATTGTATGGCAGATGTGACAACTACAAGGGGAGCTGGCCTCTAAAGTCATTTCTAAGATAATTTATGTCTGTGGAGATCTAATTAAAGTAGAAATTATTTTCTTGCTGTCTTATGTTCTATTTTAGGTGTTGATTCTTAAGCTGAATAAGGAAGCACCATACAAAAAGGATGTGTTTCGAGCTCCAGGTCATCAGGGTAACATGAAAAAACTCATACACTTTCTGCAGGCTGGACGTCTTGTTAACATGGACAACTTTTCCGTCTACACAATAGCATCTGTGCTTAAGAAGTTTCTTCGTAAACTTCCAGGTGGAATATTTGGTCGTGATGGAGAACAGAGACTATTTACTGTGATTAATCTGGACAGCATGGAGGAACAACGGGATGAAATACATAGGTGATAATTTGTTAAAATTTGTGTATGATTTTAATTTTTATATAAGATCATTGTTTTCAAAGATAGGATCGAACATAGTTCAGAAGGTCAATGTAGTTCACAATTTTGTGCTGGTTTGTAAATTGCATCAGGTAGCTTAGTCATGGTTATGACATTGATACTTGTGGGTCTGTATTGATAGTATTTATATTGACACTTTTTATAGAAATATAAAGTCTTATTGGGAAGGATCCTCCTTGTCAGTACTTAAATACTGCTCTTTTAAACCCTTAAAGGTACATGTTGAGGCTGTGTGGAACGTCTTCATTGGCCTATCAATGTAACATAATTGTGTTTGAGTGTTCAGTCTTTAGACTGGTTTTATGCAGCCGTGCATATCACCCTATCCTGGGCTAATTGTTCATCTCTACATACAGTAGTTACCTCATCTTACATCTGAGTGTTGGGCATATTCTGACCTTGACCTTCCTTTTCAATTCCTGTCCTCCACTCCATGGCTAAGTTTGTTTTTCCTGGGCAACTTAGTATCTGCCCTAGCAACCTATCTCTTCTTTCTGGTAGCACGTGCCGGAAACATCTCTTTTCTCCCACTCATCTAAATCTAAATACTGTCTGTACCTTGTTATTTATTACTCTGTCTACCCATCTTCGTCATTCTCCTGTAACACCACATTACCAATGCTGTTTTTCTCCTCTTTTCTGCCACAACAACAGTTCTAAGTTTTACGTCTGTAGAGTGCCATACTCGAGACAAAGGCTTTAAAAAATTACCTATACCTGAATGTATATTCCATGCCAACAGATGTTATTTCTGTAGAAAAGCTTTCCTTGCAAGTGCTAACGTTGTTTATTTTGCTTACCAAGTAGAATTCTCCTACTTTCTTCAGCCTGTCAATAAGGGTATCTAATTTATTCCAGCAGCATTCCATCATTTTTGTTTTGCATTTATTAATTTTCATCGTGAATTCTTTCCTCAAGACTTGGGCATGGTATTAAGAATCAATCAAATTCTCTGGTGATTTGGTTGAGGTGAGTCACCAGCAAATCTCAGAGTTAGTAATATTTCTTTGGACATTTGATCAGGACACCGGAAAGCAGGAGAATAATTGAAAAATTATGGAACTGTGAGAGTAGGCCTAATATTTGATGGATTATGGAATTTAAGGAAGATATGAGAGAAGTACAATTTACTATTGAGGATTAAGAAACATCATCATCATTATTATCATTTCCCCTTATCCATCTCCTGCCGGGTCGGGGTATTTATGGCACTTCTCCACTTACCTCTTTCCTTCCACCATTCTTCTTCCACGATCTTTTCCCAGTCCAGATTTCTTTTTCTTACGCTGTTCTTCACTGAATCAATCCACCTTGTTCTAGGTCTTCCTCTTGCTCTCTTACCCTTGCACTTCGCCTCCAGCATCTGTCTTCTATTTTCCTCCATCCTCTTTACATGTCCAAACCACCTTAGTTTATTCTTCTCAATTCTCTCATTTAGTCTTCCCATCCCAACTTCCTTCCTAACATCTTCATTCCTCACTCTGTCTTTCCTTGTCTTACCTATCATACTTCTTAGGAATTTCATTTCACTGGCTTGGATTCTACTCTCTTGCCTGCTTGTCAGGGTCCAAGTCTCAGCTGCATAAGTTAATATGGGTACATAGTACATTTTATACATTACCTCCTTGCTTTTCCTTGGTACTTCCTTATCCCAAACAAGTTTTCTTACACTTTGATAGAATGCATTGCTCTGCTGTACTCTCCTGCCAATCTCCATGTCCAACCTACCAGTTTGCATCAATTCACTTCCTAGGTATTTGAACGTGTCCACAATTTCCAAACTCTGACTTCCAATTTTCACAGTGCCCTTTCCTTGTCTTTCCCCTCTTGTCATCACCATGGTCTTGCTTTTCTCTTTATTTCTTTATGTCCATATGCTTCCTTTGTTTCCTTTACAATTTCATCCATTACCATTATGAATAAAAGAGGTGACAGCACACTCCCCTGTCTTAGTCCAGTCTTGTTCCTAAACCAATCTGTCTTTCCAACTGGGGTCAGTACCCTGCTAACACAGTTGTTGTACATTGCTTGCACCATTTACAGCATTTCTCTTCCCAGTCTCTTCTTAACCATGGTTTCCCATACCTTCCCTCTGGGGACACTATCATATGCCTTTTGTAGGTCTATGAAAGTCATGATCAAATCCTCTCCATATTCCCAGTTCTTTTCCATCACCTGCCTCAAGCTAAAGATTGGGTCCACTGTGGATCTTCCACTCCTGAAGCCATACTGTTCCTCTTGCAACTCTCCTTCCACCTTTCTTCTCATTCTTCTTTCTAATATCCTTTCCAGTATTTTTACTATCTGTGATATGAGGGTGATCCCTCTATAGTTATCACACACTTTCTTGTCCCCTTTCTTAAACACTGGTATTATTAGCCCTTTCTCCCAGTCTTCTGGTACACATTTCCGTTTCCACACACACTTTAGCAGTCGATACAGCCATTGCATACCAACAGGTCCAGCAGCCTTTATCATTTCTACACTGATTTCATCCACCCCTGTTGCTTTTCCCATCTTCATTTTCTGTACTGCTAATTCCACCTCCAGCATTGTTATATCATCTTCTATTATAGAGTCGTCAGGCTGTGTCACTTCGATCTCACCAGTACAATTGCTCACATTCATTAGCTTATCGAAATACTCCTTCCATCGTCCCTTTATCTCTTCTGGGTGTGTTAACAACTCTCCATCTTCCTTTTTCACCAGCTTTGTAGTAACTCTTTCTTTCCTCTTACCTCTTAGAAGCCCATACAGCATCCTTTTACTGCCAGTTACATCTGTTTCCATTCTTCGTGTAAATTCTTCCCAACTTTTTTTCTTTTCTTCTCCTACCACTTTCTTACACCTCAGTTTGCTGTCGTGATACTTCCTTTTGCTTTCTTCTGTTCAATCTCGGTTCCATTCTTTCCACGCAGACTTCTTTTCTTTCACTGCTTTCCTCACTTCCTCATTCCACCACGGTGTCTCCTTCTCTTTCACTCTTGTTGACGTCCTGCCACAAGCACTCTCTGCTGCACCAGCAAATGCCTTTTTAAAGTGGGACCATTCCTCTTCTACATTTCCCACTTCAGTAACTGGGATTTGTTGCTTCAATCTCTCCTGAAAATCTTCCTGTACAGCTTTGTCTTTCAATTTCCATACTTTTATTTTACTTTCTCTGATCTCCTTTAGGTTTTCCAATTTTCCCCATCTAAATTTTGCCACCACAGCTCTATGGTCCCCATCAAATGCTTCTCCTGGTAAAGCTGTCACATCCATCAGCTTTCTGCGATTTGTCCTTTCCACCAGGAAGTAGTCAATTACTGATTTTGTTCTTCTATCACCCCACCCATATCTCGTAATTTTCCTGCTGTTTTTCTTCCGAAACCATGAATTACCCACTATCAGTCCATTCCTTTCACAAAAGTTTACAAGTTCCTCTCCTTCCCGGTTCTTTTTCCCATATCCATATGGTCCAACGACTTCTTCCTTTCCTTGTCTCTCATTTCCGACTTGTGCATTCATGTCTCCCATGATCACCACTTCTTCATCTGAGATTACTCTTTCTACATCCTCCAGGAATACTTCAATATCTTCTTCTCTGTTTCCAGTCTGTGGTGCATACACTTGTATGAAGTCCATCACGTCATTCTTCATCTTCATTGTAATTTTCATTATTCTGTCACTCACACACTCTACCACTTCAACATACTCCTCCAGTTGTTTCGAGGTTATCAGTCCCACACCATTTTTTGCCTCTTGGCCACCACTCCAGTATAATGTATATCCTTTCCTCAAATTCTTCCTTCCTTTACCTTTCCATTTCACTTCACTCAACCCCATCATTCCAACCTTCTTCCTCTCCATGAAGTCTACCACCTCCTCCACCTTGCCTGTCAGGGTCATGACATTCATGATTCCCACTTTCATTTCGGTTACTGGTCGCACATTTCTCACAGTTCCCCCAGTACCAAAGGAACTACGCGTCGCCTGCAGGGTACGCCCTAACCTTTTCCAAATCATTGGAAGTGCCATTTCCATTTTAGGCTATTATTACGATGGGGTCGCCACTCCCAAAGGCATTTTATGAAGCTACTGCCAGCTGCACCAACAAATGCCTTTTTAAAGTGGGACCATTCCTCTTCTATGTTTTCCACTTCAGTAACTGGGATTTGTTGCTTCAATCTCTCCTGAAAATCTTCCTGTACAGTTTTGTCTTTCAATTTCCATACTTTTATTTTACTTTCTCTGATCTCCTTTAGATTTTCCAATTTTTCCCATCTACATTTTGCCACCACAGCTCTATGGTCCCCATCAAATGCTTCTCCTGGTAAAGCTGTCACATCTATCAGCTTTCTGTGATTAGTCCTTTCCACCAGAAAGTAGTCAATTACTGATTAAGAAACAAAACAGACAAAATTAAGAAACTCCAAGATAAACAAAGCACACTACAAACTAAGATCAACAAACAATAGGAAGGGTGATTTCAGACGAAGAAAGAATACTGCGATCCGACAATGACTTCAGTGGTCCAATGAAGGCCATAAAATGTAACTAAATAGTTTCCACCATGGACCTGTTCTCATACTGTAAATTTCTCTCAGATTTCCTTCATTGTTTGTTCAGTGTACAGATTGCAGCCTTGCCTTGCACCTTTCTGAATGCTTTCTCTCTCTCTCTCTCTCTCATGTCCCCAACTCTAATAACTGCAGTCTGATTATAGTCATATGCTTATTCCAATCCTTTTCTCAATATCAAACGATTTACTCTATTCAACATTATAAAAGCCTTTTCTGTCTACGAATGCCATGAATGGTCTCTTATCTTTCCTTATACTCGTCCAAGATCAGCCAAAGACAGAGTACAGACTGTTCCTACATTTCTCGTGAAAGAAAAACTGGTTGTCGCCCAGCTCTGCTTCAATCCGTCATTCCATCATCCTGAAAAGTAGTGCCTGGATTTTTGAAGCATGAGTGATCAAGCTAATTATACGATAATCTTATCTGTCAGCTTCTATTTTCTTTGGTACATTACAACTCTGTTGGTATATCATCTCTGCCTGATGCTTTGTTCCTACTCAGGTAGGGATTTTGATCTCGATATTAAATCATCTTCTTCATCATCAAATTCCTCTTCCTTTCCACTACACGATCCTTGATCTCCCAACCCCTATACAAACTCTCTGTTTGCTTTCTATCTTTCTACCTTTCCTTCTCTAATAGAGGTTCCCCATCTGAGTCTAATGTTGTACCACTTAGCTTTCCTTTCCTGAAATTTCCTTAGTCTTTCGATGTGCTGCATTTACTTTTACTTCTTTCAAACAATCTTTTATACTTGCTCATTTCCCTTTCAAATATTCTTCTTTTGCTTACTTGCATATTTCAACGTCTCTTTTATGTTTTCCCTCTTTCTTACACCTTAAGTTTTTGGGTATTTAACACTTTAAAACACATCAATGACTTGCCCCAAGTGTTGCTTTTAAATGTGTTTTAATTTTGTTTTCAGTTTTTAACAACCACGATGTCTATGGTTGTGTAAAACATAAAAGGTTATCAAAATGCTATATAGATTTTGTATGTTGCCTATGTTGCATTGAAAGGCTGATAAAGGGGCTCAACACAGTCTAAAAACCATGCACCTTTAGGGGTAAAAGAAGAAGTAAAAAGGACACATAAAAATATATATATATATATATATATATATATATTGATGAGGGTTGACTTTTCTTAATAAATTTTATAATTTTATAAAGTTTTTTTCCATATCTACAAGATTGAGCAACAACTTTTTTTCATGATTTGCAAATATATGCAACTTGAAAATCCTTTACAGCCGTTCATCTTCGTTTCCATTTCTTTCCAGTGTTACAACACTTTGACCAATGGTCAACTATTTTATATCGCATTACAGGAATATCATTCAGTTTCTTTTTTTCACAGATGATTTAATATCCTTAGCTTCTGAGAAATGGTTTCCTTTTAGTACACTCTTTGAGATTTGGAAACAGCCAGAATCCAGCTGAAGCCAAGTCAGGCGAGTATGGCCGATGTTCTGTGGGAGATGCCTTCTTTACTAAAAAGTCAAGAACTTACTGACATATTGTTGTGGTAAAAAAAAAAACAGTGAATGATCTTTGTGCAATCTTTTGGTTAGGGCTCGTGGCATATACAGTTTTTCAACTTAATGTATAATATCCCTTTTGGTGTAAATTCAAGGTTTATTATACCTCTGGTGCCAAGGAATCTGATGAACATTCCTTTGATAATTGATTTATACATCTGTTACTTCTAAATGCAGGTGCTTAATTTTTATCTCTTTCTGAAAATCTTCTGCCTAATTTCATACTGTTCATGAAATAAGTGGAAGTTGTCTATCATTCTGATCGTCTAATGAGTTTCATTGCTCAAACTCTCTGCTAATTTTCTTATGTCAAATTCTTCTACTAAATTCTTTAAAACTCTCCTTGCTTTCTTCAAGTGCATCTGTCATCACCTATAAACTAAACTGGCTGTCAGATCCTTTCGGCCTCCCAATTTGAACCGCAGTTTTATCTGTTTGCTTTGGTGTAGGTTACCTTGCTTTTCTTTATCACCCACTTGTTCTGAGTTGTCTCTGAATCATTCTTGTCATTGCAGATCTTTATTGATGCTCATGATAAATTCACCAAAGCTGTTTTTAACATATACTGTAAATCCTGGTTGATTCAAAATTCAAGGAGGCAAAACATTCCATTTCGAATTACTAAGTACTTCTTCAATTCAAGTTTTAAAATTTCGGTACAATCAAATAGGGCAATATTTTGCAACACTGCTGAATGGTTTGGTTGGACCTAGTTACAAATCATTATAGAAATTAATTGCAATTTAATAAAAAAAAAACACGTATATAGTTCTTTGGCAATCTCCAGGACATATTTGTCAATCTCAAACCCTATTCTTTGGACATGGATATTTGGTGAAAGAAAGAATCATGATGTTACATTGTTACCACTCTTGGTCTGTTTGATGATATTTTCGCTGACTTTAAGTTTGGGGTTCAGGCACGGATGTATTGTGATTTAACGCAATTGGTGCGGTTTCTGGCTCATTTGACAAGGTTCACGCTGCCTTATGGTTTTAAATTCACGAACCTGGAATTATATTGTGGTATTTTGCAATCGATGCTGTTTTTGCTTCTTTGAAAAGCTTTCCACCATTCCTATAATTTTGGATTCGAAGTCTCGCATGGAATTATATCGTGTTGTTACGCATCTGGCGCAATTCACTCTGTCCCTATTGTTTATAGTTCACTGCCAGACACAAATAAATATCACGATTTGTGCAATCCGCACCACACTCGACCTGTTTGACGAGATTCCAGCTCCTCTTGCAGGCATGTGTTTGTGGTTCAACACAGTGATATATCATAGTAAGTATCAGTGTTACACGATTGGCGCCGTTTGGAAGATTTCAGTCGTCAAGAACAGAAAGGAATAGAGAGGGCAAAGGTGAAAGGCATCTGAACCCCCCAGTGTATAGTTACCACCAGGCCAAATTTGCACATTACTCGCCATATAATGAGTGACAAATTTGTGTAGTCAGTGTTTAGTGGTGAATGTTAATGTATCAGTACTGCAAGGTAACACATGGTAATATTCTTGAACAGTTAATATGCTATGTGTTCCATATACAGTAAAACCCCGTTTTAACGTGCCCGCTTTTAATGAATTCCCGCTTTTAACGAAGATTTTCGTAAGTCCCAGCCAAATCGCCATAAGCACAGTGTTATTTAAACCCCCTTCTAACGAACCCCGATATAAGGAAAAGTCCGCTTCTAAGGAATATATTTCACATAAATTACGATCGCGCATCCCGTTGTAACGAATATGTCGATAAGATACTTTTTTCTAAACTTGTTTTGAATGTAAATTAACTTCCGTTTTGACGTAATCTCAGTCCGAAGTTGACGCGCTAAACGAAATCGCTCCTTTAGCGATGTATAGAACCGTGATAAATTGACGCGGCCGCTGGAAATCACTGTTACCGGCAAGCAGCAGTCACTATCACGCTAGACGCTGTTGGTTAGTTATGTCCATTGAACTGTAGGTAGTACTGGAATGACAGCTGTATGGGAACGAAGTGCGGTTTACCGTGAGACTAGCTATACAGCCTAGAGGCATGACTGACGTAGGGCCTACGCGTAAATGCCGCGAGACTCGGGTAACTTCACGAAATATAAATTTTTAGGCCAAAGGTCTCTTGCAAACTTCACGTGATTTAGGTGAAAGATTAAAAGCAATAAGAAACTGAAAATGTTTATGGATATTCTACAAAATGAAAATGTATTCTAGAAAAAAATACGGAATAAGTAGAAAGTCGTGCCTTCCATGGCTTACGCTGCCTGAACCGTCATTGATAGACCCCAAGTATATGCGTACGAAATGTAGAGCTGTTCAAGCTCTACAAAAAAGTCCGCGAACGCATATAATTATCTTCAACCGTTAGGGAGTTAGGACAGTTTTAGTCGGGTAATGTCTACAGTGACGTCAGCTGCCTTAACCTATAGCCGCAGGGCTCTTACACCGGCTAGGCACTTCTGTCCCGCTGCTCCAGTCGCTGCTTAGGAATCACTCGGATGCGAGGGGTGCGGACTGAAGGCTCATTCTCTGTTTTTGTTCCTGTGTTGTTGGAAGTTGTGCTACGAGTTTTTTGTGTCTGTGATAAGAGTTGTACTGCGAGTTACTGCGGACCACATTCATTATGACTGCAAAACGTAAGAAGCTGACTCTTAAGAAAAAGATAGACATCATCAGGGATGTTGAAAGGGATAGCAAGTACCTTTGTCACAGATGGCAAAAAAATATGACTTGGCACCCTCTACGCTGTTTGGCATCATGAAACAGAAGGAAGCTATCCTGACCGCGGAAGTTGAGTGCGGTTCTGGGGCAAAAATACGGAAGAATATTCGTTCTTCGCCGTACGAGGAACTTGAAAACATTTTAATGAAATGGTTCGAGGGAAAAAGGAGTGAGAACGCTCCAATTGACGGGAACATACTTAAACAAAAAGCTCAAGAAATCGCACTTAAGCTGGGTTTGGTCGATTTCCATGCTTCTAATGGCTGGTTTGATCGCTTCAAAAAACGGCACAATCTTTAGTTCCAAAACATGTGCGGCGAGAGTGCGGAAGTTAATGACGATACAGTTGTATACTGGAAAGAGAAAACGTTGCCTCGACTTCTTGAAGGATATGATGCTAAGGATATTTTTAACACCGATGAAACGGGAGTGTTTTACAACTTGCTCCCGTCCAAAACATACGCTGTTCGCGGAGAAAAATGCCACAGAGGCAAAAAAAGTAAAGAAAGACTGACCTTATGCATATTCTCATAGTTCTCATGGTCTGCCTTCACGAATATCCTTAATATACCGTATTTGCTCGCGTATATCTCGCACTTTTTTCCCTGAAATTTCAACTAAAAAAATGGGGTGCGAGATATACGCGGGAGCGAGATATACGCGAGCCGAAAATACGAGTGAAATTTGTCGGTGCGAGATATACGCGGGGAATTTCCGTATTCCTCTTGTATTGTTTGGGCTTTGAAGATAAGGAAATCTGTGCTATACCACTCGCGCCAACATGCTCGTATGTTTCAAAGATTGCGCAAGTAGGCCTACTGTTACACCGCAGAGAAACGCAGTTCAGTCTTCTCGAATCTCAATGATTTCGTCTTTAGGTATTGCGTTGCTTCAGAGCTCGTCCGTGTGCAAGCATGTAAAGCGGCGCCGCGTGGGTGTTAGCACGCTTCAGCCGCGCTCGGCTAAGTTCGAGCTCGCTCGGGCTTGTAGCGAGGAATCGATATGGAAGATATCGATCGCTACGCGTCTGCGCTTTAAATTCTGCCTTGAATCATCCTTAACGAGCTCATGACGTCTTTTTCATAGGTTCTTAATGTCGCATAACCATAACACACAAACTGATGCAAACTTGCGTAAACTGACGCTATACTGTAGTGCTGCTACGAACGTACAAACTCGGACAGACCTCGCGCAAGCATGCGATGCGGCGCCGGCGTGACTGTTAGCACACTTTAGGCCTACATTGTGTCTTCAGCCGCGGTCGGGTAAGATCGAGCTCGCCCATACATGTAGGTTATTACGGTCATTTATATGACGGCGTCAAAAATGAATGCGAGATATATGCAAGTACTTTTTTTTCTCCTGAAATTTCAACTAAAAAAATGGGGTGCGAGATATACGCGGGGGCGAGATATACACGAGCAAATACGGTATGTTAGGCCTCTGTTCCTTCAAGTTACAATTACGAGTCAGTAATACCTATTTCTCCTTTCCTTGCTGCAGCTTGTGCTCCCAATGGACCACTAAGGAATCCGTTACCTGTGCTGTTTCGTAAATATTTTCTGTTATTCTTGTGTTAATTTGACTTTTTAGTATTTCTTAACATGTTCATTTATTATTTCTTGACATTACATTAGTTGAAGACATAAATGTACCGGTATCATTATTTCTTGTGATATATAGCCTATTTTCTTCGAACCCCCTTCTAAGGAAGAAATATCAAATCCCTCTGAGATTCGTTAGAAAGGGGTTCTACTGTAGTTGGTAGGCAAGATGTGCTGACAAGAAGCCTGGGTTTTCAGTTTTATATGAGAGTAAACGAAATTACCTTTCTTTCTAGAATGTATTACACTAACTTCATATTGTGCTACTTAGTGTGTGACAGATCTTGGATCAGGACAGGCACTCCTCATCATTAATTATTATTTTGTGCAGAATGCAATTCTGCACTTCCAGAATCTCCTAGAAACTGACGGGTGCCATATCGAGCCTGTTCTGTAGCAGTGACCAGCAGTATGATGTAGCAGCACATTAAAAGTGTTTCAATTGAATTGATTAGTTATTATTTCTCTTCCCCATGTACTTGACAATGATCACATTAAGTTTTATGAACGTGCAAGCACGTACTTTGCAACTAGAGACTGTTAAATAGGGAAAGTTTAATAAAATTATAACCACCCGGTACTTTAACCTAGCTAGCTGATATGTTTGGTTGGCCTTGAGATAATTGTTGTTATCCATTGAAAGTAAAAAAAATACATCTCTGGACAGTAGAGATACGTGCACAATTGGATTGTCTGTAAAAGAAAGAAGCTGTACCGTAAGATTGAGGATCGTAATAAATCTACTTTATAAAGCTCAAATACCATTCACTCACTGACTGACTGACTGACTGACTGACTCATTCATTCTTCACGAAATCTCAGAAACCACTGAACGGATTGGAATGAAATTTGGTATGCAGCTTCCTCAAGGGCCGCAAACGCCCACTAAGAAAGGATTTTTGGATATTCAGATTCTAAGGGGTGTTAAGGGGGTAGACCTGCATTTCATTGAATAGCAATATCTCCCGATTGGTTTCATTGGGGGATGTGATACTCGGCATATACACTCATCATTAAAAATTAGAAGACACGTGTCTGAGGGTTTTTCGATGTGGTGTATATTATGAGGTGAAAGGGGTGAAAAGTGGGGGTTGAAGGATTCCTAACGGAGCGTGTATCTCTTAAACGACATAGGCATTGAGTTTGGAACTCAGCGGAAAAAAATCGGCATAAAAAATAAGTAAATAGGTGTTTGACCGTTTTTTCATAAATCCAATTTAAGGGGCCCATGGGGAGGGGTGAAATTATGGGGGAAAAAACGTAATATGTCTGAGTGAAAAAGTATACATGGCCTATGTTGTAGACAATAACACATTACATCTTTTTTGTCTCTTGCTATTTCATCATACGACGAATACTTAGGAAGTTATTAATGCTTTTGTACTTTTTGGCCGGAATTTTCTAAGTCCCAGGAATGACATAAAAATTGATTCGTATGAAATTTCAAAAAATAGTTTTTTTAATACTTTTATTATATTTTTCACGTCTTCTAGGGTCCGAAACCAACATGATATTTTGATGTTTTTTTTTTTTTTGTCCCATGCATTTTTGGTTTCAGGTGATAGAATTATTTTCCACTAGGACCAATGCTTATCTTTTATATGCGTTCAAATACCATTCGTCCGATAGCGATGAAACTTGGGTGAGAGGTTGTGTACACTCCAGGGAAGGCTTCTGGCTTAGTAAATCAATTTCACATTAGGTAGCGCACGACTAGATTCAACAAATGAGTGACGACGCGCGAAGCGTTTCAACAAAATCCCGTATAAGTTTATATTCCATTCATAGATTGAGATGAAACTTTGATGAGTTGTTGTGTACACTTAAGTGAAGGCTTCTAACTTAGTAATCCATTTCACAGGAGGTTGCGCACGAGTAGATTCAACAAATGAGCGGCGACGTGCGAAGCGTTTCAACAAAGTCCCGTATGCGTTCAAATACCATTAGTCCGATAGTGATGAAACTTGGGTGATATGTTGTGTACACTTACGTGAGGGTTTCTAACTTAGTAAATCCATTTTACAATAGGTAGCTCACGAGTAGATTAAACAAATGAGCAACGACGCGCTAACTTTTAATCAATGTCCCGTATGCGTTCATATACCATTTATCCGATTGCAATGAAACTTGGGTGAGATGTTGTGTACACTTACGTGAGAGTTTCTAACTTAGTAAATCCATTTCACAGGAGGTTTCGCACGAGTAGATTCAACAAATGAGCGACGACGCGCGAAGCGTTTCAATAAGGTCTCGTATGCGTTCAAATACCATTCGTCCGATTACGATGAAACTTGGGTGAGATGTTGTGTACACCCTACGGAAGGTTTCTGGCTTAATAAATCCATTTTACAATAGGTAGCGCACGAGTAGATTCAACAAATGTGTGACGGCACGCGAATCATTTCAACAAAATACCGTATGCGTCCATATACCATTTATCCGATTGCGATGAAACTTTGATGAATTGTTGTGTACACTCCAGGAAATGTTTCTGTCTTAGTAAATCCAGTTTTTAATAAGTAGTGCACGAGTAGATTCAACAAATGAGCGACGGCGCGCGAATCGTTTCCACAATGTCGCGTATGCGGTCATATATCATTCATCCAATTGCGATCAAACCTTGGTTAATCATTGAGTACACATCAGAGAAGGTTTCAGGCTTAGTAAATCTATTTTACAATGGGTAGCGCATGAGTATAGATTCAACAAATGAGTGACGGCACGCGAATCATTTAAAGAAAATCACTTATGCGTTCATATGTCATTCATCCTATTCCGATGAAACTTTGGTGAGTTGTGTACACGCCAGGGAAGGTGTTCAACTTGGTAAATCCATTTTACAATATTGGTAGCGCACGAGTAGATGTAACAAATGAGTGACGACGCGCGAAGCGTTCCAACAAAATCCTGTATACGTTCATATACTATTCATCGATTGCGATGAAACTTTGATGATGAGTTGTTGTGTACACTTACGTGAAGCTTTCTAACTTAGTAAATCCATTTCACAGTTGGTAGAGCACGAGTAGATTCAACAAATGAGTGACAGCGCACCAATCATTTAAACCAAGTCCCGTATGCGTTAAATGCCATTTATCTGTTTGCGATGAAACTTTGGAGGTTGTTGTGCACGCTCCAACGAATGTTTCTAAATTAGTTAATTCAATTCACGATAGTTTAGAGGCAGTTAACAGAAATTGAAAAAAATATTGTGTATCCAAAAGCACTTCAAGAAACAAAGTTATAACACTTTCTTTGATTGACAGGACAACGTCTGCCGGGTCAGCTTGTATTACATAAAATTGCATAGCTATCCCGGCATTTCCTATACGGTCCTGCCGGAGGGTGCAAGGTTTTGTTGTACACAGCAGTACACTGCACTGAAGGATCTAGAATTGAATATTGATACCATATCCCGTATCAGATAGTAGAATGAATTAGTTGCTCAAGCGAAGTATGATCACGAGGCCATTAAGGTAAAGGCGCATCAATGTATAACACACGAATTTATACGTCAGGTCATGGGATGTTTTCTTTTTTGTCTTTTGAGCATATGATGTGAGGCACTTTTCGACTATTATTTCTATTTTCTGATCTTACTAAATATATTTAATTGTCCATTTGTTCCTACCCAATCATTATTTGTCAAATGCCCGTTGCTCACGGCAAAATTTTCCTTCAAATTTATTGTACAATAATTTAATTTTATAAAATTTATATTGCTCACGGTCAAATTCAAGTTTTATAAAACCTTTGATAAAACTTTCCATAAAATAGGACATGTTCTATTCCGTAAAATTAATTTTACGAAACGAACCAGTCAGGGAAGCTGACATGAAGATGATGCTGGCGCCATGTGGTGAGAAGATTGTGAAGCTCGCTTGTAAACAAACTCTTCGAAAATAAAACATGGAGGACGGTTGTCGTTTGGGGGTAAAATTTACAGTCGTTTCGTATTATTAACGCAAAGCGGTCATGAAACTTGCTTTAAGTACATTTGAAAATATGCGTGGTACTGAATGAATTCATTCCAATCAATATTTAAGATATAATTGTAATAATTGGATATTTAACCATACGCGCTGATAAAGAAGCGCAACAAATTGCTGTATGGTCAGTAGGAAAAGTGTGCTAGTGGTACTGCGCTCGCTTGCTGATTTGAAGATCCCGGGTTCAAGGCTATCCAAGGGCGGAGATTTTTACTTCCTTTTAATTATTTTATAATTTCCTCCTTATGTCGTACAGCAATATTGCAACCTTGTTTAGTGTTTTCTCCCATTTAAAATTCTTATTTTCCCTAAATACTGTAACCATGGACAGATACCATTCGTGATAACTATTAGAATTTAAATAGTTAAATATTTATCCCAGAATAATAATAATAATATGACACGTTCTGTATTGAGTGGATATAGATAGCGCTGATCACACAGACGCCGTTTAAAGAAAATATAGTTTAATTCTGATGTATTTATTCGTAGGCCTACCCACATAACAAATCTACTTGTTTATGTTGCCCCTACGATATCTACCTGAACGAGAAAAGCAATCCGATTGGTTGTTGTACTCAAACTTCCATGAAAACTGCCAGGAAAAATGGCACCTGTTCAATTTCGTGAGTTGTATGGAAGCTATTATGGAAGGCAGAACCTAGCATGGAAGGTACATATCACACGGTGCTAGACGTGTCTATACCAGTGTGTACACCAGTACTGGTAGAAGCTTTCATACTAACTAGTGTCGTGTGATACGGGCTCCCAAGCTGTTAGTGTTTTACTGGACGAGTACCAGAAATATCAGTGTTTGTATGAGGTTAAAACGCCCATATACCACAATAGAAATGCAAGAAGGGAGGCAGAAATCTCAATCGCCGAATATGTTTCACAAATTCGACCGAACACAAGCCAGGTTTCGAACTCCCTTGCAGTCTCATTTCAGGAGAAATGCCTTGCCTCATGTTAAGTGTCCTGTCGAATAATTTTGGGACCAACGAGATCTAGGAGTTTTTTAAAACTGCTTTCCTCCATTCTTAGAACATTTCTATATGAATTCTGATTTCTAACCTCAACTCATTTTCGACCAAGGAGAGTATTCCTCTACTCTTCTCTTCTTTTTATCCATTCCCGAGTCCAGGACTTCCTAGCATTTCTTTTCTTCCTTTTTACCACTGTACGACATTTAATTGTAGCTAAAGCAGCAATTTTTGCAATGTTTGCTTTGTTTGTTGGAGCCATACTCTCAAACCAATGTGTGTTGAACAGCTGATTCTTGGTTCAGAAGTTTATCGGTAGATACATCCACGGATTTTATAAAATAATTTTACCGTGAACAACACAGCTTGCTTTCGTCAAATTTTTATAAAATTAGTTGTAAAATGAATTTTAAGAAACATTTTACCGTGAGCAACGGGCATTAGCTTTAGTTTTTTTGTTTATATTGTTTCAACTTAGAGAAGTTGATTGCCAGAAGAAAGTTCAATTGCCCTACACCCTGGTAGTAGGTATCTCGTGTTCAACGTATTCTCATTGTTTATATGAGTGGCACCCAAGAAAGTTCATCCCTAATATATATCAACATCAAAATTATCAACACATTTATTAATATTCAGAGCAATCGCAAGTATAATACATAAAATTAATGTCAGTGATGTTTTTTCAAACATGAAGAACACTGACTCACAGGCTTGATGTGAGAAATTATGGATGTTCAGAAAATATTTAAGTACACAAATTTTGTAGACCATCACTTTAGAAGAGAGGTGATAAGATGATCACACTTGTTTATTCAGGGTATCCTGCTTCTTAGCTCTATTTTTGAAAAACCTCTGCCAGCTCACTTACCTGGGGGAGTTTTTTTTATATTATTTGGATTTTACTATATCATCATCTCTGGTTCCAAGTAAGTTTCTAATATTCCTGAAAGTACTTCTACTATTTATTTCTGTTTTGATTTTTTTATCCTGCGAAACATCGTCCAGCTCCCAGCAAATCAATGTGGATTTGTGAAGGGATGTGGCACGATAGATGCAATCTTTGTTGTGTGACAGCTGATGGAGAAATTCCACGAGAAGAGGAGACAACTACATCTTGACCCTGAGAAAGCATTTGATTGAGTACCACATCAGATGATTTGGTATGCCCTTTGGGATCATCAAGTTCCAGAAACGTACATAAACTGGATAAAATTGCTGTACAACAACAACACCACCAACAGCCAAGTGTGGTGCCCTTCAGGACTGACTGACAGCTTCCCTGTGACAGTTGGCACTCATCAAGGCTCAGCTCTGTCTTTGCTGCTCTTTGTGATCGTAATAGTTTCTACAACGCACGTCCTACAGAAGTGTGTACCATGGACAATGCTAGATGATGTGATGCTCGCGGCCGATTTCAGGCATTATACATGAGGATGCCTGACTGAATGCTACAAATCATGTGGATATGTTTCGCAGGGAAGTTGGAATTCCAAAACCCAGCTGGCCAGGATGCATCCCTGACTTGAATATCATCGAACGTGTGGCATATGGTAACACAAAGTTGCTCCGTGTGATGAATGGGATGCCACTCCTCAAGAATCGATCAGTGATCTGCTCAGTTTGCCTTGTCGTCTTCAAGCTGTTATTGAAGCTAGGGGAGAAAACACCCACTATTGGTGCTTTTCTGTAGTGTATGTGAAGGTGTTGTGTCAGTTACACATCAATAACAGTGAAGCATAGCATTAAAATAACAAAAACAGATTACAACATTAAAACATGAAATTAATGTTTCTGTTATGTATCCAAAACAAACATTTTAAAGTAAATAAAAAATATTTCGCTAAAAGTTCTATTTGTAAACTAATTTTAAATATTTGGTACATAAATATTCATCAATTTCGTCAAGTAATCCACTATCATTGCTGGTCAGTATAGAACTTCATCGATGTTAACTTTTCGTACTAGAGTTTAACAAACTTATCCCATCTTATGTCTTACATCAGGGGTAGCCATCCCATGACACACTACATGTCACATAAGATGTTGATAATCTTGAATGTGCCACTCTACTCCATCCAACCCCGGAACGGATGAAAAAATTATGTTTCTACGTATACCTTAAGGTAAAAAAACAAAAACTAATAAAACAGAATTATGATACAAAACTTACTTCACCATTGTCTTTTTAGATTAGCATTCATATGAAACTGGGTTAGTTCTTAGTGAGGCCTTGGAATATCCTTCCTCTTCATGAATGAAAATCCACAGCCTGCTTCCAGTCTCCGACCGGGTCAGGAATGGAATGAATGAAGCCCCCATCTAGCGGCGAGGATATGAACTGTGCCGGCTGCCAAGACCAGTCGCACTCCTCTGGGGCAATGTTTAAATAAATGAAATGATAGTGGAGAGTGTTGCTGGAATGAAAGTTTGACAGGGAAAACCGGAGTACCCAGAGAAAAACCTGTCTGCCTCCGTTTTGTCCAGCACAGATCTCACATGGAGTGACCGGGATTTGAAGCACGGACCCAGCGGTGAGAGGCCGGCGTGCTGCCGCCTAAGCCACGGAGGCTTCCCCTTCCTCTTCATAAGTTCTTCAATGTTGGGATTCACGGATGAAGTAACAAGAACCAGCAGATTTTTGAGATGCTGATCAATGAGCACGTACTTATCACAAAGTTCATGATGGAAAAGGTTTTCCACATATTATATATAAGTCGACCTGAATTTACATCACAGGGCCATGTCTCATAGGGCAGAGAGCTGAGATGGGGAAGATATTTGTGTTATGACTAGGAACCGGAATTTTAGGTTTTTAAAATTGTCATTTTAGGTTTTCGAAAACATAAAATAGTTGGTTTTTCTTTTTGGTTTTTAATTTGTGGAATTCTTTTCAAATAGGGTTTTATGTTTAAAGTATAGCAAAAGTTGACATATACTATGCAAAGTTTACCATTAATGCTTAATTGTTGGTAGAAAATCTGATTATAACGAGAGTGTAAATATTTTACACAATGATGCGTCTTTTATCAAATTATCACAGAGAACTTCACACTCCTAAGCAATATTTGCTCTCCTTAAATATGTTAATCATTCAAATTCAATAAAACCAAGGATGCCAGAGGTGATTTTCACATTCTAGCCCATTAAATTTACTTGGTTTATTTTGAATATAGGGAACTAGGAAACAAGAGATTCATCCCCACTTTCCTTACAGTAAATAACAAAACAATTAAATATAAGCTGAAAAGAGCTGAAATTATTTGAATATTCTGGCAGGTAGGATTTCTCTCAATCGACTAGAGCTAGGAATAAACACTGTATTGTGGTTTACTTTTAAAAATTATGGGCTAACAATTCAAATAAACTACAATAAATATAACAAAACTGCAATTAGATATATTTAGGTACTCTCATATCATTTAGGTTTTTTGGTACTACAGAATTCATGGCTCTTTTGAGTGTGATTCCGAAAAGTATTTAAGAATTTTTGTATTCAGAAGTAAGGAAAAAATGGGTAAAACTGTAAGAATCCGGTCCGTAGGTTGACATTATTTTTTTAGCTTTAACTTTAGACTAAGGTGAATCGCTCGGTTGAGGCTGTTTTAATAACCACTAATTGCATACTTCTTCGTGCGTGCCTCTTCGAAATCATCCATGTGCAACAGGTTTCTCTTCTGAAGTACATTGGGCACTTCGTAATCACTGAACACATAAAAGGCAGATGCCCATGGAAGAAATTGAAGGGAGGCAACCAATTCTTCATTCCATAGGTATGAGAGACTGAGTATGGGTGCATACAAGAAAGGGTTCTACTGCAAACTTGTTGTAAGTGTTGCCCTTACAATCTTGGCTAGATTTAGCCTAAACTAAGCGAACTTTGATCTGCAAATTAAATTATTATTATACATGTCCGTTGGAAGTATTGTATTGTGGTTGTGAATGCCTTTTTGATAAGCTTTCCTACTAGAAACTGTTTTGTGACTTCTTTCTCTGATATAGACAATGAAATACCTAGGATACTAACATGGTGCTGTGTATCTAATGTGCCATTGTTTACTCACCTACTAATGCATTAACTAGTAACTGCTTCTTATGATATAGATATAACCATGGTTGGGCACTTAACTTCTTACAAGTAACTACTTTACTGTTACGTACCAAAAATGATAAAAAAAAAGTTAGTTACTTTATGTAAAAAGTAACTGAATTACAATTTTCAAAGTAATGAAGTAACACATCATTACTTTTCTGTAACTCTTATATAAAATAGTTGCTTTTTAATACATTCCCTGCTCCTATAATTTGAGTCGTCTGAGCAGAATAATGGATTCCAGTAATATGTAGAAACAAAATAATTTGGCAATATATAAAATATCATTTATAATTAATACATCATTATTGTGACAGTCTCATCTCTGTAGATTTATGAATTGTAAATAAATTTTTTAAGTAAAAGAATTAAAATCTGTTAAATCAAGACTTTCCTGGTGATCTACATTCACATTTTTCACACATCTTTTTCTAAACTTGTCCTAATGAGAACCAGTCAGAGGTCACCTGGGTCTAAGTGCCTAGACACACCTCTGATCTAGGATAACAAGTTCGTCTTACGACACTGTCGGTCTTAATGATAAAATGAGTTTTCTTTCTGGAGTCCGAGGTAAAAGCCTCACTTGGATGAATAGAGATTCTAAGAGGTACAGTAAAACCTCGATTTAACGGACAGAATTAGACCAACCGAGATTTTTTTTAAAAGTTTCAAGCGCACACTTATGCACGTTAACAATGAAACAGAAGTGTTTAAACACAAAATGTGATAAATGTTCCGGCATAACTCAACAACTCATTATCTATGTGCGGCCCGATCAACATGGCAAGCTAAGCCGGCTGTGACTGGCGCAGATCGTGGGCGCGCGTACCTGGTTCAGCCAGAGGTTGGCATGCACTTTCACACTTTTACCAAACATGTTCAATAATGTGTACTTACAGTGCTCATAGACGATGCTGAAAATGTCCTTCCTCTCTTGTACAACACACCTGAGATAGTGTGATGAAAGAATGTCTTGTCAACTCTTTTATTATTTACGGAGCCTGTTTCCTTGAATCGTTTAGCGAGCCTCCTAATTGTACTGGCATTAGGCACAGGTCTTCCGGGAAACTTGATTCAAAATTTTCGTCTTGTTTCAGAACAAGATTTTCTGCTTTTCATATACGAGTTATTCGCAAGAAATGGGGAAGGAGGAGTAACACCTCGTTAAAAAACCTAGGTCCAGCTGACCCGGCTGGTAGTACCTTGTAAGGGTCCCTTGCCAGGGTTACGGTGAAGTCCTCAACGGCATTGTTGGTGGAGCGGTTGAACTGCGGTACAGTAATAATGGCGGAAGGGGCCTCCTTGAGCTCGGGAGATTAAGAGTAAAAGGTATATGGTCCACATATATCAGGGTAGCGTCTGTCTCAGATTGAGCGGCTACAAACAGCGTCTGTTCCAGATTGGGCGGCTGATTTTTATACTGGGAGGCTTACTACCTCATCAGTTATAAGCCCGCTAACCTTCGGGATAGCCTTTCTCAATTCTTTTCTTCACTCATGACGGAAACACAAAGTATTGGATTATCTACCCCAGGTGGTAATTACCCAGGTGGTAATAAATCCACCTCCACGTATTGTGGAGTTAGTAGGCCTGCGGAGTCTGGGGAGCCTGCAATGTCATGTAAGAAGAAATATATTATGTACCTTCTTAGCAACACTTAACATAAACTCACTCCTTCAGATAGGAAAACTAAAGCAAACATTGGATGTTCTTGAGAAACATAACATTGTCATCACTGCATTGCAATAAACACGATTTTGTGATGAAGCTTTTGAGTCTCAAGAATTCAGAATTTATAAAGGAATACCTGGCACAAGAGTTACACAGAACATCCCTCATCTTGGTACTGGTTTTATAGTCCACAAGAAAGCTGTTTGAGTCAGTGCTGGATTTTACATCATTCAATGGAAGACTATCCACATTGTCATTTAGATCACTTAATAAAGCCTACACCGTGGTCAATTTTCATGCACCGACGAACTTGTCAAACAAGAAAGATCGAGAGCAAACTAATATATTATGGGAACAATTAGAAGACGTGATTGACAATATTCAAGCGCATCACACCACCATCCTACTCGGTGATTTTAACGCTCAAGTAGGAAGAGAGAAAAAGTTTAGGAATATAGTTGGAAACTATCCCGCACATAAACGAACGAACAAAAATGGCGAACGGCTGATTAACACCTGAAAAAATAACAACCTAGTTCTGAAATCTACTGTGTTTAAACATCTTCCTCGGAAAGCAAAGACATGGAGACATCCAAATTCACTTATGGGTGAATTTCAACTGGATCATGTTGCAATATCAAAAAAATCAGATCGTGAAATCCAAAATGTGAAGATCCTGCGTAATGCGAATATAGATTCAGACCATCTGTCCCTTATTAAAATGAAAGGTATTCCGTTTAGGAACAATAGAGTGAATGTTGAAAAGGGAATGAAAACACAAAAGTACAACATCTGTGGTCTGAAGTCAAATAACACTTTTGCGGAAACACTCCACAACAAACCAAATGATGGCACATGGTCTACTTTAAGGAACGCCATTGTTACTGAAGCTTCGGAATCCATTCCTCTTGATAGAACGCGCAAGCACCCTTGGTGGAACGATCAATGTGATCACGCAATAGAGGAAAGAAGAAAAGCTTGGATCAAGTGGAATAACAAGAAAGACGATGTGAACCTTGAGAACTTTCTCTGCAACAGGAAAGAAACTTGTAAAATTTTAAAATTGGCAAAAAGAAATTTCCACAAATCACAAATTATTCAAATTGAAGATGATTTTCAAAGACACAAAACAAGGGATTTCTATCAAACTTTTAAGCACCAACTGTCCAAATACATCGGGCTACTCTTCACATCCGAGGATCTGATGGTAAACTTAATCTCAATAATAAAGACTGTGCTAAAGCCTTTGGAGAATATTTTGAAACCCTTTTGAACACGGACATACCTACTGAACAACTTGCTTTCTATCCTAGCGTTGCATACCACGACAGCTCACCACCCTCTGTCGAAGAAATAACACAAATCATCAAGGGGTTAAATAATAAGGCCTCTGGGGAGGATAGTATTGTGGGTGAATTATGGAAATATGCAGATAATGACTCCATCATTTGTCTCCAGAAAACCATTGAAGAAATATGGCATAGTGCAAAATTGCCGGAGGATTGGACTTCCGCCATCATTCATCCTATACATAAGTCATCATCATCATCTTGCACAGTTTCCAGCCACTGGCCGGGTCTGTTTGGAACACAAGCCTCTCCAACGTCTTCTGTCTTCCCACCATCTCTCAGCCTCCACCCTTCTCCAGTCTTCTCCTCTCTTCTTCACGCTTTCTTCCACCCCCTTCAGCCACCTTTCTCTCGGTCTTCCTCTCGGTCTCTTTCCTTCCCACTTCGTCTCATGTACTCTCCTGGGTATCCTCTTCTCCTCCATTCGTTTTACATGTCCATACCATCTAAGTCTAGATTTCTCTATACCATCCTGTAATGGTTCCTCCTTCATTAATTCTCTGGTCCTCTCATTTCTTATTCTGTCCATCTTTGTAGCTCCAATACTGCTTCTCAAGAACCTCATCTCACTGGCCTGTATTTTGCTCTTCTCCCTTCCTTTCATAACCCAGGTCTCCGAGGCATACGTCAGGATAGGGACATAGTACGTCCGATATATGATCTTTTTGCTGTTCTGAGGGACATCCTTGCTCCATAACATGCTTCTCACACTCCTCCGAAATGCTTCTGCCTGCCTCCCCCGCTCATTTATTTCTCTATCGTTTCTTCCATTATCTTGTATCAGGCTTCCCAGATACTTGAAACTCTCCACTTTCTTCAGCTGTTCCCCACCAATTGTTATTCCCGATGTGGTTCTTTCCTTCTTCCTTGTTGTGATCACCATCTCACTCTTATTTATGCTAAATTTCATCCCATGTATTATTCCTTCCCACACGTCCAACTGTTCCTGTACTTCCTCTTCCTTGTTCCCCCAAATCATCAATTCATCTGAAAACACCATTGCTTTCATCTTTCCTTCCCCAATTACTTGTGTCACCTGGGTCATTATGTCATCCATCACCACAATGAAAAGTAACGGTGACAGTGCACTTCCTTGTTTCAGGCCGTTTCTCTGTTCCAACCAGTCTGATCTCTCTCCTCCCACTTTCACACAGCTCACGCTTCCCTTGTACATCTCCTTTATCCTCTTTATAGTCCATTTCTCTACTCCTCTATCCTCCAGGGACTTCCATACTTTGTTTCTGCATACACTGTCATATGCTTTCTCAATGTCCAGGAAGGTCATCAGTAGATCTGTTCCATACCCATAGTGCTGTTCTTGTAACTGCCTTACAGCAAAAATCAAATCCACTGTGGACCTTCCTGCTCTGCAGCCATGTTGTTCTTCCCTCATGCCTCCTTCTATCCTTGTCCTAATTCTCTTTTCCAAAACTTTCTCGAAGATCTTTGCACAATGACTCATCAGTGTTATTTCCCGATAGTTTCTGCAATCTGTTCTACTACCTTTCTTGAAGATCGGGACAATGATTCCTTTTTTCCAGTCCTCTGGGGGTCTTCCTTTCCTTCCATGCTGTCCTCATCACTCGGTACAGCCACTGTATCCCCACCTCTCCTGCTGCTCTCACCATCTCCACACTCAACTCATCCACACCCGGTGCCTTCCCTTCTTTCATCTTGTTCACTGCATCTTCCACTTCTTTCCATGTTAAGTCCTTTTCTGTTTGCAGTTCATCTTCCTCTTCCCCGATTTCTTCCTCCTCACCATCTTTTCCATTTGGGTTCAGAAGTTCTTCAAAATATTCTTTCCACATTTTCTTCAGTTCTTCCCTATTTTCTATCTCTTGTCCCCTTTTGTTCACCATTCTAACATAATCCGTAGGATCCTTCCGCCTCTTATTTTTTACCATCCCATACAGGACCTTTTTTGTACCTTCACTATCCTCCTCCATCATCTTTGTCCACTCTTCCATCCACTTTCTTCTCTCCTCAGGCACTACTCTCTTCGCCTCCTTCTTTCTTCCCTGGTACTCTTCCCTTGTCTCTACCGTCCTATTTTGATACCACCTCCTAAAGGCTCTATTCTTTTCCCTTACTATATCTTTTGTCTTCTCATTCCACCATGGTGTTTCCTTCCACCTCTTCTTACTACTTGTCCTCCCACATACTGCTTCTGCTGCATCTACTAGTGTCTTCTTAAATCTAGCCCATTCCTCTTCCACCCCTCTTTCTTCATCTGTTGGAATTCCTTCCTTTACCATTTTGAGGTACTCGACCCTTCTATCCCCTTCTTTCAGTTTCCATATCCTTATACGTCTTTCCTGGTTCTCAGTCCCTTTCTTCTTCTTACTCCCTCTCAGGTTCATTACCAGCAATCGATGGTCGCTATCCTGGTTCTCCGATGGTATAACCTTGATGTCCGTGATGTTCTTATTTAGTTCTTTCTCATACAGTATATAGTCGACCACCGACTTCCTGGTCAAGTCATCACTACCATGTGATTGTGTGGCTCTCTCGTTTCTTGTACCAGGAGTTCCCAACTAGCAGGCTGTTCCTCTGGCAGAAGTCCAACTGTCTCTTTCCTTCCTCATTTCTTCCATCCCAACCCTCTGGTCCTAGAACACTCTCATAACCTTGTTTTTCTCTTCCTACAAGGGCATTGAGGTCCCCCATAACAATCATATTTCTTCCTACCAGCTGCTTCTGCAATTCCTCTTCAAACTCCTCCTTCTCTTCAGAGGCGCAGCCTACTTGTGGAGCATACACTTGCACTATTTCTACGGTCTCTCCCCTCAGTGCTACTTTCCCTTTCATCATCCTATCACTTATTCTCCTCACTTCTTCTTTTAAACCATCTCGTACTACTACTCCCACTCCATTCCTCTTTCCCTCTTCGTTCCCACTCCAGTACAGTCTATAGCCATTTCTCAGTTCTCTCCTTCCTTCCCCTTTCCACTTTGTTTCTGCCAATCCCAATAAATCCAATTTCCTTCTTTCCATCATATCCACTATCTCCTCCACCTTCCCCGTCAGCGTTCTTAGGTTTAAAGCTCCAAATCTTAGTCCGTGTGTACAGCCGTGTTGTCGATTAAATCCATCATGTCCGAGGCTCATTCCATTTTTGAAAGCATTTGGTTTCATCCACTACTGGCTTGCTAGGCCTATCGTAGCTTCACCAGAGCCCCGTTAGCCGTCACTTTTCAGGGTTCCTGTAGCACCTTCGCAGCTACCGTAACGGTCCCGGGGCACACGAAGTCCCCACGGTACTTCGCCCCTACAGGCAATCCCCTACTTTGTGCCGTTGCCCGTCTCCCACGACATGGACGAGGGGTTGGACTTATGGGAGACCATCCTATACATAAGAAAGGGGATAAATCCGACCCGAATAATTATAGAGGTATTTCACTGGTATCGGTAACGTACAAAATATTTGCAAGGGCTCTTCTGAAACGAGCAGAACCGATATTAGACCGTCAGTTAGGGGAATATCAAGCTGGTTTCAGGAAATCAAGATCCTGTCCTGAACAAATTCATAACATTAAGACCATAATTTCCTACTGTACGGTACGATCAAAACCGTATGTTGTGATTTTTGTGGACTTTCAAAAGGCTTATGATTGCATTCATAGAGACACAATAATTAACACCTTTCGTGAGTTTGGCCTAGACAATAAATCAATTAATTTGTTCAAAGCAAGCTTAGAAAACACCATTTCTAAGGTCAAATTTCGTGGTGAATTGTCCGAAGCCTTTGCAATCAAGACTGGCTGTAGACAAGGTGATCTGGGATCACCGTTGCTGTTCAACTGTGTCTTGGAAAAAATTATAAGAGAATGGTTAACAATCTTACCAAATAATTATGGTATTCGAACTTTGCAATCAAGACTGGCTGTAGACAAGGTGATCTGGGATCACCGTTGCTGTTCAACTGTGTCTTGGAAAAAATTATAAGAGAATGGTTAACAATCTTACCAAATAATTATGGTATTCGAATCTTCTATCTATCTATCTATCTATATAAAGCACAAAGTTTGTCTGTCTGTCTGTCTGTTATGTATACAAATCTACACCGTTTCACCGATCTGAACCAAAATTTGTATACTTACCCTTTGGAACCCTGCGGTAACCCCGTCAACATTAAATTTCGGAGAGACCACCCCATGCCCTGCATTTAGGCCCTTTTGCACGAATCTACACCGTTTCACCGATCTGAACCAAAAGTTGTATATTTAACCTTTGGAACCCTGCGAGTAACACTGTCCACTTGAAATTTCGGACAGACCACCCCATTCCCTGCATTTAGGCCCTTTGGTCCAAATCCACACCGTTTCACCGATCTCAACCAAAATTTGTATATTTACCCTTTGGAACCCTGCGAGTACCACTGACCACTTAAAATTTCGGACAGACCACCCCATTCCCTGCATTTAGGCCCTTTGGTCCAAATCCACACCGTTTCACCGATCAGAACCAAAATTGGTATTCTTACCCTTTGGTGCCCTGCGAGTAACACTGTCTGCTTGAAATTGCGGACAGACCACTCCATTCCCTGCATTTAGGCCCTTTGGCCCAAATCTATACCGTTTCACCGATCTCAACCAAAATTTGTATATTTACCCTATGGAACACTGCGACTAACACTGTCTGCTTGAAATTTCGGACAGACCACGCCATTCCCTGCATTTAGGCCCTTTTTGCACAAATCTACACCGTTTCACCGATCTGAACCAAAATGTGTATACTTACCCTTTGGAACCCTGCGAGTAACACTGTCTGCTTGAAATTGCGGACAGACCACTCCATTCCCTGCATTTAGGCCCTTTGGTCCAAATCTACACCGTTCCACCGATCTCAACCAAAATTTGTATATTCACCCTTTGGAACACTGCGACTAACACTGTCTGCTTGAAATTGCGGAGAGGCTACTCCATCCCATGCATTTAGGCCCTTTGGCACAAATCTACACCGTTTCACTGATCTGAACCAAACTTTGTATACTTACCCTTTGGAACCCTGCGAGTAACACTGTCCACTTAAAATTTCGGACAGACCACCCCATTCCCTGCATTTAGGCACTTTGGCACAAATCTACACCGTTTCACCGATCAGAACCAATATTCGTAAACTTACCCTTTGGTACCCAGCGAGTAACACTGTCTGCTTGAAATTGCGGACAGACCACTCCATTCCCTGCATTTAGGCCCTTTGTCCCAAATCTACACCGTTTCACCGATCTCAACCAAAATTTGTATATTTACCCTTTGGAACACTGCGACTAACACTGTCTGCTTGAAATTGCGGCGAGGCCACTCCATCCCTTGCATTTAGGCTGTTTGGCACAAATCTACACCGTTTCACCGATCTGACCCCAATTTTATATACTTACCCGTAGAACCCGACAAGTAACACTGTTCACTTTAAATTTCTGACAGACCACACTATTCCCTGCTTTGTGGCCCTTTGGCAGAAAACTACACCGTTTCACCGATCTCAACCAGATTTTACACAATTACCCTTTGGAACTCGACGAATAACACTGTCCACTCGAAATTTCGGACAGACCACTCCATTCCACGCATTTAGGCCCTTTGGCACAAATCTACATCGTTCACCGATCGAAAACAAAATGCGTATACTTACCCTTTGGAACCCGATGAGTAACACTGTCCACTTTAAAATTTGGACAGGCCACTCCATTCCCTGCATTTTGGCCCTTGGCACAAAACTACACCGTTTCACCGATCTCAACCAGATTTTACATAATTACTGTTTGGAACTCGACGAGTAACATTGTCCACTCGAAATTTCGGACAGACCACTCCATTTCCCGCATTAAGGCCCTTTGGTACAAATCTACATCGTTCACCGATCGAAAACAAAGTGTGTATACTTACCCTTTGGAACCCGATGCGTAACACTGTCCACTTGAAATTTCTGACATACCACTCCATTCCCTGCATGTAGCTCAGGAATTCCTCGGGGTTGCCAGCTTCCTAACTCACCAGTCATGAGCCCTTGAGGGTGTACCAGAAGTGGTGGGTCTACACACACCCTGCCTCTTTGAGGGCCTGGAGCAGAAGACAGGAGATATTATGAAAAGGAAAAGAAGGCAGACCCCTCGAAGAATGAGGGTATCAGGAAAGATGAGACAAAGCCAATTAAGGCGGGAAATTGAAAGACTCCCTAGCCCTCGGATACCCTAATACAGTCTGGGTCGGAAGAGAACAAGAGTTGACCAAGGGAGGCCGACAGGAAAGAGAACTGAAATGAGCCCGGCACCAGGAAGTAGAAGCGATGCCAGACTCAGCTGGGGTTCCGTGGTCGCCAACCCACGTCCCACAAGTTGTGAGACCCTGGGGGGGGGGGTCAGTTGTGAGAATAGCTTGCTGATTCATCGTGAGGTGACTTGAGAGTACTTTCCAGAGCCCGCCGTGTTATCTCCTGCTGTCTATGCTGATGCCAGCACAGAGCCGTTGCGAAACAGTGAGTGATTCCCGGTCAATCTGTATAGGACGGGGAACCCCGAACGTGTGTCATCATATTTCGTCATCATCTGCGATCATCTCAGGTTCGTGCAGCTTGGACCTATATTCTTTGTCTTTGCCGAGCAGTACGCTCTTTCACTAGACGCATCCAGTACAGGCCTAAGCCAGAAAATAAGGTTGAGACTTTGGAAGACATCGAAGCTAGACACCTGAATTACCTATATCAGTTTTAAAATAACACCATGTTCGTTTAGTAGTCATTTTTTCATTACCTTATTATTATCATCATAAGTGCAAATGACCTAGATGTTACGCGCATCATACCAATAATCACCGCCGCATAAAGTCTTTCTCGACTGTGATTTTTAAAATATTTATTTTTGGTTGGTTAGTTCTTAAGTTTAGGGGCTGCGACAACGCGGTCATGTAGCCCCGTGTACTTTGGGTGTGTGTAGAATCTGTCTGATAACCGGTGTTAATTGTGATGACTGTATTAGTGTGTGTTATCTGTTTTTTAATTTAAGTACAAACTGCAACTTAGAATTCTTCAAATAGTTCGTACTTTTGCCGCCAAGCGCCACCGTCAACGACTACTAGGCCAAGTTCGGAACTTAGCTACTAGACGCCACTGCAGTCGGCTCTTGGCAACGGACGTAGACATCTATGAGCGTTGTTTACCTATCCAATTTAGCTTCACACAGGTGTAATTAGTGGAAGGTTCAATAACATGCCATAAATCTGACATGGGACCGCCGGCTTTACTTCCCCTCCGAAGAAAGGCATACTGACGGATTTTTAACGCTCTTAAAATATCCGACGGCTTCGGCCGGGTTTGAACCCGCTATCTTGGGCATAGAAGCTCAGCATGCTACCAAATATGCCACCGAAGCCGCCATATAGTTATTTTTATTACAGTACATTGTGTACATTATACGTTGAAGTGTCAATTCAATACCGGTAGTAGTTTCCCTTATCATCCTCATCATAAGAGCAAATGACCTACAGTAGAGGTTACGCCCATTACACCATTAATCACCACACACAATAAGTCTTCCTCGCCTGTGAATTTTGAAATATGTATTTCTATTACGGTAGTTTGTAAGTTTGACGTGTCAATTCAACAGTAGTTTTTATTATCATCCTTATCGAAAGGGCAAATAACCTAGATATTACTCCCTCATTGTCTTTGGGGGCAAATGACTTAGATTTTAAGTCCATTATATTTCTAAGGAGACCTTAAAACATTATCATCATTCCACCGGGCGAAGCCGGGTACTACTGCTAGTTGGTTATAAAAAAGAAGACCTGAATATAAACTGTCTCGCTTTTGCAGATGACATTGCTTTGTTCGCTAATACAATGGAAGAGGCCACTGACCAACTTAATAAACTACAAACCATAGCTGCTAAAACTGGACTTAAAGTGGCCTTCCATAAAACTAATTTTATCACAAATGTTAAAGATGCCTCAAAATTCATCACGATTGGTCTGCAAAAAATCCAAAAAGTCCGAAAATTTAAATACCTAGGGGAATGGATTACCCCTAATAATTCAGAAATAGCTGCCATTGAGAGCAGATGTAACAAATTGGAAGGTGCCTTTCAAACCTGTAAAAACATTTACAAAAGTAAAAGCTTGTCCCGGAATGTCAAACTTTGTCATTATAACACAGTAATTAGGCCGTCAACACTGTATGCCGCAGAATGCTTACAGATGACAAACAAAAGTCCATTGAGAAAATTAGAACTTAAGGATTGGAAAATTCTAAGGAAAATATTAAGACCTGTTAATGATAATGGTACTTACAGAAGAAGACATAACAATGTATTACTTGAACATATAGAAGATTTGATGAGTGTGATGAGAAAAAGGAGAATGTCTTTCTTTGGACATTTGGAGCGGATGGAGCATCATCGACTCATATCGAATCCACTCATCAATATCTAAAAAAAATCCTATTGTAAATGGTCGATGCAAGTTAAAAAGGACCTAACAAGCTCGAATCAATCAAGCTCTGGTTTGGGATAGGAACCTGTTCAGAAAGGCGGTTAAATCAACCAGTAATCTACACCCTTTAACATCTGTCATGCCTCGCCCTCACTGCAAGTGTACGGAAGAAAGGAGAGCAGAACATTCGTCAAGAATGAAGATCTACTGGCAGAGAAGAAAACAAGCATTACAGTGATCATATGAGTGAAGAACATCGTGGTCCATTGATGGCCGAAACGTCTCAAAAAAAAAAAAAAAGAATTATGGATATACCCACTTTTGCGCAATGTGAATTGGTGTCTAGGCATGACCAACAATCACAGTAATCACTCAACGTGTAAGCTTTGCAGGTACACGTCCATATGAATGACAAAACACGTGTGAACTAACGATATGAGTCAGTGGAGCATGCCAACCACTGGCTAAACCGCGTACATGCGCCTGCGATCTGTGCCAGTCACAGCCGGCTTAGCTTGCCGTGTTTATCGGGTTGCACATAGATAATGACCCTGTACTACATGTTCGTCCCAAACTCTTGTTAAAATGTACAGTAAATACTAAATACAGTAAAACCTCGTTGATTCAAAGTGATCAGGACAGAAAAAGAGGACTTTGAATTTACTGATCAAACCCCTGCCGCCAAAATCACCCAATAGCCCAAACCTAGCTACCAATGGAAACATGTAATTACCGATACGTCGTTTGGCAACTCTTGATTAATAATCCATCCAACAGCACCCATATATTATTCAAATGTATTGGTATACAGTACAAGGAGAAATTATTGGACGATGTGTAACATAACCTATAACACTCACATCGTTGAAATAACCTCTTATCGTATTGAAAAATATTACAAAACTAGGAGCAATCACTGGAGAACACCAAATATTATTCATGTAATGAAAAATACTTTCCGAAGTGTAATCATCTTGGTCAAGCGCGAGAAGAAATTAGTGGCCGACATGATATAAACCAATGTAAACATAACCTTACTGCTTTTACTGTAAAAGGAATAAATAAAACCATGTAGAACGTTCCTGTTTGTTAGCGCAACCAAATGAAACTACGAAATAATTTTCCCAAAACGGTTTTATCGACCATAATCGTGGATATAAGAACAACATACAGCCATTTTTGAAATTTTTTGGATAATTCACAATATCGATTATTTGTTAGTACAACGTCGATATTTTAATCGCTCAAAAGCTACGCATCTGAGGACATGCATCTCAAAATGCGGGCCAATGAATTTTGTAGGAAGAATCGCGTTGTTTATAAGATATTTAAAAAAACGTAAATTTGCGATTTAACGGATGAACCTCCGCCCCATTTCGTCCGTTAAATCGAGCGTTTACTGTACTTAACATTTGTTAATGTTTTCTTCGGATGAAATGCTAATAACATTTCAATAAAACTAAAATTATGATTCTAAATAAATTTGCATTATATTCTAAATAAAGCGAGAAACACCAGTGACATTGATTGTTCCATCTTGTTACTTTATTACTGTGAGTTAGCCGTGGTGGTTACGGCATGACTGATGGCAGTCGCTCACATCCGGGAGGCGAGGAGGTTCGAATCCCCCCGCCGGCAACCTTGAAGATGGTCTTCTGTGGTTTCCCATCTTCCTTCCAGGCAAATGCCGGGGTTGGTCCCTAACTATAGGCCACAGCCGCTACCTTCCAACTCCTCGTCCTTACATTCCAACTTCCCTCCTTCCCTCCCCAACGGTACTTGTAGCTCACCCATTGGGTGTCCGTCTCGAAGCAGCTACAAAACTGGCGAGCCGAACATGTCCTCGGACACTCCCGGCACTAAAAAAGCCATACGCTAAAAAAAAAAAAAAAAAAAAAAAAAACTTTATTACTATTAAAAGTAATGGCATTAGTCACGGAATATATTTGGTAACTTCATTGCCGTGAGACTCGTTGCTCCCCAACCCTGGATATAACCCTTGGGTATCAAATATGGGAAATCTAAAAGCATAAGTTTTTTTCCTCCCTATTTCTAGGGAATATCATGGTTGAATTTTCTTTCCTCATTAAAATATTAGGAATTGGTATTAATAACGTAGTAAGTTAATGACAAAACGATAGTAAATTTAAGTTTACATGGCTGTTGGTTCTCTAATACAAACTTACAGATTTAATTCTCTTGTAGGTTAATTACATCGCTACCAGTCTACACACAGCGTCTTTTGGTTCTGTTGTTTGGCACGTTTCGTGTTATAGCAACCAATGCAGGAAGAGCAAGTACAGGAATGACTTCGGAAGCACTCGGTGTATCTGTTGCACCCAGTTTTTTTCAAAGCTGTGTTAGCGATGGAAAGACAGCTAAAATGGAGGATGTAATGAGATTTAAGGTGAGTCCAGCAACATGTGTTGCTTTCTATACTTTTTGGTTTGTATTTATATTTTCAAGTGTATTATATTCAATGGTAATAACTGTACACAGAAGAGTGAGTAGAGAGAATCATAATTTTTAGTTTAATGATTGCATTGCGAGCTGTTAATGTTGATTTTAAAACTAAGCAGAATCAGAAATTTGCTCTTAAGAAATAAAAATCAACTTAAAAAAAAACCACAACAACACCCCTTTTTTACATAAAATGTCATATATTTGACACAAATTTTTATAATTTCCTGGGAATTTGACAACACATATTTTAGGTTTACTTCTTATAAATGTTATCCAGCATTCCAGCTTTATCACTTCTCAGGAGTTTAACATCATGAATGCAAATACACATTAAAGGACAAGTATGAATAGTAAACACTGGTTTCATGCAAAATACAGAATAATAAAAGAGAGGCAAGTGGTAGCATATCTTCTGGAAATCGGATAAGAACTTTCTGATATCAACATATGAACCCGCGCAACGAATAAGGGACTCTGCGCCATTTTTGTAGTTTTGTGTAAAGTACGTTTTTGTTGTTTGAAAGTGCGCTATCGAGTGAATTTCGTCCAAATTTTATATGAGTGGTCCTTACTATCATATAAACATTGTAATTTACTTGTGTGGTGCTTCAGTGATCACTGAACCTAGATATAGGCATATTTTTGTCTGTAAAATAGGAAGAAGGACCCCTGTAACAGGTTTTGTTGTCTCAGAGCCCACACTTTAACAGCATGTATTTCTTGTGACTGGAGTCCTTACTCCACTGAACGGATGGTAATAGCTATATTAATACACACACTGATCTTTGTTGTTTGTTGTTGTAGTTGTTGATTCTTTTAGAGGCTTTGCGACATTGCGGTCATGTAGCCCTATGTATTTGGGTATGTGTAAAATTTGTCTGATAGCCTGTGTCACTGTGATGTCTGTACTAGTATGTGTATCTGTAACTGAGGTACGATGAGGGTGGCCTTAAGTTAGGTACCATCCTAGCATTTTCCTGGAGCAAAAAAGGGAAGTCACGGAAAACCATGTCGAGGATGACTGAGATGGAAATTGAACCCGTCTCTTCTCAATTCTGCCTCAAGAGGTTGAGTGTACTCCGTTTCAGCCCTCAGACCAGAATTAAATTTCTTGACAGAGCTGGGAATCGAACCCAGACCTCCACGGTGACGGCCAAGAATGCTAGCCACTACGGAACGAGGCGTATAAAACACTGCTTGGATGGCTCCTCAGTTTAGGGGCTGCGACAACGCGTTCATGTTGCCCCGTGTACTTTGGGTGTGTGTAGAATCTGTCTGATAACCGGTGTTAATTGTGATGGCTGTATTAGTGTGTGTTATCTGTTTTAATTCAAGTAAGGACTGCAGACGATCAATTTCAAGTAGTTCCTACTTTTGCTACCAAATGCTACCATCAATGACTCCTAGCCACGTAGTTGGCAATTAGATGCCACTGCAACCGGCACCTGGCTACGAACGTTGGAACTACAGAGCGTTAATCAAAACTAACCTACAAATTTGACTTCACACAATTTTAGTTAGTGGAATGTTCTTTTACATGCCATAAATCTATGACATGAGACCGTTGGGTTTACTTCCCCTCCGAAGGAGAGCATACTGAGGGAATTTTAACGCTCTTAAAAAATCCGACGACTTCAGCCTAGTTTGAACCTGCGATATTGGGCATAGAAGCTCAGCATGCTACCAAGGGGTGCTGAGGGAACGCTTAAGTTACTCTTCGGGAACAACTAAAATGTAGTTCTCTTTCTCTTCCAGACCTATTGTAACAATCCTATAGTGGTTTTTCCCTTTTCTCTTTTGGGTGGAAAGAAACACAATCATATTACTGACATGATTTAGGCAGAGTGAAGATTGACAAAGTTAATTTGGAAATGGTGAGTCATTTGTACATCAGATAATGAGCTTGGGTGGATTTCAACGGGTTATCACATTCAAATGACGTCTTCCTTATAAGCATGGCGATAGTGAAACCGATGACAACACCGAATGATGTGAAAAGATACATCTTGGAGAAGGTCTCATTCACACGTGTACACACAGAACGTTACTGGGCTGCAAACACTGTCTTGGATCTCTATAAGAACATGTGTTTTGAATATTTTAAAACATTCTCTTGATTATTCCCCCACAACACTGAGAGTGCGCTGAAAGGTGAGGAGGATGCATGTGCACTAGCACCTTTTAGCACCCCTTGACTACCTGCGTCCATGCACTCCAACTCTCATACCAGCATTAAAGATCCTCCATCATAGAGCTGGGGATCGAACTTGGAACCTACGGTGCAGGTCTCACAGAACTGAGGATATTGCACTAAATTTATATAAATAAGGACTTCAACGAGCATAGACCAGACTGCTTGCCTGGTTTCCACCTAATTGATTCCCACCCAGCCAGTTTATGCCCTTCAGCAAATCGTCCATATATAAAATAAACTAGTGGTGAGAGGTTACAGCCTTACAGCCTTGCCTCACTCTTGTGACAACCTTGAACCAAGAACTCATCCTACCATCAACTCTTACTGCAGCCTGATTATCAACATAAATACTTTTGATTGCCTCTGGCAGCCTTCCCTCGATACCATAATTCCTCAGGATACTCAATCATCTCCGTGGGTACTCGATCGTACGCCTTCTCTAGATGTATGAAGAACAAACAGAAATGTCTATTCATCTCCTAGCATTTCTCAATAACTTGCCGCATACAAAATATTTGATCCTAACCTTCTCGCTGTTGTCTAAAGCCGCTCCGGTTATCATCCATCTTACTCTTGGCCACTGTTTGAACTTCCTTTCTACAGAGCCAGGGTATACTTTTGCCCGGATCCCTTATCAAAGAAATGACTCTATAATTCTATTGTTGCTGTCTTTCCTGTTATCTTGCTTATAAATTGGGGCAATTACTGCTTTTGTCCAATCTGAGGGCACCTTTCCTAAATCAGATGCCAATTCGATTATCCTATGCAATTATCCTACTTCACTATTTCTGGCCGAATTTCATCTCTCCCTGCTGTAACTTATGTACTAACTTTGAGACATTCTTTTGCTCCACTTGAGCAAGCATTTGTAATTTAGCTCGTCCACTTAGACCAACAGAGTAACTTTTCTCCTAATGAGAAACATTTATACTTATATCAGGTGGTGGGGTGTTAAAACACACTGGTAAGCACAACAGATATTATCATGGTATCTAACTACCATTAGTAACTCTAAATAAAACTCATAATTGATTGTAAACCAAATGACTGTATTTTATATGAACGAGCAAGGATTCTCGTCTCGCACAAACTATTTACACTGGCTATAGCTTCTTTCTGGTACTGAACAGACATGTGACTCCTGGATGGAATAAATGGGTGTTGGCAACAGTATTACTCACGTAATTGATGTTCTTGTATATCGCCTATAACTTAGCAACCTAGGCCCGATAAGTTTGTTGTAAATACTTCACTTTGTCTGTTTCACACGTGGTCCACGTATTGCAGAATTTGGCCTAATTATCTATGTTTTTTTTAATGTTTAAAATTATATGTATAATTTTAAACATTTAATTCTACTATCAATACGGATATTTAAAACATTTGGTTTTTCAATGGCAAATGTGTTTGCATTCTGTGTTTTTTTAATAGATTACTTTCGTGCAGCTTCGAAGTTCAGACTGTTCTTGAGTAATATTACTACATGGATGTAGATATTGACCAGACTCTCCATTTGAGTTTGGAACAGATAATTTATATAACATAACCCTAAACACATTGTAGGTAACCACATGCCATAACCTATACAATGTTGTGTGTGGTGCCAATACTTTGCCCAACGAATTTCGTTACTGATTCGGTACAACAGACTTCTTACTGCGAACCTAATAGCGACTACATATCAGCTATACATTATGCTAGTCAGGATGAATTTGTAACACAACCATTTAGTTCAGAAACTCCAAGTCAAGTGAAGCCACACTTGTTGCCCATATCCCGCTTCCTCGAGTCACGATATCTCGCGATCGATTTAAACACTAATCGATAATACAACCTCCAACCCAGACAAATTACATGAAATAATCTCGAACCCCTAATAAATACATGAAAATAAACTTGCAATGTGACCTCTGTCACTGACCTTGGCCAAGGGCAAAGCCTCACTATACAAAGAAATCTAAATTTGGACTGGAACATCCTGCTTGAGACATAACCTGGTTACTGGCAGACACAATGCTTGAACATATGATGAAAATTTCTTACAATAAAATAAGTCCCTAGATGGAATCCTTGCAATACACACAATATATACTTAAAAACTAAAACCCTATAAGCTAAAATGATGGGGATGAAGGATGGACATAAAATAAAATGATACAAAACACGATAGCCTAACTCGACTTGTTCCCAAGTCTCAGAGTTGTGGGTTGGAGTGCACTATTGTAACCTGTACAGTTACACTGCCGTTTTGTGACATTGTAGTTTATTTACCACCCTCTCTATTTCCTGAACCGAGGTCCTGTTCCCGTCCTCATTCCCCTCCTGCATTTCTCAAAATATGCCTAGTTGCCAGAGAAGTCTCCATTAACATTTAGAGCCGTTTGCCTCTCAACAATACAAACCAGGTTTGATTCCCAGTCAATACATGTGAGATTTTCAAAGTTAAAAGCCATGTCGTGTGTTTTGGATTCCACTTAAAAATGGAGGTCCTGTGGCTCATGATCACGAAAACTACAAGCTTCCTTATTAACATTGAGCAAGTTTTCAAAGCATTCCTGCCATCTTCCCAGTGCTTCCTTGGCATCCACACTGAGTATCCCAGAATTATCCAGACTACTACTCATTTCTCTTTATCCTCCATTTCTAAGATTCTTTCCCTTCTTCTTCTTCTTCTTCGCCTTTTGAGACCACAAAGGATCACTTTAAACATCCATTAGTTCGTCGACTTGTAAGAATTGTACGAGCCTTTCTTGGGCAGAAAATATTCTTATTGGAATTTTCATTTTTATGAGTTGAAAATGAAAAGTCATATTTTTAAGTGCTGTAGTTGAACTTTTCTTATTTGCAGCATCTTCTGTTGTTAGCAGGGTTGGCATGTTTAAAACAACATGTTTTAAACAGCATGTTTAAAACTGTTTAAAACAATGCACATTGTTTAAAATTAGTTTTAAACTCAATGCTTCAAACAACCGTCTAAAATATGTTTCTTTGAAGATTTTTTTTTTTTCATATTCTTAATTAATCATTTTGCAATACAGTAGAGTACAGTGGTCTTCTCTGCCTTCTACTGAAGGTTTTAAGTCATAATATAAAGTTTATAGAGTGATTTTGTAGTGGTTTTGATGTCCTTGTTAAAAATGTTTGCAAGCGAACATCCATCAGAAAATATAGGGATGTATTTAAAATATTATAAATCCAAATATCACTGCGACTTTGTCTTTATTCAACAGGTTTCTTGTTGAGTTCACGAAAAACACAAACTAGTTTGGCAGCCTTTTCAGTCCCTAACCTATTCCTGACTTTGCTATGCACAAACCCAAAAGTGGAGAAAAGACGTTCTATCCCAGCTGATGAAGCAACTGCACTATGCAGCTGATGTGCTAGGCCTGAAGTTGTGTGATGAATGTTATTCTGCAGTGCCACCCACCATGTCAGGGGTTTAATTTCTTTTAGTATTGCAGGACCAAACAGGTATTCCTTGAAGGGTGAACAGTTTGCTTTGTACTTAATTAGGTCAGGCATTGCATCTGGGTGGTAAGCTTCAACATACTCCATAGCAGAATGATGTTGTTCTTCATGAATTTCTTTCTGTCTTTGGGATTGTTTTCATTTTTGAAAAAATTGAGCAGGTCAAGCCAAACCTCTACTGCTTCCCCAATGGTACAGTCATCACGATGCATGTTATCTAATGAGACTGATGCAGTCTTAAGTTTTATGAGATAGTCTTGAACATTTTGTTTCATATTGATATCATTTGCCTTTGCACTTATAATTGGTTCAATGGCACTTTGATTTTCAGTGCAGACTTTGACAATAATATGCCAGTTACCCAAATAGGACTCTATAGAGTCAGCTAAAGAATTCCAGCGTACATCCGTAGGAAGAGCAAGAGCTGTTCCTCCAGCCTGTTTGTACTTGGCTGCTGCAAAGTGAGTGTCCCTGAAGTATTTAATAATTTGTTTAAAATGTTCTGAAATGCCAACCACCTCCAAGTCATGTGCTAACAGATTAAGCAGGTGAGCTGAACAACCATAAGTTATCACTTCTTTGATATCTTTTTTTGCCAATTCATCCCTCATTTTCCCCATATTGGCAGCATTGTCAGTGACAAAACTTCGAACATGGCAGCCATAAGAAGTTTCACAGTTTTTAATTGTTTTTTTTCTGCTACCATTAAGAGGTAATCAGATGTATGACTGTTATCTTCGGTGTCAATGGTTTCGGTTAAGTAAGTAGAGTGGTCCATTACATCACTAAGCGACACACAAAGAAGTGAGTCGTTATGCACATTGCTCCAACCATCTAAAGCCATACATACAGATTTTCCTACCAAAGTTTTCTTTACTTTGGCCAACTCTTCAGCAAAAATTTCGTCAAGAAGTTCACCTGAAATTTGCTTTCGGTTGGGTGGTTTATAGCCAGGCCGAAGAAGCTGAATCATTTTTACAAACTTGGGATGTTCAACATGCCGAAAAGCAGAGTTTGTGCCAAAAATAAAGCGAGCTATTTGCAAATCAAATTGCTTTTTCTCCTTGGCTGATGTGTGTACTGTAAACCTATCCAATCCTCCTTGCAATATTCTTGGGCCAGGGCCTTGAATAAAAATTGAAGATTGAGAACTGGACAATGTACATTTTCCTCTTGATCTTGATGGTGCTGAAACCACAGAACGTGAACTGGAAGCTGGTTCATCATCTGTAATAAAACAAATCCAATGTTATCCGTTTAGCCCAAATTATCTGTATTGGTGTAAACAATATATGATTGATTGGGTAAGACCAGTATTAATCATAACTTTGCCATTAGGCTACATTGGTTTTTTGAATAAAACCTATAACTTACACAGTACCGGTATGTAATATTTTCAAGAGCATAATAGAATTGTAATTTAAATAATATATATTTCTTTCAAACAAACAATTTGAACAATAGTGCACTATGAATTTTATTTATTTTTAAAAACAAATTAATTATTGAACATAGCCTATAAAATTTGCCTCACTTGTTTTTTATTAATTTAATTTCATTATGTATAAATATATCTTACCTGTAGAATTGGAATGAGATTGAAGTGATTGTGATGCAAGCTGCTGATGAGTGGGTATTAGTGAACTTTTGATTTGGGTTTAATTTTCATATTCCATTTCCATGACTCCACAGTCAGTATTATCCTCAAATTGTGCAGGCATGGATTTGTTTCTATAAGGGCATTTTGTCTCTATATGTTGTTTCATTCTAGCAACTAACCCAACCATGTCTTCCTTGCACAACTTACATTTTGCCCTAATTGTTTTACCCTTAGAACTTTTGCATTCGATAAAATGTTGCCATACAGGATCTTTTCTTCTGCCAGTTGAACTCATAACTGCAATAAGCTGATTATACTGCTAAGTAAACACTTTCTACACAGCAATTAACAGAACACAAAAAAGTAGATACACCACCATTCAAACATAACCTAACACAAACACAACACAACAGCCAACCATAAGTTGTAGAGAAAAAAATCCCAGCTGGTAACTAAATTTCCCTGCTTGCTGAGTTTAGTTGTAAACATTGGTCTATTACTTACCATACAACTCTGGTCAAGATGATCTCTAAAGTATTTATGTTTAAGTATTTAAGTATAAGATTTGGGATGAACTGGAGGAAGATACACAAGGTAATAAGAAATTACTATATAAAACTGTGAAAAACAATAAAAGACATCAGGAATCAGTTACAGCTTTGGAAGGAAATAATGGAGAAGTGATAAGAAGCATAAATGAAATCAGGAAATTAATGGGACAGTATTTCGATCAACTGTTAAATGATGCATCTAATAATGACAGTGGGGACACGAACATCAATTTAGAGGCCAATGATGAAAACCACCAAGAACCACCCCCAACCTAGTCTGAAGTGGAAGAAGCTTTAAAAGCCATGATCAAAGAGAAATCCACTGGAGTTGATGAATTAAGTTCAGACATGATAAAAGCAGCAGGAAATAATGGGATACATTGGTTGTACAGAGTATTACATGCTATATGGAAGGACAATAAGATCCCTGATGACTGGTCTAAAGGTGTAATAGTGCCATTGTTAAAAAAAAGGAAACCGGAAAAAGTGTGAGAACTATCGTGGAATTACTTTGTTATCCCATGGTCTAAAGATCTTGGAAAAAATAATTGCGAAAAGACTAGCAGACACTTAGAAAAGGCTTTAGAAGAAGAACAACATGGCTTTAGACCAGGAAGGAGTACTATTGACTTGATCTTTGCTGCAAGAATGCTTATTGAGAAACATCTTGAAAAAGGGAAAGAATTAGTAATGGTATTTCTAGATATAGAAAAAGCTTATGATAGCATTGCAAGATCAAAAATTTGGGAATGATTAGAAAGGCACAATGTCCCAAAAGGCTTGATAAACAAGATCAAAAGGCTGTATGAGAACACAAGGGCATAAAGCAGATGGTTCACAAAACAAGGAGTCCAACAAGGAAGTTCACTGTCTCCATTACTATTCATCACAGTGATGGACATAATCCTGAAGAGGATAAAAGAAGAACAGGGTAATGAAACAAATGCCCTTGTCTTTGCAGATGACGTCATGATTTGGGGAGAAAGTGCCAGAGAGGTACAAGAAAAACTGGATTCATGGGACAAGCTGTTCAAGGAGTATGGGTTGAAAATAAGCCAAAGTAAGACAGTAGTGATGACAACAGGACTGTCTAATGCAACCATTTACCTGAATAATCAGCCTCTACAAATTGTTGATCAATTTAAATATCTTGGTAGCACAGTGTGTAAGGATAACAACAACAACAGTGAAGTAACAAATAGAACTAGTAATGCAGCCTCCTTCTATGCACAAGTTAGAACACTACTGTGGGATAATAAAGTGCCCAGGAAGTGTAAACATATACTGTTTAAGACATACTACATCCCTATTCTAACTTACGTAGTAGAAACATGCACCCTGTCCAGAAGAGAGGAAAGTAGGATTCAGGCATCCGAAATGAAGTTTATAAGAACAATGCTTCAAAGGACAAGGAGAGACAAAGTACGGAACGAAACAAACAGGACAGAGGCTGGCATAGATATCAGTGCTACAAAATATTTGCAGAAGCAACGATTAGGATGGTATGGGCATCTTCAAAGAATGGGAGATGAGAGGACACCAAAAGCTTATTTCAACAAGATTATCCCAGGAAAAAGACCAGTAGGAAGACCAAAGAAGAACTGGTTGGACCAAATCAAGGATGATCTTGAAGACAAAGGGCTAGACTGGAGAAGGACCCATGAAGACCAACTATTCATGGACAGGAAAAGGTGGCGAGGGCTCGTTAACAGCACCCGGGCGACTGGAGCTGGAAATTGATGATGATGATTTAAGTATTAAAAATACAGCATTTTATTACACTGTTTAAAACATGTTCAGAATTAAAAAAAACTGTTTAAAACAATACAAAAAACATGTTTTAATGTTTTATAAAAAAAACCTGTTATTTTGCCAACCCTGGATGTTAGCCCAATTTCTTTTAAATTCTCTCTGATTCTTTATAACACTCCAAAAAGGTTTTTCTGCTGCTTGACCTAATGTTAGTAATTTCACTCCAAATTCCTCCCGTGCTTTTTTACTCTATTGTTACTTGTTTGGTTCTGTTCGTTTCCACTACGTAAAGCTATCTGTCTACCCGATTCTGTGGAGACATTTTTTGTAAGCCTTCTTTTTACTTTTACAAGCAGATTTCACTATGTCATTCCACCGGGATGTGTGCTTCTTCCTGTCTTGACACACTATTGTTCCAAGACATGCCTTTGCTACTTCTAGTACAGGTACTGCATCCCTGTATCATGACCACTGCGTCCCAATGTTCTACAATTCTTTACCATCTACTCTTTGGAATTTTTCAAATCATTTCCACGTATTTCTGCCCAAGTTCCTTAACCTGGAGATTTTCAACCCTAATCCTTCTGCAAACAGACCTCACTTTCTGCACTTTAAGTCTAAATATAATGATATTTATTGCAACCAAAATTCAAATACAATAATAATTAAAATTGCACACCATGAAGTCATGTACAGAATTCTGTTAATGTCACTGTTCTCTTGCTACAAACTTTTGCGTGATATCTTTCACACGACTTTCCACACAACTCACACCTACAGTTCTCGTCTGGGTTGTGGTATACCTTCTTGCAGCACAGCTTGAAATGAAAACCATGAACAGCGAAACGTGTCGTGAAATGGCGAAGTTCATACATAGAATTCCTCCACTCTGAGGTCATCATGGCATCTGTTTGGTAGAAATCCATCCAGATGTTGGCTTTCTTCTCTTGAAGTTGTTGCAGTATTAACTGATATTGCTTTGTAGAAGGCAGTAACATTCTTATGCGTAACTCTTCTATGTAAAATGGTTGTCTCGTTAGTTCATAGGTCGTCCTTGACGGTGCATTTTGTCCTAGACACAGAATCTTTTTCATGTATATGGCCTTTACCCTTTCTATCTGAGCAAGATCGTTTTTCGAGAGATGCTCCCGTATTAATCCTATTGCATATGTCATGATTGGAGAAATTTTTATGTGAAAGAGTTCTAATGCAGTCTGTATGGAGAGTTGTCTTATTAGTTTTATCTCATTCATGGCTATAACCGCGGTAGCAGCTCTATCTTTTACATGTTTGGAGAAATTCCGTCCAGTCGTTTGGAGTATCATGCCAAGATACTAGTAGGAGTTTACCCTTGTTAGCTCCACATTGCCATACATGATTTTCACTGATGCTGGTAACCTACCTCCATTCCTGAACGTCATGTGTACTGTCTTATGTGGATTAAGCTTGAGGTCATTACTGTCTGCCCATCTTACAAGTTTATCGAACGCCTCTTGTAACATTTGCTGCGAGATCGACGTTATTGCCATATCATCTGCGTACATATAAATGTTTACTCCTGGTGTTTCTATGGCATCGACAACATCTCGAACTGCGATATTGAACAGCAACGGACTTAATGGATCGCCCTGTAGGACTCCTGTTGTCTGAAGGATAGGCTCCGATCTTGTAAGATGTAGTTGTAAATCGTCGTCACTCGGTCCAGCGCCGGATATTGGCGCTTGCTGTCTTGCGGATTGCTTCCCTCGTCTATGTGTTACTTGTGTCCTTCCTGTTCATGTCCGGTGATTCTTCAATACTATCGCTAGACAGCGCCACTTGTCTCCCTGTGCAGCTCTCTGCACCTTCTGTTGTATCAATGACATGAAATTTGTTAACCTCATTCCCTGGGATTGTCAAATCTCTATTCTTATTGTTTCCTGAGTTCATAATGTTTTCCATCACATTAAAGTGTGTCTCTAATGTACTCACCGCATTTAACATTTCTTCCTTGTTATCTTTTTTAATATATCCGCCCATTTCAGCGATATTTCTTAATTTTTGCAGAGCACTCTTAACGTCTTCATATGGTACTGCCGCCATCTTATGCTTAATTCATAGCAAATCAGTTTGTGGTCTTTTTGTTTACTCTAACTACCATTTCACTCAGTGCCTCATCAAATCTGTCTACTTTGCCCTGACCCGCCCCTTCACAAACAGCATACACTGAAACAATCATCACCAGATTTCCTGCCATTTCCAAATATATCAACATTAATCGTTCATTTGTACCTCACTGAAACTACGTTACGTTCTAAGATTCTCTCGACATATGGCCTCACTCCCACTTTGCCCTGCCTCGTTTTGCACCTGACAGGTATACCTTGTAATCTCCTACTTCCTCCTCTCTTATCTCCCTTAATCTCTCTCTCTCTCTTAAGTTAACAGCCCTGGGGCTGGTTTGCAGCAACTCGCCAATCTTCTCTATTCTCCGCCATCCTCTTCAATTCACGATATGATTTTGTGTTCGTGTCTGTCATTAACTGTGTGATGTATGCAAGTGGTGGTCTTCCTCTAGTGTTTTTCCCTTCTAACATCCCTTCGATGACTCTTGCTGGCAGGCTATTATGTCTGAGAATATGTCCCAACATATTTGCTCTTCTTGTTTTCAGGGTCTTCGTAAAGCTTCTACTTTCTCCTGCTCTTCTGAATACCTCTTCATTTGTCATATGTTGTATCCAACTGATCTTAAGCATTCTTCTCTAGCACCAAGCCTCAAAAGCCATCAACTTCCTCTCTTCTGACTTCCCTATTGTCCAGGTCTCACTACCATACAAAGCCACACTCCACACGTATGTCTTCAACAATCTTTTTCTTATTTTTAGGTCTATACTACTGGGCGTTCTTTGCCTGTATAATTCTACTCCAAATTTTCGTTTGCTGGTTCCATCATACGTTATCAAGCTTCCCAGATACTTATATTCCTTCACATGTTGTATTCTATCATTCTCGATATAAATTGCTGGTGCTCTTCTATGATCTTCCTGGTTCCGACTGCATAAGAGTATTTTTGTTTTATTTTTATTCATCTTCATGTTAAATTCGTTTTTAAGGATGTTATTCATTACATGAAGTATCTGTTGAAGATCATCTTCATTATCTCTTGTTAAAGCAATGTCATCTGCGAATCGGAGCATGTCAATCTTTTCCCCATGTATATTTACTCCAACTTGAATCTCTTCTCTTATCCTATTTATGGCATCTTGGACATACAAATTAAATAAGTAAGGAGATAGCGAGCATCCTTGTCGTACTCCTTTTCTTATTTCAACCTCTTCCTGGTTATTGCCAGATCTTATTATTCCCCTTTATTCTTATATAAACTATGTATTATTCTTCTATCTCTATAAGAGATTCCCACTTTCTTTAGTAACTTGAACAGTATATTCCAATTCATGTTGTCAAAAGCTTTCTCCAGACCCACGAATGCTAGATATGTTGGTATTCCTTTTCTATTTCTCTTTTCAATTATTTGTCTTAGAGTTAATATTGCTTCTCTTGTTCCAATGCCCCTTCTGAATCCAAATTGGTCGTCTGTAATGTAGTTATCAAGGTTGTTCTCTATTCTCCTAAGTATAATACGTGTAAGAATTTTAGATGCATGTGTTGTCAGGTTTAATGTCCTAAATTGATCGCAATTTTGTGCTCTGGCCTTCTTTGGAATTGGAATTATTATACACTTAGTAAAGTCAGTTGGTACTATTCCAGTTTCATACATTTTGCATATCATTCCATACATTGCATCTTCAGCTTTCTCTCCGCAGTTATTTAATAGTTCTGCAGGGATTTTATCTACACCTGGTGCTTTTTTGTCTTTTAAATCTTTCAGTGCTGTTTTAAATTCCGATTTTAGTATTTGGTCACCTCTATTCTCTGCATCTGTCTGGTCTTCTTCCTTTATTACTTCCTTATTCATAACTTCATCTCCATAGAGGCTCTTTAGATATTCTTTCCATCTCTTCCCATCCTTTCCCTCTTCATACAGGTATTGTCCATTCTCATCTTTAATACCACATGTCTTCTGTTTCTTCTCACCAAAAAATTGCTTCACATTTCCAAATGCTTTTTCTAAGTTATTTGCTTTAAAATGGGTGTCTATTTCATCACATACAGGGTGTTACAAAAAGGTACGGCCAAACTTTCAGGAAACATTCCTCACACACAAAGAAAGAAAATATGATATGTGGACATGTGTCCGGAAACGCTTAATTTCCATGTTAGAGCTCATTTTATTACTTCTCTTCAAATCACATTAATCATGGAATGGAAACACACAACAACAGAACGTACCAGCGTGACTTCAAACACTTTGTTACAGGAAATGTTCAAAATGTCCTCCGTTAGCGAGGATACATGCATCCACCCTCCGTCGCATAGAATCCCTGATGCGCTGATGCAGCCCTGGAGAATGGCGTATTGTATCACAGCCGTCCACAATACGAGCACGAAGAGTCTCTACATTTGGTACCGGGGTTGCGTAGACAAGAGCTTTCAAATGCCCCATAAATGAAAGTCAAGAGGGTTGAGGTCAGGAGAGCGTGGAGGCCATGGAATTGGTCCGCCTCTACCAATCCATCGGTCACCGAATCTGTTGTTGAGAAGCATACGAACACTTCGACTGAAATGTGCAGGAGCTCCATCGTGCATGAACCACATGTTGTCGTACTTGTAAAGGCACATGTTCTAGCAGCACAGGTAGAGTATCCCGTATGAAATCATGATAACGTGCTCCATTGAGCGTAGGTGGAAGAACATGGGGCCCAATCAAGACATCGCCAACAATTCCTGCCCAAATGTTCACAGAAAATCTGTGTTGATGACGTGATTGCACAATTGCGTGCGGATTCTCGTCAGCCCACACATGTTGATTGTGAAAATTTACAATTTGATCACGTTGGAATGACGCCTCATCCGTAAAGAGAACATTTGCACTGAAATGAGGATTGACACATTGTTGGATGAACCATTCGCAGAAGTGTACCCGTGGAGGCCAATCAGCTGCTGATAGTGCCTGCACACGCTGTACATGGTACGGGAACAACAGGTTCTCCCGTAGCACTCTCCATACAGTGACGTGGTCAACGTTACCTTGTACAGCAGCAACTTCTCTGACGCTGACATGAGGGTTATCGTCAACTGCACAAAGAATTGCCTAGTCCATTGCAGGTGTCCTCGTCGTTCTAGGTCTTCCCCAGTCGCGAGTCATAGGCTGGAATGTTCCGTGCTCCCTAAGACGCCGATCAATTGCTTCGAACGTCTTCCTGTCGGGACACCTTCGTTCTGGAAATCTGTCTCGATACAAACATACCGCGCCACGGCTATTGCCTCGTGCTAATCCATACATCAAATGGGCATCTGCCAACTCCGCATTTGTAAACATTGCACTGACTGCAAAACCACGTTCGTGATGAACACTAACCAGTTGATGCTACGTACTTTTGTGCTTGATGCTCGTACTGTAGAGCAATGAGTCGCATGTCAACACAAGCACTGACGTCAACATTACCTTCCTTCAAATGGGCCAACTGGCAGTGAATCGAGGAAGTACAGTACATACTAACGAAACTAAAATGAGCTCTAACATTACGTCAACATTACCTTCCTTCAAATGGGCCAACTGGCGGTGAATCGAGGAAGTACAGTACATACTAACGAAACTAAAATGAGCTCTAACATTACGTCAACATTACCTTCCTTCAAATGGGCCAACTGGCGGTGAATCGAGGAAGTACAGTACATACTAACGAAACTAAAATGAGCTCTAACATGGAAATTAGGCGTTTCCGGACACATGTCCACATAACATATTTTATTTCTTTGTGTGTGAGGAATGTTTCCTGAAAGTTTGGCCGTACCTTTTTGTAACACCCTGTATATCACATAAGTAATTTTCTTTGTCTCGCTTGCTTTTCCTAACAATTTCATTTCTCAGTCTTCTATATTGTTGTTTTCCTTCATCACTTGTGGCGTTTTTGAACCTTCTTCTTTCAGTTATCGTTTCTACAACTTCCTCACTTATCCATGCTTTCCTGCTGTTTTTATTTTTATTTTTTAGCAGTTCCTTTGCAGTTCCTAGTATTTCCTCCTTCAGAATTCCCCACTGACTTTCTATTGGTTTCTCGAATATGTCAGTATTTCTTTCAATCATTTCATCTGTTCTTCTTTGGAACTCATCCCTAATATTTGGCATCTTAAGTTTTGTCACCTGTAGATACTCAGTTTTTCTCGTAACGATGTTCTTATATTTGAGTTCCGCATGCATCATGACTAGATTATGATCACTTACGATATCTGCACCTGGATAACTTCTGCAATTTTTAACCTGGTTCTTAAACCTTTCTTTTACCATTATGTAATCCAATTGCGCTCTTCTCTTGTCTCCAGGAGCTTTCCAAGTGTATCGTCTTCCCTTGGGATGGTTGAAGAGTGTATTTGTTATGACTAATTTATGCCTAGTGCAGAATTCTATCAATCGTTCACCTCTCAAATTTCCCTTTATCTAAACTTCACTAATCCCCAGAATATCTATTCCCATCCTACTTGCAGAGTCAGCCAGCTCTACTTTCTTACTTCCCTACCCCCTTTCGCTATTAATAGCACCCCATGGAATACCAGTTTGATCGCCTGTTCGTTTCCGAGGAGTCCCTGATCTGTTGGATGGGTGTGGGACTTCATCACTCCCTTCGGCGAAGTCTTGCTCAAGACATTTTTAGCAGGTTTAGAAAGTACAAGTGAAGAAGGTTGCTAGCCTTAATTACACAGGGCACCTGAGTTTCACCTCAGGGAACCAACTTGTGAGTTGGGTAGTCCTAGCCGCCTGAACACATGGAGGGCCACAACTAGAATATGCCCAAGATACCCACTCCTATTCCATATAAATCTCTTATAAATATAAAGGGAACAGAATTCCACCTGATCAATGCAACACTTTTCAGTCAAGGGGCTATATTAAACCCATTTGGATGGTACATGTTTCGAGGCCTCCCTTGGCCCCTTCATCAGCCATACATATAAACATATTGTCAATACAATTATCAGAATAAAATTGAAAAGGTTAAAACTAACATGAGATAACAGGATGAAAATGAAACATAAAAACCATGAGGACAGTTGTGGTACAAATAAATTAAGTAAAACTTATCCTAAGAAAAACTTACGAATATCACAAACAAATGGAAAAACACATTAAAAAACAGTATATATTAAAATGTGAACTTAAAATGTAATTTATATGACTCTTGTAAAAATCTTCTAGTTTTGATAAAGTATAATAGCAGAATTCCGTGCCCGAAAATCTAGGGAATTCGACCCATAGAAAAAGTTAAAAGTATGTAAAAAACTGATAGTCATAAAATGACTTTGTTGACTCCATACGAAGGATCGTTGGTGGAAAGAACAATACATCGCCATGCATGAAAGTCAAATCGGTCAAGCTTGATGAAGGCCTCTTGAAATGGAGACGAAAAGAAAGTTGAGCATCTTGCGTTTAGAACATCCAATTTCTTCAGGTAGACATGTGGGCTTTAGGAGAAACGTCATAGTAGAGGAAACGTGACTTCGACGCAGGAAAACGTAGAGAAACTGGCCGGCTGAACAAGTGAAAGTGAACAGCTGAGTGTGAAACACTCTGATAATTGTATTGACAATATGTTTATATGTATGGAGTGTGAAACACTCAGCTGTTCACTTTCACTTGTTCAGCCGGCCAGTTTCTCTACGTTTTCCTGCGTCGAAGTCACGTTTCCTCTACTATGACGTTTCTCCTAAAGCCCACATGTCTACCTGAAGAAATTGGATGTTCTAAACGCAAGATGCTCAACTTTCTTTTCGTCTCCATTTCAAGAGGCCTTCATCAAGCTTGACCGATTTGACTTTCATGCATGGCGATGTATTGTTCTTTCCACCAACGATCCTTCGTATGGAGTCAACAAAGTCATTTTATGACTATCAGTTTTTTACATACTTTTAACTTTTTCTATGGGTCGAATTCCCTAGATTTTCGGGCACGGAATTCTGCTATTATACTTTATCAAAACTAGAAGATTTTTACAAGAGTCATATAAATTACATTTTAAGTTCACATTTTAACATTACTGTTTTTTAATGTGTTTTTCCATTTGTTTGTGATATTCGTAAGTTTTTCTTAGGATAAGTTTTACTTAATTTATTTGTACCACAACTGTCCTCATGGTTTTTATGTTTCATTTTCATCCTGTTACCTCATGTTAGTTTTAACCTTTTCAATTTTATTCTGATAATTGTATTGACAATATGTTTATATGTATGGCTGATGAAGGGGCCAAGGGAGGCCTCGAAACATGTACCATCCAAATGGGTTTAATATAGCCCCTTGACTGAAAAGTGTTGTATTGATCAGGCGAAATTCTGTTCCCTTTATATTTGACTTTTAATCAATACGGAACCATGAATGATTGTACGAATGAAATCTCTTATATATAATCCAAAATTGACTCATCACCGCAGGGCTCAAACCACTAGACCTAGAAAGCTGAAATTTTGCATGTTGGTTGATCCGAGTATGTAGAGGCTCACTAAGAAACGGTTTTTGAAAATTCAATTTGTAAGTGACTTTTTTCGGCCCTTTGGCATTGACAATCCAAAATTGACTCATCGACGCAGGGCTCAAACCACTAGACCTAGAAAGCGGAAATTTTGCATGTTGGTTGATCCGAGTATGTAGAGGCCCACTAAGAAACGGTTTTTGAAAATTCAATTTGTAAGTGACTTTTTTCGGCCCTTTGGCACTGAGCAAGGACAGTCGGCACAAAGTTCGGATTTAACTCATTTTAAGCCGCCAGATACGAGAAACATTACTCGAAGGTCCTGTAGGGACCCCGAAACACACTTTTTAAGTTCCTAAAATGAACGGTTTCGTAGATATTCCCAAATAACTGTGTTCCCTCTGAGAAACAGATCAACGTTACTATGGCAACCGCTGAAATTTCGCAGACCGGGGATAGTTTTCTGGCAATATCTCGAAAACCGTTCGTTTTAGGGCCTTAAAACGCTGGGTTCGGTTCCCACTTCTTTGAAGTGGAAACCACGAACATTGCTCCTCACATTGATACGCGCAAAAAGAGCTATAATCCATATTTCTATGAGCAAATCGACTTGGAAAGTCTCATCTCTTATATATAATCCAAAATTGACTCATCACCGCAGGGCTCAAACCACTAGACCTAGAAAGCTGAAATTTTGCATGTTGGTTGATCTGAGTATGTAGAGGCTCACTAAGAAACGGTTTTTGAAAATTCAATTTGTAAGTGACTTTTTTCGGCCCTTTGGCATTGACAATCCAAAATTGACTCATCGACGCAGGGCTCAAACCACTAGACCTAGAAAGCTGAAATTTTGCATGTTGGTTGATCCGAGTATGTAGAGGCCCACTAAGAAACGGTTTTTGAAAATTCAATTTGTAAGTGACTTTTTTCGGCCCTTTGGCACTGAGCAAGGACAGTCGGTACAAAGTTCGGATTTAGCTCATTTTAAGCCGCCAGATATGAGAAACAATACTCGGAGGTCCTCTAGGGACCCCGAAACACACTTTTTAAGTTCCTAAAATGAACGGTTTCGGAGATATTCCCAAATAACTGTGTTCCCTCTGAGAAACAGATCAATGTTACTATGGCAACCGCTGAAATTTCGCAGACCGGGGATAGTTTTCTGGCAATATCTCGAAAACCGTTCGTTTTAGGGCCTTAAAACGCTGGGTTCGGTTCCCACTCCTAACCACGAACATTGCTCCTCGCATTGATACGCGCAAAATGAGATATATTTTATTTATAGAGGTTGCTTTTGGGGCTCGGATACGATCGTGATTTTGAGTCTAATTTTATACTCTTTCAGCTGGTTGTTGTAAGCGAGCTTTCAGAAGTTTACTCGAATTTACAATGTTAAGATACTTTCTATTTTGCACGGTATGCTTTCATTTTCTTTATAAATTTGTTTTTTGTTAACTAAATATTTTTGTTTGCCAATTTTGATCTGCTCTTTTTCGCTTTTGACCATGATCTTCAACGTATATTCACAGTCGAATGTGTCGTATTCTACCGGCTGTCACGTTAATTATTATTGTTTCTTGATTACTCTTACTGAGGAATTGGGGATACTTATTTCAATAAAGTTGGTATTTTGTCTTTCACGGCCATTGAATCCCCGCACAAGGCACGGCTTAAACCTAGAAAAGTTGCTGAGTTGTAATAATGGACTAATGGTGCAGCAGAAAAGAGGAGAATTGAAGCTTTTGAAATGTGGTGATACAGGAGAATGATGATCAGATGGGTAGATAGGGTAACAAATGAAGAGGTATTAAGACGAGTGGGAGAGGAGAGATGTTTCTGGCGACTGCTAATGAAGAGAAGAGATAGGAGGGTAGGACACATATTATGACACCCAGGAATAGCAAGCTTACTGTCGACCAAAATATTATGTGCACTCGAGATTGAAGGTTGTTTGTGAAGTAACCAATAGACCTTCATAAAATCCAATGACATCATCATTTTCGTCGTTCGGTTTTACGTTAGTTCATGTAGATTTGGAATTTTTAATTTATATTTTAATATTTTTTATTGCAGTTGAAACACAAGAAGTGCCCGTTTTTAAGCGTGTTTCAACCATGCGTCACATTTAAGAATTTTCATCTCATAAAACCGTCATCAGATCGAATCCAAATTTTAACACAATATACATTGGAATGTTGTATAACTGGTTTATTAATTTCAAAATGTTGTGTGTTCAAAAACGAATGTTATCATTTTTGTAAGGTATTTCTTTCTCGGCTCGGGGTCGTTGGAAAATGTAGTTCATGGTTGCCTTGTAATCCTTATGCTGTTATGACTGTGAAATAGGTAAATTAATTCACTTATTTTATATCGGTTTGTATTTGTACGGAGAATTTAGACATGGTTCACCAGCTAGCCGCTCCGGGAAATGCTGTACAGCGTTGCTGATATGGAGCCCATCACTTCCGAGCGAGACGCGCCATGACGCGTGATGTAGCCCATCTTGGCAATGATGTACTGCTTTCACCGGAGCGGCTAACTGGTGAACCATGTCTTAATTCTCCGTACAAATACAAACCGATATAAAATAAGTGAATTAATTTACGTATTTCACAATCATACAGCATACCGTTTTGATGTATAAGGATTACAACGCGACCAAGAACTACATTTTCAAACCATCCCGAGCCGAGGAAAAGTTACCTTACAAAAATGATAACAACTTTGTTTCTTGGACACACAAAATTTTAAAATTAATAAACCTGTTATACAACATTCCAATGTATATTGTGTTAAAATTTGGATTCGATCTGATGACGGGTTTGTGAGATAATAATTCTTAAATGTGACGCATGGTTGAAAAACGCTTAAAAACGGGCACTTCTTGTGTTCCAACTGTGATAAAAAATATTAAAATATAAATTAATAATTCCAAACCTACATGATCTAACGTAAAATAGAACGACGAAAATGATGATGTTATTGGATTTTATATAGGTCTATCGGTTACTTCACAAACAAACTTCAAACTCGAGTACACATAATAGTTTGGTCGACAGTAGTTATGGATGGGAGGGTCGCGGACTAGAACTGTAGGGGTAAACCAGGGTTAAACAGATTGCCTCGGATGTAGGGTGTGGTAGCTATGTAGAAATGAAACGATTAGCTCAGGAGAGGGAGACATGGATTGCTGCATCAAACCAGTTAAAAAACTGAAGACTCAAACAACAACAATCAGGAATTTTAATTACTTAGAGAGGCATGTGGGGCAAAAGGGTCGTTGGAGAATTTCAATCCCTGGGATGTAACACTGGAAGAGACTGCATAATGTACATCAGCGGCCAAGGTGAGCGATATTTAACTATAGGTCTATTAATAGGGATATGTTTACGTTCAAATCATCAATTAGTATGGCCAAATTACATACAGAATAGCTTAAGTAAGAATACATTTAATTCCCCATATTTCGATAGATTTGCCATTCCAGTGTGCAAGAGTGCAGTTCCCTCTTCAAACAATATTCGCAATTTCTTTAACAAAGCGCAATGACACACACTTAACAGTAGCACGTGTACATTTAGACAAAACCATTTTTTCCCATGGCCAACTGTATGTGGCGTGCTCGGGAGCATCCGGACAACAAAATCGTTATGTCTCTGCAGAAGATGGCAAAACCATAAACGTAATTTTAAAATGTGTTAACATAATGTAACATCGAACCCTGCAGACGTTCACAACTCTATAAAATTCCCATTTTGCTGATCATATCAATATACTGTATGTATCAGAATATTCAGAATTAGAATGGACACACCTATAGCCGCGATTGCTGTAATTGAATAGGCCAATTATCAGCAATAATGCATCGTCCCCATTGTCTTGATCGCGGGCGAAGCCGCGGGTACCTGCTAGTGTAGATATAAAAGCCAAGGCTTTAGCCTTTATCATATCATACTTTCAGTGAATCCTCAGTTCATGGTTTTTGGCGGGATCCCAAGGAAAAAAACAATGTAACCAGGAATATGTTATATGAGGGATTGTGTTCAAAATATTTTAAAATCCTGTTCACACTTCCCCGTTCCCTTTAGTCCAAAAGTTAGTATGCCACCGAGGCTTGAGACAGGAATTGGAAGAACCAGGGCTGGCCTGTGGTGTGGAGTGGAACCCTGCCCAAGGTTGCGATGGGAATGTTTGCGTAGGGTTTTCCATCCTAAGTAAAAGAAGAGGTACCGGTATCTATCTAAAAGCTATTGATCTGAATCTATTCATCATCATCTTGCACAGTTTCCAGCCACTGGCCGGGCCTGTTTGGAACACAAGCCTCTCCAACGTCTTCTGTCTTCCCACCATCTCTCAGCCTCCACCCTTGTCCAGTCTTCTCCTCTCTTCTTCACGCTCTCTTCCACCCCCAGGGCTTCCAGCGACTCACTTTTCTCACTATTATTCACTATTTTCAAAGCAGCCTCACTTTTCTCACTATTTGATAAAATTACTCATTATTCACACTTATTTTGCAAAACTAGTCACATTTTGCGTTAAAAATGGTCACGTGCACAATCAGATTGCTAGAAACGACCCAAAATATACCCATGAATGGATAGTTGATTTTTCTGCCACCGGTGCCTGAACGCGCTGCCGGCAGCGAGTCAGGCGGCCAGAAAGCATAAAAAGCTTCCATGGTGCAATACCACAGTCTAAAATTTTAACAAAGCGTTTTTTAACAAAAGATCACATTTATATTTTAGTTTTACGATTTAAATTTCTTGAGTGTTGCATTGATCTTCCTATCCATTATTTCCAAGTGTCCTCTCTAACTACATGAAAAATCACAAAGAGTACTCAGAGATATTAACATAGGCGCAATTTGGTTGACATTTTTGGGGAGCTAATTTGTTTTTCAGATACACATTCTAAAAATTTTGTCTATTTCAATACAGTTTTGTCACATTTTTTTTTTGGGGGGGGGGGGGCTATGGTTGGTTTTGTGGAGCTTAGCCACCCAAGCTCTCCCCCCTAATTGCGCCTACAGATATCAACAAAAGTTAAAATTATGGACCAGATATACGCCCATAAATGCGAATAATGCTATGCATTTACTCACTATTTACTCACTTTTTCATACAAAAACTCTCCATTTTTTCACTTTTTTGAAGAAAAAAACCAACTATTTCACTATTTTTGGACGAGTGAGTGGATGGAAGCCCTGTCCACCCCCTTCAGCCACCTCTCGGTCTCTTTCCTTCCCACTTTGTCTCGTGTACTCTCCTGGGTATCCTCTTCTCCTCCATTCGTTTTACATGTCCATACCATCTAAGTCTAGATTTCTCTATACCATCCTGTAATGGTTCCTCCTTCATTAATTCTCTGGTCCTCGCATTTCTTATTCTGTCCATCTTTGTAGCTCCAATACTGCTTCTCAAGAACCTCATCTCACTGGCCTGTATTTTGCTCTTCTCCCTTCCTATCATAACCCAGGTCTCCGAGGCATACATCAGGATAGGGACAAGTACGTCCGATATATGATCTTTTTGCTGTTCTGAGGAACATCCTTGCTCCATAACATGCTTCTCACACTCCTCCGAAATGCTTCTGCCTGCCTCCCCCGCTCATTTATTTCTCTATCGTTTCTTCCATTATCTTGTATCAGGCTTCCCAGATACTTGAAACTCTCCACTTTCTTCAGCTGTTCCCCACCAATTGTTATTCCCGTTGTGGTTCTTTCCTTCTTCCTTGTTGTGATCACCATCTCACTCTTATTTATGCTAAATTTCATCCCATATCCTTGTATTATTCCTTCCCACACGTCCGACTGTTCCTGTACCTCCTCCTCCTTGTTTCCCCAAATCATCTGCAAACACCATTGCTTTCATCTTTCCTTCCCCAATTACTTGTGCCATTCGGGTCAATATGTCATCCATCACCACAATGAAAAGTAACGGTGACAGTGCACTTCCTTGTTTCAGGCAGTTTCTCTGTTCCAACCAGTTTGATCTCCTCCCACTTTCACACGGCTCACGCTTCCCTTGTACATCTCCTTTATCCTCTTTATAGTCCATTTCTCTACTCCTCTATCCTCCAGGGACTTCCATACTTTGTTTCTGCATACACTGTCATATGCTTTCTCAATGTCCAGGAAGGCCATCAGTAGATCTGTTCCATACTCATAGTGCTGTTCTTGTAACTGCCTTACAGCAAATATCAAATCCACTGTGGACCTTCCTGCTCTGAAGCCATGTTGTTCTTCCCTCATCCCTCCTTCTATCCTTGTCCTAATTCTCTTTTCCAAAACTTTCTCGAAGGTCTTTGCACAATGACTCATCAGTGTTATTCCCCGATAGTTTCTGCAATCTGTTCTACTACCTTTCTTGAAGATCGGGACAATTATTCCTTTTTTCCAGTCGTCTGGGGTCTTCCTTTCCTTCCATGCTGTCCTCATCACTCGGTACAACCACTGTATCCCCACCTCTCCTGCTGCTCTCCATCTCCACACTCAACTCATCCACACCCGGTGCCTTCCCTCCTTTCATCTTGTTCACTGCATCTTCCACTTCTTTCCATGTTAAGTCCTTTTCTGTTTGCAGTTCATCTTCCTCTTCCCCGATTTCTTCCTCCTCACCATCTTTTCCATTTGGGTTCAGAAGTTCTTCAAAATATTCTTTCCACATTTTCTTCAGTTCTACCCTATTTTCTATCTCTTGTCCCCTTTTGTTCACCATTCTAACATAATCCGTAGGATCCTTCCGCCTCTTATTTTTTACCATCCCATACAGGACCTTTTTGTACCTTCACTATCCTCCTTCATCATCTTTGTCCACTCTTCCATCCACTTTCTTCTCTCCTCAGCCACTACTCTCTTCGCCTCCTTCTTTCTTCCCTGGTACTCTTCCCTTGTCTCTACCGACCTACTTTGATACCTCCTCCTAAAGGCTCTATTCTTTTCCCTTACTATATCTTTTGTCTTCTCATTCCACCATGGTGTTTTCTTCCACCTCTTCTTACTACTTGTCCTCTCACATACTGCTTCTGCTGCACCTACTAGTGTCTTCTTAAATCTAGCCCATTCCTCTTCCACCCCTCTTTCTTCATCTGTTGGAATTTCTTCCTTTACTCGACCCTTCTATCCCCTTCTTTCAGGTTCCATATCCTTATACGTCTTTCCTGGTTCTCAGTTCCTTTCTTCTCCTTACTGCCTCTCAGGTTCATTACCAGCAATCGATGGTCGCTATCCAGGTTCTCTGATGGTATAACCTTCATGTCCGAGGCTCGTTCCATTTTTGAAAGCATTTGGTTTTATCCACTACTGGTTTGCTAGGCCTATCGTAGCTTCACCAGAGCCCCGTTAGCCGTCACTTTTCAGGGTTCCTGTAGGACCTTCACAGCTACCGTAACGGTCCCTGGGCACACGAAGTCCCCACTGTACTTCGCCCCTACAGGCGATCCCCTACTTTGTGCCGTTGCCCGTCTCCCACGACGTGGATGAGGGGTTGGACTTATGGGAGGCAGTCTGAATCTATTACAACACAATAAGAAAGAATACAAACCACTCAAATTTCAGATGCCAGAACACAAACCAAAGAGGAAACCTAAATTAAACCTTCTTCTTGTTTCTCTTGCCTCAATAATAATCACAGTGTAGATTGTTGCCTTTACACAAACCAAAATAAGTATTCTTCCTCAAGATTGGCAAGAGTAATAAATTTAAAAAATAAAAAAGTAACCTAGTTCAGGCCTAATCCTTAAACTGAATCCTACATTAGCCTAATATATAACTTCATTAAATTGCACTGCTGGAAAAGACTAATCAATTTAATCAAACTATAAAATTCCACCCACGAGGTGAAATAAACTACCAAAAGGTTTAGGCCAACAACAGGAAAATAAGAAAACAATTCAGGATATGACGAACAACTTCTCCTCTCCCCCAATCAAAATACAAGGATCAGTATTACAAATTCGAAATAAAATCAATTTCCAAGTCCAAAATCAAATGACAACCACAATTTTAGAACAGAAACCTACCAGAATACTTGCATGGTCAAGATAAATCGTATTTGATGTCATGGAGCAAGGTTCCTGCCCTTAAATAGCAAAAGCCACAAGGGCCACTGAAAGACACAGTACACATATACCCAAGAAAATACTATCACCTGATACAACAATACCAATACTATTCCAGAGGCATTCTTGCCTATCATGGGTCATGGGTCAGATTTTTAGCTATTCTGGAAGTGTTATAATTTATTTTCTCATTGCATGCCATGGAGTGCGCTGTTGACCTATCCTGATCCTTTATCTTTCATTAATCATATATGTAAAACTTCTAAAGTAAAACCTCATTAAATATAATGCAAGTGACATATGTTGACAGTGTCACAAAGTTACCTTATTGTTATGCTACTTTATCTTAATACTAAATGGTTTCATGAAGGTTCAAATATCAAAGTAAGAGTGAAAAATAAAAATGTTTCTTCATGCAATCATTAAACTAGAAATGCAATCTAGACATATTTCTTCTTCTAATAGGTTTGTCTTTTGGTCTCACTAACCCATTTGTTGCTTTTGTACTAGATCAATTTTGCTTTGCTATTTTGAAAATATCAATGCACTGACACACATGATACTAACTTTTTCTAATAGTTTTAGGTTTCTTATTTGGTTCAGTTTTATACTTGGTTTCTGTATGTAGCCTATTATCATTGTTCAAAGCAACTGTACATTTTGCATGCTGTATATAATGTTTGTCGACAAAGCAGAGATAAATATATGGAATATATTTCAAATAATATAATACTACTTGCTTTCAAAATTTGGATTTTACAACTTGGAGATTCCATTAAACTGTAATGAACTATAAACTACTTAGCTATTTTTTTTTTCAGTAGCTATGAACATGTGTAATGTATTTTTTTTTTTCTATTTGTAACGATCAGAGAATTATAGTTCAAATCTAATTAATCTGAACATTTCCAAGACCAATTTGTTGTTCTGTATTAGGACTGGTACTACAGGTTCTGGTTCCATGAATTGACCTCTGTGTGTTTCTGCATTTAGGTATTAGCACAGTGTGAGATAGTCTTTGCCAGGGTTTTGTGTGTCCACTGGTTAGGGTTGTGGTTAAAAATGTTCATGCACTTAAGAAAATTGTTTTAAAAGAATTATATACACTGACCGGCAAAGAGAAATTGATCACTTGAAAAATTTAACATTACTTTCATTCAAATCATGAATATGAACGGTATAGGCCTAGTACAGTACATACAGTAGTTATAGCATGGAAGTAAGGTTTCCTGGATGTATTATCATTCTTTATGTCATTGATTCACTTAACAATAGTGATACATTGACATGATGCTGTTCCCCGCGGAAAGATGTGCGCGCCATCGCTATTGTCAACAATGCAATGAATTATTCTTTTTTCTTTTGCCACTTGTTGGCCCCGCACATCTTTCGGCGGGAAACAGCATCATGTCAATGTATCGCTATTGTTAAGTGAATCAATGACATAAAGAATGATAATACATCCAGGAAACCTTACTTCCATGCTCTAAACAGTAACTTATGTACTAGGCCTAGAGCGTTCATGTTTATGATTTAAATGAAAGTAATGTTGAATCTTTCAAGTGATCCTTTTCGAAAGTAACTTCGTTAAAGTTACCGATACTTGCCATAAATAGTAACAACATTACCGTTACAGTTACTTGTCAAAAATATTAACGACGTTACAGTTCAAATTGTCAAAAGTAACTAAATGTGGATTACAGTAATATGCAAAATCAAAATGAACCATCTCTTCAATGCTACAACAATCTGGTGTTCATAGTGTTATGTTCGTTATTGTTGTTTTAAGGGGCGGCACTACGAGGTCAATTGCCCATGTGTTCATAGTGTGTTAGCACACCTCATGCCTTAAAAATAATTCAATTTATGAAAAGTGACTAACATGCAGTTAAACTATTCAATATTTTGTAACTAGAACAATAATACGAAGGTGGATCAAAAAGTTAGTTGCACTAACGCGCTGCAGCAGCGCGCTGTGTGTCACAAACATGAGCACAGAGGAGAAAGGGACAGACACTGCCCACATGTCTGTTAGGCAGGTCGCTGTGGTGTCTCGTATTGTATGGTGTGAATAGCGGCCAAATGTAATAGCGCATCGACTGGACGTTCACTGCAAATATGAGGTACATGCGACAATCCGATTCTTATGGGCCAAAAGGAAGAATTGCACGGACATTCATCGTGAAATTAGTGCTGTGTATGGGGAGCGGGCCGTTTCCCGGCAAGGGATCGTAAAGTGATGTCAGCAATTCGAAGCCGGACACACGGATATCACGGACGAATATCGCGAGGGCAGGCCCGAAACGTCCAGGACCCGTGCAAATATCAACAGCGTGAATGCGATCATTAAACAGAACCGGCGCATTCACCTGAGAGAAATCGCGACTCTGCACATGGAATTCATGCCGTAAGGAACGACGATCAACGCGTCATCGTATTGTCAAACGTTGCACCGGTTGCGTAAAGCGATTAAAGAGAAGCACCGCGGGAAATTGAGCGCCGGTGTGATTTTGTTGCACGATAACGCAACACCTGACAAGGCCCGCCAAACGAGCGAACTGCTGCAGCGTTTTAAGTGGGAGGTCTGGCAACATCCACCCTACAGTCCCGACCTAGCGCCATGTGACTTTCATCTGTTCGGTAAGCACAAAACGGAGCTCGGTGGTCGACGTTTCCAGACCGATGAGGAGGTGAAGGCCGCTGTCTCCGTGTGGTTGAAGAACGCTGGAGGAACTTTCTATGCATCCGGCATCAACAAGTTGGTTGTGCGTTCGCAGAAATGTTTGGAGTCTCTTGGAAACTATGTGGAAAAGTGAAGTTACATTGTTTGTCATTATAGACGTGTTGCTGTTGTATAGGTGGTGTAATAAATGGCCATAACTGTGAAGTGCAACTTACTTTTTGATCTGCCGTCATAATAATATGAAGCTATTGAATTACCGATGTCTTACCTGCACATGCTTCTTTGAGTTCTTAAAGAACTGCGACTGCTCTGTATTATTTCAGGGTGTCGAGCGATACGGGAAATACGGGAATTTTAGTGACCCGGGAAAAATACGGGAATTATACGGGAAATTCGCACTTGATACGGGAAATCTTGAAAAGTCTCATAATGCCTGACTTCTTAGCCCCCGAACGCTCGGTAGAGTCCTCCCGCTCAGTCTTCTATTTCGCCTGCAGACCGCGCTGTCACCCGCAATTTGCGCCACCGATAGAGCGCTAAGCGGGATGAGAACCCAGCCAACGTCGAATGCATACTTTGCCTGGCCGCCCGCCGGCCGTACCCTCTAGGCGTGGGGCTACGCGTGCCGCGCTCGTTGCTGACAATGACATACAGGAATCAGTCCGCATTGTTATTCACAGAGGAGACCTGGGTTTCTCGACAAGAGCAGCCCTTAATGAAGCTAGCAGGTCAGGATATCAGAAAATTCCAGACGCGGATGTGCTGCAATTTCGCACCAACTGCCGAAAATTATACATTCGTATCCTATGGCTGAAAAAATCAAAGAGTGGTCAACTCTTGCTCACAAGAGACCCGTGCTATTTCCTGCCTAGACACTATAGGGGTCGCTGAGACTCCTAAGTTGGAAGAAGTTGCGATCGTCACTGCCCTGGAAATTCTTTGTAATCAGAAGAATTTGCTTTCTGGCGCAATGGCTGACCGCATCAAGAGCAGCTACTCCGCACTTCTGAGACTGCCCTCCGTTACTGCGCGTTTGAAGCAGTTCGACGGAAAAGAGCCACGGCTCGATGTGCTGTGGTCTGAATTAGTGGCTTCGGCAACTTCCTCAGTTCCTGCCAAAAACGATCTCACAAACTTCGTTAAAATGATACTGATTTTGTATCACAACAATGCAGCTCTAGACAGAGGTTTCTCCCTGAACAAGGAGTGCATGATCGTCAATCACAAAGAAGCAAGTCTGATTGGCATGCATACTGTTCAGGACGCTGTGATGGCAGCTGGTGGAGTAGAAAAGATAACCGTGAGCAAGAGTCCATACTGCACGAAACTCCTACGCAGTCTTCAAGGAAACAAAACAGGTGCGTAGCGACGGCTAAGGTGGCAGTCGAAAGAAAAGCCACGAAATATCTCCAAGAATTGGAAAAAAAAAGTACTGTCAAAAGAACTTAATTTTGTTCTGTGTATAACTGAAGTTCCTAGTAACAATCTTGTATTTGTCAAAGTGACTTATTTAAGTCCGCGCAAACACTCAATGCAAATGCGTTACACATGCATACATTTCAAAAACTACAAACAATATCTCACAGCTCTCGACATTTTACTATCAAACACCCGTTACCAACATGTGGCTACAAAATACACCACACGAGTGACATAATTCTTCTCGTATGTGCAGGCATTGTTTCAATCGCTTGTTAACCACTGTCTGTGTCGGATTTCCTTTCATTGTCATTGTTTCCTTACTTTTACTTCGCCGAAGTTCGACCCGAGGACTGGACACATCCCGTTCAGCATGTACAGAAAGAAATACTGAAGGTGGTCTGGATATCGCGGCTATTGTTTCCCTTCATAGTGTTCAAAATACCGTCCGTCATTCAAGAGCCTACAACTCGACAATATAAAACCACGGCAATAATTTCGCCACATAGGGGCTTGTTTGAGTGCTCAGTGCTAAATATGTTTTTACCTTAACTTTACTTTTGTATTATCACGAAAGCTAATATTAAACGTAGAGAGTAGCGATTAAGTGAGTGTGCATGGTGTTACTTGTCAACTACTGCAGTAAGCTGTGAACGACCTCCACTCAGACTCGTTTCATGTTAAAGGATAATCATTGCATGGTGAGTGTTTTTATATTCATTAGCTGTAGAGTATTTGCACTCTTTGTCGTATTTATTGAATTGAATACCGATGATAAAGGTATCATAGCTTCGGTGTGTAATTTAATATTCATCTAAAAGTATCGTATTTCTCTCTTTGAATGTCCTCGGCGTTGACTCAGGACCGTTTTTTAAAATATATTACGTATAATTGAACAGAAATAATGTCTGAAGTATATAACGCTGTGTATTATTCAAATCAGTTGATTTACAACATTTCTAAAAACTTAGCAACACAGCTCAGCTGTTCCAAACTCCCGACATATCCTTCGCGTTGTTTCCTTCGAAATAGGCCTACAGGGTATAGGTGAGAAGCATGCTCAGAATTCTTGCCGTGTGGCGGCTGGACGTAGGGTCTTGTAATGTGGCGACCGTAGGTTGCGGAGAGGAAAAGCGGGGCAAAGTGACAGGAAGGTTGTTAGTACTGAATGCGCGGGTTAGCAATACTGTATTTGTCCCATAATTTACGCGTGTAATAGCGGACACACCTCCAATTTTACTATAAAAGTAGTGATCCAAGTGGGTGGGTAACATCTATTACTACATGACCTCCAAAATTATTATTCATTATTACAAAGGGTATTTTGACTATTTTCAGTAGTGTAGAAAATTGTATCGCCTTGTTCCGGGCTCCTATAGAGCATATATTTTCTTTCGATCTTTCATTTGCCATATGACGCGCGTAAGGCAATGCATTACCAGCTTCTGGTTTAGTAGTCAGGTAATGGGAACTGTGTACTACAATTTTCCTTGCATGTAAATAAGCAACTTATTGTTGTTAAGAGAACGTAAAATGTACCAAGAATGATATGATCTTCAGCTGTGTGCAGTGAGAAGGCTCTGCATGTGTTCATTCCTTATGTATTAATGATGCGAAATGTCAGCTAACGTTGTGCCACATACAACTCTCTTAGTCTCTAAATGTTGCACATTTTCCCGTAAATTACAGCAGTTTATGTTTTAATTGCTTATAAGATCGTGTCAAAGAAAGTGTTTCTCCAATTGAATGATTGTACTGTATTTAACTGTATGCACGTCGTATAATCTTGACGAGGTGTATATTTTTCACGGAGCAACTTTACACTGTTGTAGGCACGCAGCTTTTTGTATTTAGTTTTCTGGCATCTTGTTTTAAATTATTGACTAACATATTTCTAAATGCAGACAATCCATACCTCCATTAGGATTCGGGTTCCATAATTCATGCAAAATGAGGTCCGTTCGTTTGTGAAATTGGGATCATAACCCCCCTACACTTTCAGTGATTACCGTATGGTACTTAACGTAGACTAGGGTGAAGATGTAAATGAGCATTAAAAAAAATGTTGCCAGTTGTTTAGTTTATTAACTTACGGCAATATCTTCCATAGGTACTGAAAACTGGGCATGGTTGGATTTTAAGGTAGAACCGCATGTGCTATCAAATATCGCTTTCTTGCAATACCTGGAATATGTATAGAATTATAAAATGATTATTCGTTAAATAAGTGTTAATAGATAGGCTATTATAATTATAATGATTAAATAAATATTAAAGAAACGATGCGTTGTTAGTAAATATTAGGCCTACCGGTACGGCGAATAGCCTACAACTCGTAGCTTACGTCACAATTTAGCATTTAAACGGGTCACGTTAATGCATGATATGCCAATATAACAACCGGATAGCAAATTATAATTATATTCTCACATATAACATATATAATTTGCACCAAGTTAATTATTGTAGTCTAAGATATGTTAGACCAATGCCGTTTGAAATGTGCAAATCGCACACTTTGTAGGCAAGCCCTTTGTTATGGTCGTCTCTGATGCGAAGTTCTACTAATTACTCTTTTTTGGAGACACTTGTCTTTGGAATATTCATGAAAGGCCAACCCTCAGGTTCTTATTTCATAAGTTGAACGCCTAAAAACAAAACCACAATCCGAAATAATAACGATGATAATCACGAACGAACGTTTAAACTGCCAATGAAAATCAAATGGAGATTCGCGGACCGGAAGTTCGTTATGCATAAGCTTCTATGCCATTTTAACTCGTGGAAGCTCTATAAGGTTACGGTACCATAAAATTGTCACTTCCCGTAAATATTTATTATGTGACACTCCTATTCTCTGCTCTCTCAACCCTCCTCAGTAAAACAGTCATTTATATCAGCTCTCCTCAGGTAAACGGTATTTTATTTGTGTTCGTAGCATCTCATCCCATCTGCGAGAGAGTTCACTCGCGCGTGCGCGCTTTGCTCACGCTACGGATTAGGCCTAAATCTCGCCATCACCCATGAGCTGCGGAAGTGTCTCCTAAAATGCAGTTACACTTACGCCAGAAAATATTGATTCGCGCTTTAAGATTCATTTTTCAGCCATTCGGTATGCGAACTCTAGTCTTAGAGGGTTCTAAAATATACGGGAATTTGGGGGATTTTCGTACTGGAAATACGGGAATTATACGGGAATTTGAAAAAAGGTCATCGCTCGACACCCTGTAATTTTTCCACCTATGCACATTTTACATCTGATTTTAAGAAATTAGATATACCGGCATATTTTGGCTCCATAACAATGGCACAACTCTAGACAAAAACACGTTTTAATTTCAATCTCACCAGCAAACTAATACCTCAGGGACGATTTTAACAAGACATATGGCATCAACATAAAATATGACAGAGGTTCCTCCTTCCCCAAACTTTTATAGCGGTTGGAAGTAAGTAAAAAGTGTTGCATTGTTCTCAGGCTATCCAGTAGAAAATGTGTTTATCATAATTGACTACAAAAATATGCCCGAAATATAGCTCTTACTTGAGCTATTTGGCACGTTTTATACCGAGAATGGTTCATAAACCCTGATTGAGGGTTGGGCCTCATCTCTTGTAAACCTTTATATGATCTGGGTGTGCACCACAGAAAATTGTGGTATGTTTTCTATTCTATTGTCAGGCCCTCCAAGTAAATGGTCTACACAGACACATGTCAGAATTATGATGATTCAAAGAGTATTTGGGATATTTATGGCAACAATTCGGTTAAAAGATAGGCGCAAGTACCTGAACCTTTCAAGTCCATCATAAATTCACGAATCGTTTATGGTTAATGTTTGTGTTGAATATAGAAATGGACTGGTTCATAATGGAAAGTTGTCGTTCCCTCCGATTGCTCCATCTTGAAGTATCAGCATAATATTTATTTTAAAGAGTAATTCCAGGAGCCAGACCAACCCTGTGCTATGGCAGCGAGGCATGGACAATAAGATCTCAGGACATCTCCAGACTCACAGCACGCGAAATGACCTTTATGCGCCGAACAGCAGGCTATACTAAATGGGATCATAAGAGAAACGAGGATGTGCTGAAGGAACTAAAAGTGAAACCAATAACTACATACATTTGTGACTACCAAGAGAACTGGAAGAGTCATGTCCAAAGGATGGAACCTGGAAGATTACCAAAGGAGATCCTTCGCTACCTGCCACGGGGAAATAGATCGATAGGACGTCCAATGAAGAGATGGAGGGAAAGTGCAAGACCGTAACGGGACATTTGGCCCAATACTTGGAAGGAGGATGATGATGATGAATTCCAGGAGAAATCCTGCTACCGTATGACAGTAGACGGTACTACCTGCGACTGTCTGGCCGAGGGTCTGGTGGCCATTACCAAACCAGGCAAACTAAGGGAGAACCAACGGCTACGGGCGGAGGAGTTTTCCTTTAGCAGGTTTGATAATAATAATAATATCGTATGGCCTCGGGTGCCTGGTGCAAGCTTTCTTAATTGACACCCAGAGGGTAGCTTGCATGTTGAATTTCGTCGTTCCTTTGAACGCTATGAAAGTCAAGGAGGTTAGATATCTAAACTCCTTGACACTACAGCGCTTTCAAGTAGAGAATGGAGGAACTTTGTGTTGGCGGAAAATCTCGAGATTAATTTTGCCATTGAATACGACCTACGGAATTCAAATGGGTTCTTTAACATGCCAACAACGTATGACATGAGTGTCGTGATTTTTGTTTGATGAAACCTGTGTTTAGGAAATGACACACAAATTTATCACAATGCTGCTGCCTTGCAGTTTAGATAGGGGACTATCAAAGGCTAAGGGAGTTAACCGCAACAGAAAATCTTCCTCGTGCGTTAGGCCCATCAAGCCAGTTTGAGGAGTAAAATTGTCAAAGTGTTTTCAACAATAAAACGAGCCTCGTATGTAAGAAACGAAAACCAAGATATAGAAAACCTTCTACGTGTAGTTCTTGTAAGGATGACGGTGGTAAGCCCGCAGTTAAACAAAACTATTCAAAGAAGAAAATTGCTGGACGGAGGAACAGTACATTCAAAATAGCCACATTGAATACTATTACCCTGACCACCAAATGTGAGGAGCTCGTAGATCTCATGGAAAGAAAGAAGATTGAGGTCCTTGGACTGAGCGAAACAGTGGAAAGGGGAAGGAACTAAATTACTTAGGAAAGGTTATAAACTCTACTGGCATGGAAATAAGATGGAAGCAAGGAATGGTGTGGCATTTGTTATCAGCAAGAATATCGATGCTGTATCTGATGTAGAATATGTAAATGAACGAATTATCAAGCTACATCAGAAAATTGACAAGAACACACTGGCCATTGTTCAAGTTTATGCTCCACAGGTTGGGTGTAGTCAAGAAGAGAAAGATGACTTCCTTCAAGAATTAGAAGATCATGTAGAACAAGATAACATTCTTGTTATGGGTGATTTAAATGCTCATGTGGGAAATGATAGGACAGGATATGAGACAGTGATGGGTCCCCATAAATATGGAATTTGAAACCAAGATGGTGACTGCCTTCTTGACTTCTGCTTAAGAAATAATCTAGTTATTAAGAACACCTGGTTTCAAAAACAGCTGAGCCATAAGATCACAAGGTACAGCTGGAATGGAGAACAGAAATCTGTTATTGACTATATTATTGCAGATAAAGAAGCTGGAGCATTTATTAGAGATGTAAAAATACTGCCAGGAGAAAGTTTGGATAGTGACCACAGGTTACTAGTAGCCATCCTAGGAAACATCCTGATAAGAAAGGTGAATACCAAATGTAAACCCAGGATAAAAGTTTGGGATTTTGATAAACCAGATAAGATAATAATAATAATGTTATTGGTTTTATGTCCCTTTTAACTACCCTGGCTTTTAGAGACGCCGGGGTGCCGGAATTTTGCCCCGAAGGGGATCTTTAACGTGCCAGTAAATCTACTGACACAGCTCCCTCGCATTTGCGCACCCTCAAATGCCTGCTGACTGCGCCAGGTTTCGAACCTGCAACCTTGGGCTCAGCAAGCACCAGATAAGAAGTCTGAATACCAGATGAAGATTAGAGACCAACTGCCTAAATATGAGACTGGATCAGCTGGAGAAGAATGGCTTGGATTTAAGAAAATCCTGGTAGATAGTAAATATTGTTGGCAAAACAAGCAGTAAAGAGAGAGAGAAAACCCCATGGTGGAATGACACTGTCCGAAGAGCAATAAAAGAGAGAAATGAAGTGAGGAAACTAAGGGACAGAGAAAGTCAGAAAGAAGAGAAATTACAAGAACTCAGTCAGCTGTACAGGGACCTAAAACTTAAGGTGAAAAGAATCATTTCTGCAGAAAAAAGAGAAATACTGGACAGAATTCACACAAAAACTAGAAGAAGACTGCAGGAACAACAGGAAGCTATATCAAGTGGTGAGGAGTAAGAAAAACAGCTATGAACCAATAAAGGCTGTGGAGAAGGAAGATTGTAACATCACATGGAATGAGATTCAAGATGAGATGGGACAGTATTTCGAAAAATTAGGTATATAATGATCAAAATTCAAGTACCAAACAAGAGTAGACTAAAAAAGAAGAAAATATCCCAGATATGGAGTACCCTCTAACATGGATGGAAGTGGAAAATGCCCTAAAGAACATGAAAAAAGCTAGGGCAACAGGCATTGATGATGTAAGCGCTGACATGATCAAGGCAGCTGGAGTACAAGGATTGCAGTGGTTGTTTAGAGTCTTAAACACTATTTGGAAAGAAGAAAAAATACCACCCGACTGGACTAAAGGTGTTATCGTCCCTCTATTTAAGAAAGGAGACAGACGGAAACCTAGCAACTACAGTGGAATTACTCTTCTATCTCATGGCTTGAAGATAATGAAACGAATCATAGAACACAGATTAAGAATTATCATTGAACCACAGCATGAAGAAGAGCATTACGGTTTCAGACGGAACAGGGCAACATGATCATTTTCTGTCAGGATGATTACGGAGAAGTATTGGGAAAAAGGAAAAGACATAACCTTCATTTTTCTACATGTAGAGAAGGCTTACGACAGTGTACGGAGAAATACAATCTGGGAATGCATTCAAAATAGATCAATACCATGTGCTTTAATAAATAAAGATGCTATATGAACACTGCCAGAGTTGTGTCCAAATAGGTGATGGCTATTCAGAATGGTTCGAGACTAAGCAGGGTGTACAGCAAGGCAGCGCTCTATCACCACTTTTATTCATTACTGTAATGGATGAAATAATGAAGAGTTAAGAGACTCAATAAGACCTCTGAGTTTAAAGCTTTAGCGTTTGCAGATGATGTTGTAATATGGGGTGAAAATGAGGCTGAAATACAACAGAAGCTGAATGATTGGAATGCTATATTCAAGAAATTTGGTCTGAATATTAGCAAATCCAAAACGGTAGTGATGCCCGTTAGTCGACAAAACATCTGTACTAACATCACTCTGAATGGTACAAAGTTAGAACAAGTATATCAGTTCTGTTACCTTGGCAGTGTAGTGTCCACAGATAACCAACCATCTGCAGAAATCATTAGTAGAGTTCAACATGGAGCACAATTTTATCATCTCGTGAGAGGGCTTCTTTTTGGATAAGCAAGTTCCTTTAAGAACCAAACTAATGCTCTACAAGAGCTCTTTGTACCTGTTACTACATAAAGGGTTTTTCAAGAGGAATAGTAAATATTTTAGGAGGTGGCAGTATAGATGAACTGCAACAAAACATTCCACATAACATGTGTCCCATTTGTATTCCGTACAGAGATACAGCTGTTAGTATTTAACCTAAACAAATGTAAATCCAAGGCAAATGAGGATGCTCAAAGTTGATTTTCAAAAATTCCACCACCAACTTCAGTGCATTTTGCACTTCTCTTGATAACACCCCGTGTAGCTCTTCGGGGGGCATCTTGGTGTTCTTTGACGAGGGCTGCACTATGCATAATCCGAACGATCAACTCGGCTCTTGTGTTAACTTTTTCCTTGCAGACTTCGCCTTTCAGCCATCCCCACAGGCAAAAATCCAAAGGGGTAAAGTCCGGGGACCTTGGTGGCCAAGAAACGTGCCCATAGCAAACTGTGTGCCAACACACGAAACAACTACCCGGGTTACATACCAACATCTGTATCTCGGTATGCAATACAAATGGGACACATGTTATATGGAATTTTTTATTGCAATTCATCTATACTAACACCTCCTAAAATATTTACTATTCCTCCTGAAACACCCTGTATAGCTTAGAAACCTGCACCCAATCCAAAAGAAATACCAGCAAACTACAGGCGGTGGAGATGAAGTTTTTAAGAACTATGATTCTGAAAACAAGAAGGGACAAAATAAAAATTATAAGATACTCCATCTAGTTCAAGTAGAACAATCTCTTAATGAGATGTGTGTTGAAGCCAGGCTGAAATAGTTCGGCCATCTCAAAAGAATGGACACACATTGAACAGCTAGAGTGTGGTTTGAGAAAGAACTGAAAGGCAAGAGACCAAGAGGTCTACCGAGGAGGAGATGGATCGACAAGGTTAGAAATGATCTTGCAGGGAGAGGTCTGGATTTACAGCAAATCTTGGAGGAGGAAACATTCTTGGAGAGAACTAAATGGAGAGCGCTCATTCACCGCACCCGAGAAACTGGAGCCGGTTCATGATGATGATGATGATGATGAATTTCTTCACCCTCTTGTTACCATAAAAAGTAACTGTTACTAGAAATGGCGTTACAATTAATGCGTTACTCCCCAACTCTGTTATATATACCGGTATAGATACACATACAGTACTAAGTATGAGTACATGCCTATTCTTGTAAGCAAGTATATGTGAATTTTGCCATTAAATTGTTTCTAATTGGCACATTTACTGATGTTGCTGCACGCAAATAAGTAGGAGCAAGTCATGGGCTCATTCAAGTGAACTTCTTGTAATCCGCAGATATGGTACTGAGTTGTTCAAATATTACTTTCAATTTGGTAGATTTTTTTATTTTTTATTTTATTGTATGAAGAGAAAGTTGATGACTGCAATAGTTTTCATGATATGGATAGGGCATCATTTCCATATTAATTTGGGTGCAATTCGATTATGGAAGGTGCAACTCTGCTAATCTTGTCAACATTATTTTATGTATTTAGCATGCATGTAAATGTGTGTATGCTAAAAAATTCACCACATGTTAGTGTGGACGTGCTTGCTGCATATGAACGTACACACACATTTTTGCTTCATTCGCTATCAGCTTTTCCAAATCCATTAAAGCGTTTTGTGCCTACAACATACAGTAGTTGTAGGGTATAGTCAGTGGTGTGCATTCTGTTCCATCTTCCCCAAAGGTACCTAACCATATTCAAAATCTTCCACAAGAAAACTTTTAATTTAGCAACACGATGTGTATCAACCGGCTAGCTGGGCTTGGATGTGTGCTTCTGCCAGTAGGTTGTCTTTCAAATTGCAGAGTTGACAGTACTCACTACACCCCTTCAAACCATTTACATCTCCGATGCAAATCGCATGAAAGCAGAAAATTACTATGGTCAAGAATTATTACCTATTCCAACACACCATAATAATTACAACAAATGATATTGGGTTGGTGCATAAGTCCGTATCATCATCATTAACCGTCTCCAGCTTCCCGGGTGCGGTATAAGAGCGCTCTCCATGTTTGTCTATTCAGGTATATTTCCTCCTCCTCTACCTGGTGCCAATCGACACCTCTTCCCTGCAGGTCTTCTTTTATTTGGGAGATCCAGCGTGTCCGTGGTCTGCCTCTTGGTCTCTTGCCCTCCACATCTTGCTCAAGCCATACTCTTGCCGTTCTGCTTGGATTCATCCTCTTCACATGACCAAACCATTTCAACCTTGATGTTGCTATTGCTTCATGAAGTGGTTTCACTTGAATCTCTGCACGAATCTTCACATTTCGGATCTTGTCTCTTCTGGTCTTCTGAAGCATTGTTCTCAGGAACTTCATTTCTGTAGCCTGAAGTCTGCTACTATCTCTTCTGTTGATAGTACAAGTTTCAAGTCCATACGTCATTATAGGTAAGAAGTAGGCCTGATACATCATTTTCTTGGATGTTAAAGGAATTTGTTGGTCCCAAAGGAGGTTCCTGACCTGGTGATAAAACTGAGCTCCTTTTTGGATTCTGTTGGTGACTTCAGCAGAACATCTGTTATCTTCAGTCATAATGCTACCGAGGTATTGGAAATAATCGACATCTGTTATCTTCAGTCATAATGCTACCGAGGTATTGGAAATAATCGACTTGTTCTAATTTCGCTCCATCCAGCTCAATGCTTGTATGCAACCTCTGTCTGCTGACTGCCATTGCTACTGTCTTTGTATGACTGATTTTGAGGCCAAACTCCTTAAATTGGTGGTTCCAAGCATTTAGATTCTGCTGTACTTAATTTTCTGTGCAACCCCATACCACTACATCATCTGCAAAAGCAAATGCCTTGAAATCATTTCCAGAATTCTGTTTCACCCTTTTCATAATTTCATCCATCACAGAGATAAATAGCAGTGGTGACAACGCACTGCCTTGTTGCACTCCCTTAGTTGTGGCAAACCAATCTGAATACCCATCTCCTATTTGCACACAGCTCTGGCAATAACTGTACAGCATTTTCACTTTCCTGATAAGAGTTTATGGGATATTTCTGTTTGATAGACATTCCCATATCTTTTCTCTAGGCAAGCTATCATAGGCTTTTTCTATATCTAAGAAGACAAAGATGATATCCCTTCCTTTCTCCCAGTATTTTTCCATGATCATCCTTACTGCAAATATGAGGTCGGTGGTTGCTCTGTTGCCTCTAAATCCATATTGCTCTTCTTCTAACTGGGGTTCAAGGATGTTCCTTATCCGTTTAGCAATAATCTTCTCCATTAGCTTAAGTCCATGTGATAAAAGGGTGATTCCCCTGTAGTTGCCACAATGACGTCTACTTCCCTTTTTGAAGAGAGGGACTATAATACCCTTTGTCCAATCATCTGGGATTTTTTCTTCCTTCCAGATAGCATTCATAACTCTGAACAACCAATGAAATCCATGGATTCCTGCAGCCTTTATCATTTCTACACTCATTTGGTCTATGCCAGGTGACTTGCCTCTACTCATGCTGTTCAAAGCGGTTTCAACCTCTGACCAAGTCAGAGGAGGCTCATATTCCGTACTGCTGCTCTGATTTTCTGGAGTGTTGCATTCCTCCTCCATTACATCCTTACCATTATATAGCTGGAGAAAATATTTCTTCATTTCCCTTCTTACATCTTCCTCTTTCCATACAATGTTTCCATCTTCAATTTCTAATGCTTTTATTGGGACATACGGGTTTCTTTTGTTTTTCAAAATTCTGTACAAGAGCTTGTTATTGTTTCTGCTGTCCTCTTCTAGTTTCTTAGTGAATTCTGTCCAACTATTTTCTTTTTCCAATTGTATTAATCTCTTCGCTTTCAGTTTAAGATCTCTGTATTTCTGGTTCAATTGTTCCAGTCTGATTTCATTTTTGTTTGTATCCTTCTGATTTTCTTTGTCCCGTTCTTTCCTAGCTATATTTCTTTCTTTTATAGCTTTCTGAACAGCATCGTTCCACCAGGGGGTCTCTTTCTCCCTTACTTTGGTGCTTGTTTTTCAAACAATTTCTACTGCAGCACCAACCATTGTTTCTTTAAATCTTTTCCACTCTTCTTGACCTGTTCTTATTTCATCTTTTGGGATGTGGTCACTGATTTTCTTCTGATCGTAGTGTTTTCCATAAGTTTATCCACATCAAGTTCATGAGTTTATTAAACACATCTGATATACATAAGAGAGAAGATAATCATCAGTAACATATTTTCCTTCACTATCTACAACAGTCTGCCAACGCTGTGGTAATTTTTCGATTCCGCGCCTGTTAATATGACGTGGTTTTGAGTTGAAGAATTCGTCAAGCCAAGTTCGGAGCGCATCTTATCTGGAAAAGAACTTCCTTGAAGGTTGTGCGATATAGAGCGAAAAAGGTGAAAATCTGAGGGCGCAAGATCGGGCGAATAAGGTGCGTGCAGAATGATTTCCCAGCCCAACTCCTGTATAGTGCTTTTGTCAGGTTAGCAGAGTGCGGGTGGGCGTTATCATGGAGGAGCATAACTTCACACAGTCTTGCTGGTTGTTTTTCTTGGATTGCATTTGCAAGACGTCTCAGTTGTTGGCAATAAATGTCAGCAGTGATGGTTAAACCTCGAGGAAGCAATTCGTAGTACAGCAAACCGTCGCGTGGGTGTTCCACCAGATGCATAACATCTTTTGTGGATGCGCGCAGGTCTTTGTATGGGGAGTTGCTTGTTTGTTTGGGCTTAACCATTCCTTTCTTCTCCTTATGTTAGCGTAAAGACACCATTTCTCGTCTCCAATAACTATACAGGATAGGAATGGTCGATGTTGTTCACCATCCAATCGATAACGAGCAAGCAGAGGTGCACATATGGCCACCCGCTGATTTTTGTGATTTTGGCTTATAGCATGCGGTACCCACACACCGGATTTTTGACCCGTAACCATTGAATGCAAGTGTCGCACAATGGTGGAATGATTAGGGTACAGTTCATCACATTTGCCAGTTCTCGTGTATACTGGTCGATCATCGTGAATTAATGTGTTAAAACGATCTTCATCAAATTCCGGCGGCCTTCCTGAACGTGGGGAGTCACTAAGGTCAAAACGACACACCTTAAAACGAGAAAGCCACTTTCTTGCGGTGCTCTCTCCAATAACATTGTCCCCATACACGGCGCAAATGTGTTTCTGGCCGCCTCCACGGCTTTCGTCCCTCTATTGAATTCAATGGGAAGAATATGTTGGAAATGTTCCAATTTCTCCACTTGGCACTCCATTTTCTAGCGTCAACGGCTCCACTCACTATCTGCAAATGACTAAACTTCAATATTTAAACTCAATAACAAACATTCAACTACAAAGCAACAATGACAGTCGATAAATAAAACCATAGCAACCGGAATACCAACAAGCAAAACAAAAACGCTACGGACTTATGCACTAACCTAATAAATATGGGGTGAACAAAAAATGCCGCACTTGGAGGTCGGCATGCGATTCTTCATCCAATTGCAAGACAAAAGTTTCAATAGCAAAATCGGATCGGGTGCTGTTTGAAAACACAAGTATGAAAACGAGAAGCTTGCAACACTGTCACATCCTGCAGTGCATCGGAATGTACAGAGAAAGCTCCGGCAGAGCGCCAAGTTCCTGCGACCTGCTTTTGGCCACGCTGCATGCAGGTACAACGTTACCAGAGCCTCGTTTCTTAACACGCATTTCTGTGAAACCTATTGGCGGGACTAGGTTTAGCAACATAAACTTTTGTCGTGAATTTCGACGAGGAACCGCATGCCGACCTCCAAGTGCGGCATTTTTTGTTCACCCTGTATATTAAGGCCATGCGGAGTATATAGTGTGCTGTATGTTCTTAGAAATCATTCACTCAAATATGACAGGAATAAGCCAGGAAGCTAATATTTTGGCATTAGTAGACATCCTACGTAAAGACCTCACTTTCCCCTCAAGTTAGGCATATTCACCACATTACATGGCAACTCTGCTATAATAACATAGATGCACCAATTACTAAATTTTTGATTATCAACATACAGTAGATGAATTTTTATGTAAATTTACAACAAAATTTGTAAGGATATCTATTTATTTTATTAATATCATGTTATAGTTCATTTTGTACTGAAGAAGTATGAAACACGTACACAATTAAATATTAAATTTGAAAATGTTTCAAATATAATTGATTAGACAGATTCATTTCTAACATTTATTTAGAACCAGTAAACATTTGTATGAAAGTTTTGTCTTTATGTCATCATAATCCAAAAGTCTGAAAAGGGGTATTTATAAGTGTGTTCAAATCAGGGAGCAGAACAAAAACTTTACATTTGCTCACCTGTGGATAGATTGTAGACTTATAAAGATTTCCCATTGGGTTATAGAGATTATGCAGCAGTCAGGCTATTTATTCTAAAAAGAACCTTTTCTACTCTATCATATCAAGATTTTATTCATGTTTACCCAGCCATCCTGTTGCATACCACCTTGTTCGGGAGGCCCGGGTTCGATTCCCAGCTCTGTCAAGAAATTTAATTCTGGTCTGAGGGCTGGAAACGGGGTACACTCGGTCTCATGAGGCAAAACTGGTGAGAGGAGTGTTCGATTCCCACCTCAGCCATCCTGGAAGTGGTTTTCTGTGGTTTTCCCACTTTTACTCCAGGCAAATACTGGGATGGTTCCTAGCTTAAGGCCATGGACATCTCCTTCCCAACTCTATCCCAAATTTGCAAATACACTCACTAGTACAGCCATAACAATAACACAGGTTATCACACAAATTCCACACATTCCCAAATACATGGGGGTTTATGACAATGTCGCAGACCCTAAAATAAGCAACAACAGCATACCACCTTAAGACAACATCTCATGTACTACCAGGTTGAAAAACAGTTCTATTCCAAACCAAATTGTTAGCACCCATCTTTACAGTGCAGAAGACAGTGACAAACAATATGGTGTCTGAATATTCATTCATGAGTATACCGGTATTTCTGTTTCTAAATTTTCATGAAGTTCTAATATGTGACTAATGGCGTATCAATAACTTAAATACAGAGCCAATAAGTGAAAACAGTCTGAGCGATCTGGAGCTGTATTTGTTTACACTGTTTACGCCCACATTGGAGCACCAAAAATCAAACCTATATACAAAGTCTTCAAATGCCAAGTTCAGTTCTTAATACTTGATAATTTTTTTCTTTCCCAATACTTTTTCATTCTGGAAGATCTTGCAGCTCGTTCTTCTGCTGATATAACATATTGCTTACTCTGTGAAATTTTGAATGTTAGTCGAGTGTATTTGTTCTTCAGAAGCCGTTTCTCTTCTCTATGTTCAATTTGATGCCTAGTAATTTTCAATTCGTCTAAATCCATTTGTCTGCTGTCTGAAGCTTTGAGACAATTTGTAGAGTGTAAGTATTGTAATCATGTGGATTGCATATCTGTGCATGAAAACACTGACAATCGAATGGGCCTTGCTAGTGTCATATGTATAAAATGTGATTATTGTGAAAGGGAGTATCAATAAGAGAAAATGTGCATGACTTGGAAAAGATGAGAAAAGCAGTGTGGTGCACATATTTTCATAAGCTCTCGACAGACAATCAACCTCAACATGGACTCTGCCCAACAGATTCATGGTGTAAGAATAATTCTTCTGAAAGGGCAAACTACAAGCACCATGGCCTTCCTGAACCTATTTTACATGCCATAAAACCCATATATCGGGATTTGACCTGCTAAGAAAATGCTTACATGGCAAAACCCAGAACCCGAATGAGTCGTTTAACAACATTATATGGACTATAATACCCAAGAATGTGTTTGTTGGGTATGATACCCTTAAAATTGGGGTGCTGGAAAGTGTTCTGTGCTTCAACATGGGAAACATTGGAAAAGCACAAGTGCTTGCCCACCTAGGGATTGAACCAGGCCTAAACACCATACATCAGCTTCAGAAAATGGATGACGTGCGTGTGAAAAATGCTGATCGACAGGCACAACAGATGACCAAATTAGCAAGAAAGAAAAGGAGAGGAGCCAAACGGAGGAAGGAAGATATGGATGATCCAGAGTATGGAGCTGGAAAGTTCTAAACCACAAAAAGCACATGTTCTTTCTAACTTAACTTTGAAGTTAAATATCTGGAAACATTATTTTTTTATGGTGTGGGGTGCTCATCTTGGAAACTACGAAAGATACAAGGGTAAAACTAATACCACTTTTGAAACTAACACTGATCTCCATGTTAAACACAAATTCATTATAAACTAATTCATACTTTGCTCATAAAAAATTAATGTGCAAGAAAAAAATTAGTTTTTTTTTTACTTACATGAAAAAAGTAAAATATAAAATAAAATGGATGAACTAATTTTGTTTAAAATGCATTTAACACAGAGATAAAAGCAACTGTTACAACAATATCAAATTTCACTGCTCTATCTGCAATACTTTGGAAGATGAGCTCCCCCAAGTTTTACTAAATTAACATTGTTCGTATAGGGAGTACTTGGTCCCCTTAAACCATGTGATTTTTGTTTTACTATTCCAAAGGAAGTCAAAAAGTTGTTTCAGGAGTCTAGTATTTGGCAAGCAGGATGTGTGTCCAAAAAACGCATCGTGTCAATGATAGATTCACTTTCCTTGTAAATTATTGAGTTGGGCAAAAGTCTCCACTGGCCCTCAATCTGGTGTTTTTTATTGATAATTGTCTGAAGAATACGTCCATCAACCTTCTGTAGTTTATCAGTTGTTGATCGGGTGTTTAGTTTAAATAAAATTTCACTTGCATATATTGCTTCTGGCTTAACGATGGAGAAATAATGCCGAAATTTAGCATTAATCAAAAGAGACTGTTTCTTATATGTTGGCCAAGTAATCTGTTGTGCTTGTCACAATTTTAGTGGTCTACTATCTATTGATGCTCTTTCATTGGCATTCTAAGTAATGATCTCACCAAGATATTTAAATTTTTCCACAATCTTTATTTTCTGGCCATTATGCAGTACAATATGTAATGTGTCAACTTGAAAAGATGGCATTTTTCTGTTTTCTCAAAATAAATTTTCAACCCAACCTTTGCTGCTAATCGTTCCAATTCCTCTACCTGAAATTTAGCTTCTTCGTTACTAGTTGCTAATAATGCTAGATCATCTGGAGCTGTATATTGTATTGGAGTATTATCTCTTTATTTTCTCATGTATTTGTACAAACTATATTCATGTTCCTAATTTAATGTTAATTAATGTGTTTTCTTCATACTACTATATCTTAATATTGGTCTGGCTTGTAAAGAATTAAACCTACAGATAGATAAATATTCCAAGAATTGAGTTCCAGCCCACATTACAGTAGGTAACACTCTCAGTATGATAGGCCAGTACAGACTAATTTTCATAGAAGTATTCCTTGCCATTGTATTTAAGTGTTTCTCCCATTAGGTCATTTGACAGAGCACTGGAGGTCAAAGCTATGGATTTGAGTCCACACATGGAGCAGATATTTTAAATCTCTACCTTCCGTCTAAATGTAGTGTTTTTACGATACACAAAATAATAGCTAGAAGCCTCTAATGTCATAAAGATATTTATTTTGAATGTAAGTTATTTCTTATGTCTTTAATGTCCCAAACACATTTTTACTATCATTTTTATAATTTAAGTCATCCAAATTTAATTATTACCAGGCAACACTGAAACATTCTAAATCTAGTATTCCAAATTTAATTACAGAAAGTATTACCATAGAAATGTGTTAACACAATATAATATGGTCATTAAGCTGGTTAAAGGCACAAATCTATTATCATTTTTGCAATGTATTACATACTCTACATGAACTTCCTCCTGACAGACATACCAGTGTAGCTAGCCGACTTGGATTGCTATGTTGGGTAGTTCGAAATTCTGACAGTAGCCATTCTGAGTGTATTTTCTCCAGGGTTTTCCTTACTTAGTCTGGACAAATGTCGAATAATTACAACTAAATACATAACTACAGTCATCACTATAGCACAGGTTATTGGGATAATTCGCACACATCCAAAAGATTAGGCTGGTGACCAAACTGTCTGTAGCCCCTAAGTGAAGCTCTAACAATCTTTTAATAGAAAATCCTATGTAAGGAAAAATATCATATTGCCTTGAGGTTTGTTTAAAAGGAAGTTCTGTTGTACTTGGCAGCAATCAAACTGTAATAGTCACTGATTTTCATATCATGTCACCACTGCTATTTTAAGTAATGTGACTTTGGCATTTATGTTCAAAATGTGCAGTTACTTGTTTGAAAGTGCGTGAGGTGTGTGAGCCCTAAAATTTGAAATATTGAAAATTATAAGAAATTAAGTTATAGAGAATTATGGGTTGACAAGTAGATATTTTAGTTATCACTGGAACTGCCTGTTGAATTGGGTTAAAGAATGAGCCCCACAATTCTTTTTCATTCATAAAAAATTAGGCTAGAATAGATTTTTAATGAATCACTGCTAGTGGTGCATGAAGATGTAGTCTTTATATCCTTTCTTTGGAACAGGAGCAATACTTCTTTTTTTCTTTCTAACTTTCTTCTTTAGTCAGATTTACTGCAGTTCTAATAAATTGGTTTAAAAATAGTTTTCTTCCATTTTTCAATATTTGTGCATTTTTCTACTACTTACTTGCGCATTGAAGTTGTCATATTTCTGATATCCCTAGAAGCTTATGTGCTCAAAAGTATGTATAAAAAAATTAGTATTAGAATTCATTCTGAGTAAGAGCTTGCTAATGGAACCAAGGCCTGTAATATCAGAACTGAGTTAGATTTTGCTCAATTGGCTGTTAATTGCATATTTAAAGAATTACAAAAAAAAATATTTAAGCATGATTGGATTGCCCACATTACCCTTTTATATGACCTGTACATTTTGTGACTCCTGAGTATTTCCCACCAAAGCTATGTATGTCCCAAGGGTCACTACTTGAAGGCCATTTGTTTCAGAATTGAATGGCCATCTATGCACCTGATCGTGATGGTTAAAAATAAGAAAATGTATAAAAGTATTTGAAAGTACTCTATGCTTGCACTAATTTTTGTGTTTATAGCATTTATTTTCTTGTTTTTAACTCCTTAATTCAAGAGCAGTAGATCTTATATAAAAATACGTACAGTCTCAAGTAAGAATGAGCACACTCTTGGTAGGGTAATTTGGCTAAGTCCCAACGGTCGGTTCACTCTAGAACGATAATATGTGTCAGGGATTATAAGTACAAATTATGAGGTTACTTTACTGACTCCTATGCATTTTAGCTCTGGGCTTGAAAGAAAAACTGCAATTACCAAGACTGTACTTTTTTTATAAGCAACTGTACATCATTGGTTATGTGTAAAGATACGAGAAAATAGTATTTTGAAATTGATTTTGTAGCACTTTCATTTTGAAAAATAGCATTTTGTAGCGTTTTGAATTTTTAAAATTAGCATTTTGTAGCATTTAAAAGTTCATCAGGTCCGATAAAAAATTAACAGGTTCAAAATTAATATGTACGGAAACTTATTCAAACATGGGCAGGATTGGATATATGGGTTTTCTGATAAACGGCATAAGCATTTACCGTATTTACTCGGCTATAAGACCCCCCTTTTTTTTCTAAATTTCTAGTTCCGAACTTCGCAAAAATCCATTATTTTGGGAAAGGGAGAGAGTAAAAATAAGCAATTTCATGTTGTTGCTGAATAGTACGATATATAATTAATCAAAATAAACGAAGTTTACATCTTTAATCAGCCCATTATGTGACTGCCATAACCTCATTTATCCACCACTATTCCCGGCTGGCCCCCACTGAATTTCACTACTGTCCCTTGCTAAGCAAAAATCTTATTATCAAAGAAATAGTATCTGACCTGGAAATGCAAACTTGATTTGAACATAGGGAGGGAGAATGCATCAATTATCGGTAGGGAATGTCTGACGATGCTGAACGATCACATCTCACTAACATTTGTAAACACAACAGAGTTGGTATTATTCACATATTTCACATTAATATACTGATAACGTGTCACATCCCCCAGGGGCTCACTTCTAGTGGGCGTGGGTTGGCGACCACGGGGCCCCAGCTGAGTCCGGCATTGCTTCCACTTACTTGTGCCGGGCTCCTCTCCGTCTTCTTTCCTGTCGACCTCAGTTGGTCAACTCTTGTTCTCTTCCGACCCCGACGGTATTAGGGTATCCGAGGCCTAGGGAGTCTCTTCCTTTCCCGCCTTAATTGGCCCTTGTCTCATCTTTCCTGACACCCTCCTTCTGTGAGGGGTCAGCCTTCTTTTTCTTTTCCTCTTACCTCCTGCCTTGTGCTCAAGGCCCTTAAGGAGGCAGGGTGTATGTAGCCCCACCACTTCTGGTGCACCCTAGATAATGCTACACCCTCAGGGGCTCACGGCTGGCGAGTTCGGGAGTTGGCGACCCCGAGGGATTCCTGAGCTGGGTCCGTTTTTCCCTTTTGTCCCTTACCTTCGGGGCGGACCCTCTCGTCTTTCACTTTCCTATCTGCCTTTCATGGCTCTCCTTCCTTCCAAGTCCCTCAATCCGCATTCTTCGAGGGTTGAGGGCATTTCTTTTCCTCCTGTCCTTTATTTGCCTTATTCTCCTTTAGTTTTCCATTTTTTCTTCTATTATGTAGGTTGGTAGTTAGTTTTAAGTTTACATTTCATTTTCATCTTCACGATCACCCAAACCATCAGGGGCCGATAGCCTAGATGTTAGGCCCCTTAAAACAACAATTATCATCATCATCATCATCATCATCATCATCTTTCCTTCCCACTTCGTCTCGTGTACCCTCCTGGGTATCCTCTTCTCCTCCATTCGTTTTACATGTCCATACCATATAAGTCTAGATTTCTCTATACCATCCTGTAATGGTTCCTCCTTCATTGGTTCTCTGGTCCTCTCATTTCTTATTCTAGCGGCTTCGGTGGCGTAGTCGGTAGCATGCTGAACTGCTGTGCCCAAGATAGCGGGTTCAAACCCGGCCGAAGTCGTAGGATTTTTTAAGAGCGTTGAAAATCCTTCTGTGTGCCTTCCTTCGGAGGGGAAGTAAAGCCGGCGGTTCCGTGTCAGAGATTTATGGCATGTAAAATATCCTTTCACAGACTAAACTTGTGTAAAGCAAAATTGTTAGGTTAGATTTCGTCAGAACGCTCTATCAAGGTTCCAACGTTCGCCACTAGGTATCATTGATATCTGGTGGCGAGAGTTGGAACTACTTGAAATTGAACGGAACTTGTAGCTCACCCTTTAGGGTGTCCGCTAGAAGCAGCTACAGACTCAGGCGAGCCGAACATGTCCTCGGACACTCCCGGCACTAAAAGCCATACGATAAATAAAATAAATAACATGTCACACAAACGCCAACGCTTCTTGCAGTAAATGAAATGTGTTTGACATGAAACTGAAAAGAAAAGGCTGCTGTAAACACTACTTCGAAGTGCAATATAGAGAATAACAAAAGAATTCAGGCAAGATATGAATCCATAACTCTCATTGGCGGATTTTAAATTTGGCGCTTCTACTCGGCCAATAATGTGGCATCTTCTATTGGATATCGGGTGAAGCCTATTGGCTACACAATTCGATATCCTGCCCAATCGCGTACATGTACGCAAAGTGGCAGTCATATCATCTGAATAAAAAAATAATAATGTAACAAGAAAAATATTTTTGTCATAAAAGAGGATGAAATTCAGTTATAATTTTTTTTTAACAATTCGTCAATTTCCAACAATGTTGTATTTTGGCTCTCAATAATAATTAAGGAGGGGTACTATACGCGATTTCCAAGAATTTTTTATTTTGGCTCTCGAAAATTAAGTGGCGGTACTATAGGCGAGGGGGTCCTATAGCCGAGTAATATAATATAACTAGCTGTTACCCGCGGCTTCGCCCGCAATAACATTTGGAATCCCGTTATAACATTAGTTATATAGATAGACAAGCATAGGTCCTAGTGGAAAATAATTCTATCACCTGAACCCAAAAATGCATGGGACGATAAAAAACATCAAAATATCATGTTGGTTTCGGACCCTAAAAGACGTGAAAAATATAATAAAAGTATTAAAAAAAACTATTTTTTGAAATTTCATTCGAATCAATTTTTATGTCATTCCTGGGACTTAGAAAATTCCGGCCAAAAAGTGCAAAATCATTAATAACTCCCTAAGTATTCGTCGTATGATGAAATAGCAAGAGACAAAAAAGATGTAATGTGTTATTGTCTACAACATAGGCCATGTATAATTTTACACTCAGACATATTACGTTTTCCCCCTCCCACATAATTTCACCCCTCCCCATGGGCCCCTTAAATTGGATTTATGAAAAACGGTCAAACAGCTGTTTAGTTATTTTTTATGCTGATTTATTTCGGTTGAGTTCCAAACTCCTCGCCTATGTCGTTTAAGAGATACACGCTCCGTTAGGAATCCTTCGACCCCCACTTTTCACCCCTTTCACCTCATATACACCACATCGAATAACCCTCAGACACGTGTCTTCTTATTTTTAATGATGCATTTATATGCCGAGTATCACATCCCCCAATGAAACCAATCGGGAGATATTGCTATTCAATGAAATGCAGGTCTACCCCCTTAACACCCCTTTAGAACCTGAATATCCAAAAATCCTTTCTTAGTGGGCGTTTGCGGCCCTTGAGGAAGCTGGATACCAAATTTCATTCCAATCCGTTCGGTGGTTTCTGAGATTTCGTGATGAATGAATGAGTGAGTTAGTGGTATTTGAGCTTTATATAGTAGATAAGCTAATGTGAATCAAACATTTACGATACATTTACCTTGGTATCGGTGAACTAAAAAAACTCTCCGCCGGCCCTCGACATTCTGTTCATCTGTTATCACCGTACTGATAACACCAGCAGGGTAATTTGAGTTGCTGCATAACACCTGATATTGTTGATTGCATAATGAGAACATGACCTTTGGTTCTCTTCAGCATAGCTCAGTTGCCCTCATCTCATGTCATACAACCAACTGACTGCACTTGAACTCAATCTTGCCAATTGGCCAGGCTGATGCCTTTATTTTCAGAGATCTCGCATTTCTGAAAAATGTTTGGTGTCAAGTTTCTACATTTCTTTAATATTGATATTGGGATTTTGGTACTTCTAACACTCCCTTAGTAAAAAGAATAAACAACAGGAGACTTAACACTGCTGCCAATGCAACTTTTATAGATGATTGTTGACAATCCTATGAACTTTGTTGTGCATCATCATCATCACTCAAAGATTTAAACGATCACATTTTATCAGTCTCAAAGGTTTTTTAAAATTAAGTTAAACAAATATGCAAACATGCAATTACTGATATACCTTTTTGCGACTCTTGACCGACAATCTGTAAAACAGTATCCAAATTCAAGGAGAAATCGACGGACGACATGCAACATAACCTGTAACTCACACATTGTTGAGAATACTTTCATCATATTATACAACATTCCCTAAAGCGAGGAGAACGCCTAACAAACATTGTCTATTCATATCACGATACGTACTTTACAGTTTTATTTATAATGGTCAAATACTAGAAATGAGGGCCGGCGTGATATAAACCAATATGCCTAGCATAACCTTATTGCTCGTAATTTTTAAAAATGAATTGGTACAAATGATTGGAATATTCCTTTTATTAGCACAACCAAATGAAACTACGAAATGTCTCTAAAAACATTGTTTTAATGGCGATAAACAGTGACCATGCGGCAATATCAGTTGGTTGGTTCTTCAGTTTAGGGACTGCGACAACGCGGTCATGTAGCCCCGTGTACTTTGGGTGTGTGTAGAATCTGTCTGATAACCAGTGTTAATTGTGATGGCTGTATTAGTGTGTGTTGTCTGTAATTCAGGTAAGGACTGCAGATATTCAATTTTCAAGTAGTTCCTACTTCTGCTACCAAATGCTACCGTCAACGACAGCTTGTGAACTTGGTCAGTAGATGCGATCACAGTTGGCTCCTGGCGACGAACGTTGGAACCTACGAGCGTTAGTCAAATCTAACCTATAATTTATCTTCTCACAAGTGTAATTAGTGGAAGGTTCTTTTACACGCCTTAAATTTATGACATGGCCCCGCCGGTTTCCTCTCCGAAGGAATTCATACTGAGGGATTTTTAACGCTCTAGAAATTCGACGACTTGGACGGGTTTGAACTCGCGACCTTGGGCAGAGAAGCTTAGCATGCTAGCGGCAATAACAGAAGCCATTTTCAAATTTATTTCTACCGTAATCGATTGTTTTCACAACAATAATCGATGTTTGTACATATCGATTATTACTCGTAAATATCGATTATTTAAACGATATTTCCATTGCAAGAAAATTGCAAATTACAAAGTGTGCCGCGAAAATGTAATAAAATATACTGGTAAACGTATTCAATATTTTTCGGTAAATTGAGCGATTTTCGCATTTATCGCATTTATGGCAATAGTTCGCAAGTACCCTTAGTTATCGCACTTTGTCGCACATTCAGTTTCGCAAATTCTGGGTATACATAATACATAAAAATTACCAAATACCGATAGTTGAAAAAAACGAGAAAGAAATAAAATCTAGCATTTATCGCTATTGCGATTTTCCGTATCTCTATAGTTATGTGGGATTTAGTTGAATATCAGGATATCTTGAATAATTTGGAATTTAGAAGATATAAATTGTATTTTGTTGCATACTTGTGCTTACCAAAATATAAAGAACTTAATTGTCAGATTTTAGGTTTGAGCTGACAGACTCAGTAGTAGTAAAATGGAAGCATTCTTCTTTCTTTTCCCTCTATTTTGAACTAAGTTTATTGATACAATTCTGTATTCTCATATGAATGATAATTTATTTTAATTTTTTTTTGAAATTCATATAAATCTCACAATGACTGTATTGAAACAAAATGTCAAAACTGATCAAAGTTGTCCTTTTTTATGGTTATTTTTATAACACTACCTCCAAAAATCTTAAGATTTGGTTATTATCTTTGAAAGATTGTTCTTTTATTTTCACACAAGTTTTGTTGAACTAAAAGAAAGTATTGAGTTGGTTATAAATGTGAATTACAAGGTAGAGTTTATTATTAAGCAATTACAGTAATCATCTTCAGAACTTACACATAACTTTTACAAGAAGTACTGAAAATTGTTCAATAATTAAGTCCAATTATTAGAAGCTTTTCAGTTGGTCAACACGAGTGTGCCCAAATTAGATTGGGCCGGGAATGACAATTAATTTCCTAGTGCCTGAAATCAATTACATGAATTGTAAACTTAATAGAAACTTTTCACAAAATGGGTGACTTTATTGGATGACTAGTTTTGTTCGTTAAATGAACATCATCAGATCCTGCTCACTTAGGCTTATGGTAAAATCCACTATGTAATTTATAATTTCAACCTCCTTAATGTGGGACTGAAAATTATGTTTCTTGTGCTCATTACTAGGTTTAGACTTGTTTTGTTCAATGAATACTTTGATCATTAAGAGTGTAGGAGAAATTATGGAAGTGAGGGGAAAATGGGAATACAGATGAGGTTTAGTTGCTGTTTGGAAATCTTATAAAAATTTGAAAATTACTTTCAAGCACAGCAATAGCATCTTCCTCTTTAATTTAATAAATTCTTTTTATACAGTGCTTTCTTTTAAGCACATAAATGTTGATGATTTATTATAATGGATATTTGAATATCTGTAAAGAATATATTTATTTGGTGGTCACTTTCTTTTTTTTTTCTCTCTCTTTTTTACAATCATACTACAAATTTCAGGCTGAAGTAACAGTAAGTACTCAAAAGCATACATTTAGTTGGAACATGTAGTGCAATGGTTTAAAGTAGTAGTGTGAATATTTTGCTTGCCTCATTTTTGTTTTGTGCTCATGTAAATATGTTTACAATCTTTCTGTACCTTAGATACCATATCATCGGTGAAGAAGCCAAATCTCGTATGTCATATTCGTTCCCTACATGGAAGTGTTCCAAAGGGAAGACTCAATTACGGAACTCTCCTGCAAAGCTAACAAATGTGACATACGAGGTTTGGCTTCTTCAAAGACAATATGCTCATCCTATATACCGTATTTACTCGAATACGACCCGCCCCCGAATAAGACCCGCACCCTGATTTTGAAGAACAAAATTAATAAAAACAAAAACTCAAAATTATGTACAATCGTAACTAAAACAGAATAGCATTTATCCAAAATAGTTTCCAACAGTTTTGAAGTCGTCCTAAAATAACACACATCAAACGATTAAAAATACAAATAAAAGTACACAAACACTTCATTCATCGTCATCAGAAGTACCAACTTCGGAACTTTTATCACCATCCCACTAAATGTCGTCATCACTGACATCCATAGCATTCGAAATACTACATTTCTTGAAGCTCTTCCGTATGAGATCTCCCGAGATACGATTCCATGCCATCAAAATGCACGAACATAGCAGCTGAACTTCCGGGCGCTGAATACGACCAGTTGGAGTCAGTGTGAGCTTATCGGCCGCCATCTGCTCCGTATACAGCTGTTTCAAGGCTGCTTTGAACGGGCGGTTCACGCAGACATCCAGTGGTTGTAGCATAGACGTCATCCCGCTCAATCACGAATACATGACTCGTCAATATCATACAGTGCACTCTCGTTAATTCGCGGTAATTAATGCACGAACTTCCGCGAATTATCCGCAGTTATTTTTGTTAAGCCTAGGAAAAACAAAACTATTGGTTAAAATATTAAAATAGGCTTGAACACGCGAAATAATAATTTTAACTCCTGATTGTAGTGTCTTATACGACATGCTAGGCTACTGGTAGGCCTATGTGGATTATGCCTACATTAATATATTTAAAAAAAGCCGTCATTACTTTTTGTTTCTTAGATCGTTTATTCTATTTTTCGATTGCACATTTCCGAAGAAAATATTATATGAAAACGAAAATTCATCTCGTTTTTCTATATAAAAGATAAGTGTGACTAGAGACACTAGCTTGACTGTGGGAAAGTTTCGGGATTTCCGTTGCATCACTCCCGCACTCGAAATCTACTGGATTTCCGTTTTCCTCACCAACAGTCAAATGCCATGCTATTTCTTCTTTGCTTTTCTGTAGTAAATCATAATCGTCTTTATCGACGTCTAACTTACCCGTTCGAAATATCGTCGTTACAAAAGTCGGCAAGCGCTTGCATTTGTACGAGCGGAGTAGCGGTACTTTCCTCCCGACTAGTTGACTGCATGAAGAGCATCGAACAAACACGCTCTCGATGTCGTGCGCGTTTGCGCCATTACGCAATAATCGCTGTTTACAATACGCTGTCCGCACATCCACCCTTCACAACTCGCAGATCAGCGACCTTGGAGCGTGGCTGTTGGGAAAGGGAGGGTAGGTTCCGAGTGAAAGTGCATTCCTCTTGTATTGTTTGGGCTTCAAAGACAAAGGAAATCTGTGCTATACCACTCGCGGCAACATGCGCGTATTTTTCGAAGATTGCGCAATTAGGCCTACTGTTGCATCGCAGAGAAATGCAGTTCAGTCTTCCCTAGTCTCAATGATTTCGTCTTTACGCATTGCGTCGCATCAAAATTCTTTTAAACGACAGAGAGATTGCTTAACTTAGCGTGATGATTAGTTGCTGTGAGAATTCCCAATTTAAAAAATACTCATGGAGACCCGCGAATTAACCGCAAAACGAATTATCCACACGCGAATTATCGGGAGTGCACTGTATTTCCTGCCGGGCACGATTTCCAATAACTTCAGCTTCCCTCACAACTTTCAGCTTCTCACTCACATTAAACGACCGCAAACTCTTCGTACAACTCATGTTTACACTCGGAAAACGTGCGCGAGGAAGTATGACGCCGCCTGCTTACGGTAAAACAAAGTGATAGCCGGAAGAAGGCTAGCACCATCTAGCGGATACTCGCAACACCCGATATCGCGCGTGGCGGGCAATTTAAATCTTTAAAATCAGGATGACTCAAATAAGACCCGCACCCCAATTTTTCACGTCCGATTTTGTTTAAAAATGTGCGGGTGGTATTCGAGTATATGTATAGGGATATGTTAAGTAGATTTTAAACCACTATGTTTTAAAGCTGGAGGAAGTGATTAGTTATACTAAAATGTTCCAAATGGAGGACAACATATTTTTGCTGTTGATGAAAGTTGATATTGTAACTTTCAGTTGGTCAACACAAAATAATAAGATATATATTTTAATCACATATAATTTATTTCAGGTTATTTTTTCACATATTCCAGTTATTGGAATTATTTTGTGTTGACCGACTGAAAGTTACCGTACATCTATTTTCAATAATGCAACACTGAAAAATGACTTTCAAGCTATCTTTACTGTTGATGAAAGTAGACATAAATCCCTTTCCTGTTGCTCTTAACTATACTTTCCTGAAAATGTAACTGTTGGATTTTTGCCCCTCCTCACAATAGTAATATCACCACAATTCTTGGTGCTTGCACATATAAGCTGATGTTTTGAAAATGTGTCAAGTGATGTTGTTTGCATTGTACATCCATAAAGGAAAGACATATTTGTCATATGGCAATACTTGTTCTGTGAATTGGAACATCAACATAATCGTTGACAAATCTATAATTAAAACTAGCATTCCAGCTAAATTAGACTCTGTCTTCAACTTCAAATATTTCGGAAGCACCATCTCTAAGGATAACACTGTTCAGCAAGAAGTACAGTACTCAACAGGACACAGAAAGCATCACATTTTTACAGTCAAGTGAGAAACCTACTATGGAACAGCTACATACCCCTGAAAGCAAAATTAACCATGTTCAATACTTACTTTGTACCCATTCTGTATGGACTGGAGACATTTACTTTACTGGATAAAGACCTTAACAAAATCCAAGCAACAGAAATGAAATTCATTAGGACCATGAATCAAAAGATCAGAAACGAAACAAATAGGAAAGAAGCTGGGATACAGGAAACTGTTGCGAATGTTTTAGGGAAACGTAGACAACAGTGGTATGGACATATGATGCGAATGAATAACACTAGAACAGCAAGGGACTCGTCGTCGTTGGCTTTAACTCGTTTCCGAGTATAGATCTTCTTCCAAACCAGTCTAATATAATCTTTAGGTTGAGGTCTGTGGGCATGTTTGCGGTGACTGAACAGCCTAATGTGTGCATGAAACAAGCGTCCACACAGATCACACAGAACTGTTGGTGGAGGGCGTGGCTGTGGTGCATGGAGCTTTCGTGCTTGTCGCTTGGCCTTAACAAGTCTACGACGCTCTTCTTCAAATATTTTGACAGCAGCCAGGATGGTCTGGCACCAAGTTTAACGGTCTTTAGCAAGCTGGTCCCAGGTTTGTGGATTGACACCTGTCAACACCATATTCTGTTTAAATTGGTCCTTGTAACATCTCTTAGGGCCTCCATGAGGTCTGGTGCCGGAGCTGAGTTCACCATACAGAAATTGGCGTGGTAGTCTCGTATCATCCATCCGATGGACATGTCCAATTCATCTAAGTTGATGACCAATGATGGATAATTCTAAGCATGCGCTTTCTTAAGAACATCAAGGCTGGTGATGTGGTCTTCCCACTTTATCTTAAGGTTGGATCGAAGTTTCTGTTGATGGAAGTGCTCAAGCTTTCGGAAGTCATGTCGCTAAAGGGTCCAGGTTTCACAGCGATACAACAATGTTGAGATGACAACAGCTTGGTACTCCATAAGCTTAGTCTTTACGGTCAGATCTTTATTCAAGAAGACCCGGTGCGATAGTCGCCCAAATGCCGCATGGGCAGCAACGATTCTCTTTTCAACATCCTGCCCACAATTACCATGTACAGATAGCAGACTGCCCAGATACGAGAAGTGGTTTACCTGCTCCAATGGAGTGTCTGAGATAGAAATGAACTGCGGAAGGGAAGTGCCTGGTGAAGGTTGTGCCCGAACCTTGGTCTTCTGAACATTAATGGTGGAACCAAAACAATCGCATGCATTCTTGTAGCAATTAACATTCTGTTGCAACACCACTGGCATGAGTGTAGGCGATGCCGCATCATCTGCATACAACACATTGTTTATCTTTGTAACCTGAGTTAGCTTCTTGGAGCGAAATCGAGCTAGGTTGTAGAGCCCTCCAAAACGGTACCTGACCTGTACACCTGGGATGTTTGTGGGTGATTTATAGAGCATTGCAGCCAAATACAATGCAAACAGCGTTGGGGCAAGTACGCAGCCTCGTTTCAGTCCATGAGTGATAGGAAGTTCGTCAGAGATCTTATTTTGATGACAAATCTGACCGATCATGCCATCATGGAGAGCTTGCTTTAGATCAACAAAGCGTCGAGGACAGCCCAAGCATTGTAGCACCGCCCACATAGCAGATCTTCGAACCGAGTCAAAGGCCTTTTCCAGATCATAAAAGACTAAGAAGAGTGGATTCTGTTGCTCACTACATTTTTCTTGTAGTTGTCTTAAGCAGAAAATCAAGTCAGTTGTGCTTCTGGAAGATCGAAATCCACACTGGAACTCAGGAAGGATCTTTCTGAGATAACCTGAAGGCGGTTAAGTAAAATTCCACAGTAGATAGTAGCGATATACCGCGATAGCTGCCACGAACACTACAATCACCTTTCTTGAAGATTGTGATGATAGTGGCGTTCTTTAGATCACCAGGTTCTTCTCCTAATTCCCAAATTTTGAGAATAAGAGTGAAATTCCGCGTTTTGAGGGGCTGACCTCCAGCTTGAATTAATTCCAATGGGATGTTATCTGGGCCAGGTGCCTTTCTTGGTTTCAGTTGATTGAGAGCTACACTGAATTCAGTGTAAGAAGGAGGTTCTGCCATCCATGGTTGTTCAGGATATTTCGGCACATCACGAAGGAAGTCTTCAGCAGCTGTTGAAGGACGATTTAGAAGGATGGAGAAATGTTCCTTCCAACGCTCTAAGATATCATGGCTGTCAGTAAGAGTGGCAGAGTTGTCAGCGCTTTTAAGTGTACCTGATGAAGAACAAACTGGGCCATATATCTCTTTAATCCCTGCATAGAAGTTCCTCAGATCACGAGTATCAGATAGCCTCTTAAGTTCCTCAGCTTTCTGCTGCCACCAAGTATTCTTTATCTCTCTTATTTGTGTCTGACACTTACTCTTGAGTTCTAAATACAGAGCTTTCTTCGTATTGGAGGATGGGTCTTGAAGATGAGATAGTTCGGCTTCCCTTTTGATGTTGATGAGATGCAAAATGTCTTCTTTGTTGTCATTAAACCAGTCTTGACTTTTTTGCTTTACCAAACCAATGGTTTCTTCAGCTGACTTAGTGATGATCTCCCTCAGATTGATCCATTCCTCTCGAATGTCATTTGTTTTAACTGGATGATCTGACAGGTGGGCATTGATCATAGCAAGAGACTACTTCAATAGAGAACTGAAAGGGAAAAGACCGAGGGGAAGACCCAGAAAATGATGGATTGAGACCGTGAAATCAGATGTGGAGAAAAATGGGCTGAAATGGGAAGAAGTTGTAGAACAAAAGTTGTGCAATGACAGAAAGCAGTGGCGAGCGCTTGTCTACCACACCTGGGAAACTGAAGATGGAAAAGGATGATGATGATGATGATGATTCCAACCCAGCATTGCCCTGGTTAAGGAGTGTGAATAAGGAGAGAAACTAGGTTACAGAATATACCAAAGTCAATACACCCTCAACACTCAGTTGAAGAAGTATTCTTAAACATCCTGTACCTACAGTTTGCTCAGTTATTTTCTCTGATGCCCCCACATGCAGAGAATATGTTCTGAAATCTAGTACAAATATCATTGGGAATTCCGATAACAAAGATCTCAAAAACAATATTTCGTGTAGGAGTAATATTGTGTTGTGCATCTCAGTCCCCTATTCAACTTCTAGGCATGAAATAGAAGCGATATAACAAAAATAAAATACATATCTTTCCATGTAAAACTTATTTATATCTTGAAAACAACTTAACCATATATTTATTTAGTGCTCTTAATTCCTCTTCTTCTTCTTCGTATCCCTTGTGCCTTCAAGTGTCGGGGTAGCCTCGTTCTGTCCATCTCTGCCACTCCGATCTATTTTCACACAATCTCTTCATTTCCAGCATTGTTTTCCCTCGCTTCTGTCCGATTTTCTCAATTCTGCCATCCCAAGTGGTACGGGGTCTTCCTCTTCCTACTCTCCCTTCCACTCGCATTTCAAAAACCTGCTTCGCTTTTCTCTCTTGTTCCATCCTCCTGACATGTCCATACCACTTCAACTGACGATCCTCAATCACCATACTTATCGCCTTCTTTTTGTCCTGCTTCTTCTCTGATTCTCTCATTCCGGATCCTATCCCTTCTAGTCCTCCCCACTGCTCGCCTTGTATACTTCATTTCAGTGGCAGTGATCTTACTGAGATGCTTGTCTTGCAGTGCTAAACTCTCTGTGCCATATAGGGTGATCGGGGCCATAACCGTGTTGTAAATCTGCATATTGGTCTTTATGGTTATCTCATTCTTCCCTACTATTGTATTATTCATCTGATAGTAGGCTGAGATGGCTTTTTTTAGTTCTATTGAGTACCTCTTGCTCTATTTTCCCATCACTACTTAATATGGTGCCAAGATATTCAAAAGTTTCTACTTTTTCGAGAGGTCTTCCTCCACAAATTATGTAAAGTTGTTGTTCCTGTCTGTCCAGTTTTGAGACCCACATTACTTTGCTTTTATCTGTATTCACTACCATTCCTTTCCTTTCCAATTCATCATACCATTCCACCACGGCCTGCTGAAGTCTTTCTGGTGTATCAGCAATCACTATTATATCATCTGCATAGAGGAGTGCTTGCAAGTATACAGGTCTTAGTCTCCACATACCAAGCTTGGTCCTATGGGTTCGCCGCTTACATATTTTTGTTATTTCATCCAGGACGATATTAAACAGTAGAGGGCTGAGGCTATCACCTTGTTTTACTCCTCTCTCCATTTGGAATTCTCCAGACATTTCACCATCTATATGAACTATTCCCACAGGTTGCTGGTATACACTCTTCACAGCATTTAACAGTCTCATTGGTACCTTCTTCGCTGCCAGTGCCTCCCATATGCTCTGCCTCGGTACAGAGTCAAAAGCTGCCTTCAGGTCTAGAAACGCAAGGTACAGGTCACGGTTTTTGGCAATGCTCTTCTCTAATACTGTTCTAATTGTGTAGATGTGATCTTGTGTCTGACGTCCTGGCCTAAAAGCTGCCTGCTCCTCTTCAATGTCATTTTCCACCACCTTCCTAAGTCTCCTTTCCAGCACCCGAGTGTAGATCTTGTACGCTACAGATAGACAGATAGCCCTGTAATTATTACAGTCGTAGCTGTTCCCTTTCTTGTGCAACGGGATAATTAGATTTTTCTTTCATTCCTCTGGTATTCTGTTCTCTTCCCACATTCTCCTAAACAGCTTAGTAAGTTGCTTCACTATCTCAACACCTCCATATTTGATAAACTCGGGAGAAATTCCATCAGGACCTGCTGCTTTCCCAGTCTTAATTTGTTTAATTGCCATTATGACCTCCATTTCTTCTATTTTCCCTTCTATTTCTGGATTTTGCACATCTTCATGTGGTCCATAAACAATCCCATCCTCTTGCTCTGCCGCATTTCTCTGGAACTTCTCCTCATAGTGTCTTCTCCACACTTGAAGCACTTCTGCCTTCTCTGATACTAGGTTATTCCCATTCTTGATTGTCCTAGTCTGCTTTCCATACTTCCCTCTTATAGACTTTATGGTTTTCCAAAATCTTCTTGTATTCTTCTCTCTAGCTTTGCTTTCAACCATATTCCCAAACTCTTCCCAAGATTTTCTCTTAGCTTGCTTCACTACTCTTTTCATTTCATCCCTTCTTTTGATGTATTCTTGCCTGTTTTCTTCCGTAGGACATCCTATGTATCTTTTCCATGCTTCTTTCTTGCTCTTTACCTTCTTCTTCACTTCTTCATTCCACCAACTTGTTCTTTTCTTTCTGGTATCTACCACTGCCTTTCCACACACTTCTTCTGCTGACTTTAGCAACACTGATTTTATGTCATTCCACATGACATTGATTTCTTCACTTCCATTAGTTCTTATTTGCATCTTCTCCTTCACTAATTCTGTATACTGGGACCTTTTCTCTTCTTTTTGAAGTTCCTTCAATCGGATCACCTCAAACCTTTTGGTTCTTGGTTGGATTGGCCTCTTGAATCTGGTGTCCATTACCAGTAATCTGTGATCTGTAGCTAGTTCTGCTCCTCGTATGACCTTCACATCCATGATGTTATTCCGTATGCCATGAGGGTACATAAAGTAGTCTATAACACTCCTAGCATTTCTACCTTCAACCTCAAAAGTTATCTTATGTACTTCTTTATGGGGGAAAAATGAGTTCCCCAATAACAATTGATTTTCAATGCAGAATTCTATAAGTCGCCTGCCATTTTCATTCAGCGTCCTCTCTCCACCATGATTGCCCATGCTTCCATGTGCTATTCTTTTGTCCTGGCCTGTTCTTGCATTTAGGTCCCCTCCTATCAATACATGGCGTCCATTCGCAACCTCTTTGTCCACGGTCCTTTGGAGTTGAACATAAAACTCCTCTTTATCGAGTAAGTTGGTGTCTTCTGTTGGGGCGTATACTTGTATGAAGGACACTTTCATCTCTATGTCAAGGTTAATAACCATTATTCTCGAGTTTATTGGTTGCCATCCACTCACTTTGGTTTCAGTCTGCTCGCTGGTGACTATGCCCACACCTTCCTTTGCCCTACTGTCCATCCCAACCCCAGAATATCTCAAAACATACCCTTCTTGTAATCTCTTCATTCCACTTCCTTTCTTCTTCACCTCACTAAGTCCCAATACTTCCAGTTTATGACTTTTCATTTCCTGTATTACCTCTGCATCTTTTCCAGCGATTGTCTTGATATTCCATGTACCAAATCTCATATTCCGTTTCCATTGCGGTCGTTGTCGTCGTGTAGATCCGTCCAATCCGAGGCTACTGTTGTTGCTTTGAATCATTTCTACCCCCACATGGGTGATTAGCCCAATGTGAAGTGGTTTGTTGGGTTGCCTTCCCAGCCTCATTATTTATGTCCCCAGGAGACAGGGTGGCCCAGTTATACCGCCAGGCACCGGCTACCCATTTTCGTCGCCTCTTACGACACACATGGGCTACGGTGGGACAATTTTAAACCCCGGTCACCACACGGGAGTAGTGCTCATAATTAATGTAATTAATCCCCCTAAAGTTTTGCAAAAAAAAAAAAAACTTTTCCTGTGTTCTGAAAAATAATGTGCCACCCTTCAAATTTTCATTATAATCGGAACAGTTATATAGGCCCCAATCCTGTTTTGGAAATGTTGACACTTGAAAGCCACTCCAAAGTCTCCCACTCAGTTTTTAGTTGTGAAATAGAATATAGTTAGTTATTTTTGTTTTAAGGGGCAGGAAAGCGAGATCATCTACCCGTCAAATAGAATTAAGGTTGTGCCTTCATTTACTATAACTAAATTTCACGAACGTCTAAAAACAGTATTGTATAAATTGAGTTGGTCAATAATTGGGGGTTACATATCTTGTGTCCATGCAGCTTTCAGTTTCAAGTTCCGTCCTGTTGGGAACTTGGGTGGAAACTTACAAGAATTTACTCTCTGTCTATATGCAGTCCATGTCGTTGTTAGTGGGTCAATGTTGATTACAGTGAGGTCCTTTAGGGTGTCTGCCAGCCAGCGTACTTTGGTTTGTTGAGTTCCATTGACTATGAGGAAGATTTTCTTGGTCAGTCGGGAGTTGTCCATTCAAGCTATATCTCCGTAGAATTGCATGCGTCTTTTCCGTGCATGTGAGGTGAATCATTATTATCATTGCCATTATTATTATTATTATTTCCATGGAAATAAATTTTTAAAACCTTAATTGGGGTTCCAGAAATTCTTCCATATTAACAACAAAAAATACAGCAGTTACTATTTACTGGATCACTTAAGGTTTATGCCACGATAACAATAAGCCACACTAAGGAACGGATGATTTGCATGGATCGCAATGTTTTTAAATTCACTTATCGTGTCTTGTCATGAACCCAAAAGAATACCATGTCTAATGCCTGTTCCGTTAAATGACACCTCAGGCTCTACAAAAGATGTGGAGATTTGAAGCCATTCTTTTTTCAGTGTTGTCTATACCAATTGTCTTTTAAGTCAGTCAACTCAATTGTGTTGACTGACTGAAAAGCTGCAAAAGACAATCTACAAATGATAGCATATTTCATGTTGCTATGGATAACTTAATAAAAATAGATCCCTGAGTTCATGTTGGAGTGCTGAGTTTTGAAAATCTACATATATTGCATACTAGAAACGTACAAAAGTAAATTTTGTTTTATACGTTACCCCGGCATTGCTGCAATCGCAGTTCGGCTCATGCGCAGTACAGTAGTTGCTCTGAGTCGAGGAGAAGGAGATGACACCATTTTGAGATCACTGTCTGTTGTTTACGCTTTATAGTGTTTGGTTAGAATGGCGAAGTGGATTGAAAATCCTGCCGCTTGTGAGATTAGATCTGTCATTTGTTTCCTGAATGTGACGAACACTAAACCTGCCGACATTCATCGACAAATTTGCGAGGTGTACAGAGAAAATGCAATGAGTGATTCAATGGTAAGGAGATGGGTCCGACGTGATCAAGTGCACAATGACAAAGGAAGTGGGCATCCATCGTTGGTTAATGAAGACTTCCATCTCTTTTTGAACCTGAAGTGGAGAATGTATGATAGACCAGACAAATACAGGAAAAGAAGACTGGGAAAGTTAATTTTAAAAAACTCGGAAGGAAAAATGGTTATATAAATCTGTATAGGAAATCGCAATAAGGTGGACATACAATCAGTGGACGCTGTCATCGGTACATGCCTTACTAATCTGTCAAGATGTGCAGCAACTCAGCTCTCATATGGTCCATGTGAGCCTCGATTAATTATTTAACTATAACTCGTACTATGGATGGCATAATAATGTGCCAATCAAATACAATAATACATTGTAGATAAACTGATGAGCAAAGAAATGCAACCCCTCAAGATATTTGAGAAACTCGGTAAGCCTATAATCTCAAATTATAATAGCTGCCTTGTCATCTTCATCATCATTTTATCTGCCTGATGGCAGGTTTCCTCATGGTCGGTCTCTCCACCTTATCCGGTCTTCAGCAGCACTTCATCAGCTCATACGGATTTATCAATCTTGATGGAATCCAGCATCTGAAATCTTCTTCCTCTTCGGATTTTCCCTCCTATCTCCTCTTATGCAGTGTCAAATCCAATTAATTTTATCTTTTTTTAGCATCATTCTTTCTTGTCAAATACTTAAAAAACGTTTAATATTTAAATTAATATGTACATGTTTCGGTATACAATGAAACCCTTGTCAGCGTAGATTGAATAATTAAAAAATCTTAAAAACTACTGTATGTTAACAAATACCAAAGTAAAAATGGATATCCTTACAAAGAACACATTAAAATTTAAATAAAATGAAAGGTCACACAAAAAAAAAAGGATAATATTTAATACCATTCTTCATTATGGTTAATGTCTCTGCATTTTATTAAGCCTATTAATATAAATTTTAACATTTCTCATGCTTTGTTATCGAGCATTCTACGATGTACTGAATCTTAGGAAACATTTGTATTTGATTGCTAAGCTGAAGTACTCAACAACAGACTACCTCAAAGCTATAGTATTATGCAGCTGAAATTTTCTGCCTAACATAGGAATCCAAATTAATTGTTACCTCCATGTGAGGAAGATAATTCTCTGACCTGAAGCTCAGTGTTAAGCAGCACCTATGGGAGTGAAGATGCGTTCAGCTCAGAAGATGTCGCTAAGACAGTAAAGTTGACAGAAGATGGTTGCAGCTTGTATTATGTGGCCAAGTTGTTACACTGTGCTCCATCAACAATTTGACTTACCATGCAGGGTTTGTATTCTCACAGGCTAAGATCTGGTAGGAGGTAATCTTCTGCAAGAGATGACCTGTAATTGTGTCTTCAAATTCTGCATGACCACTGCAGTTCAAGTCAGAAGTCGGCTTGAACAGGTATGAGGTGTGAATGTCAGTGAGTGAGCAGTGAGGGGTTGTTGTGTGATGCTGAACTCTACTCCAAAAGTTCTACTATTGGCACAGATCTGATGCATTAACATCGACTGAGTCACTTTCGTTTTGTGAGAGATCATTTATACTGGGATGATCGAACAGTGGGGAACAGTTCTCTTCGTGGATGAATCTCGGTTTAGCCTCACATCCTCAGATGGAAGAGATGGGTTGAGGACGAGATGTGGAGAAAGATATTCTCCATGCAACTTTTCTTCATGGATAGCTTTCAACAGCAGTTTAGTAATGGTTAGGGCAGGTTGCCCAAACAGAGCTTGTCTTTGAGGAATGTGAGTTACTTATGGCCCATTTAGTGCAGTGAAGAAATCCTGGAAGAATATGTTCTTCCTTTTGCACCATTCATGGATGAAGATTTTCTGCTAAAGTAGGACAATGTGTACTCTCAAATAGCAAGATGTGTCCTTTAGTACCTCAGCAAAATAGGGATCCAACTGATGCAATGGCCTGTACACAGTCTATAATCTCAACCCACTTGAGCATCTGTGGGACATTTTGATAAGGAGGGACATAATCATAATTCAGAGACTATGAAGGATCTGCAATAAGTACTTAAAGAAGTATGAGATGTCGATTTAAAGAGGACATTGCAGTAGCCTACTCGTGAGGAGTATGCCTTAAAGGCTCAAAGCTGCGATTCATGGCAGAGGTGGCAACACACATTCTTGAAAGTGTGTGAGATGGTGCAGAAATGTAGTGCAGTAAGAATCGTAACATTTAAGTGAAAGGAATTGAAAATGAACTGTCCTTAAATGATGTTAAAATTTGCTACAAATGAGGGTGAATTTAGGAAGTTTTTTATCATAGTGAGTAATTTGCTGTAAACCCTCATTTTTCCCTATGAAAATTGCTCTGGATACCTCGTTAGTAGTGGATTAAATGGCAATCATAAAGATAACAATAAGAACCCACGCTAGTAAGTCGCTGATTTTAATAAAGTAAATAACTTTCTTTGCAAAATCTAAACTGTTGCATATTTCTTTTTCTCTCTCTTCTGTGTAGAATATGCAGCCTACATGAAGTTAAAATGTATTAATGTTCTTCAATAGGTGTTTGAGTATAGGCAAAATGGCTCTAATCCTAACTAATTTTTCCCCAAACTATTCTGCTCCCATGGAGAATACCCAAGTGCAAGAATTGGCAGCAGATACCAAAACTGGGTGACAACAGAGCATATGCTCTCCCTTCTCGTTTCAGATCACAACCAGAATAGCATTTTACCATATAATAAGATTATAAGGCCACCCAATTTTACATAACCACTAGAATACACAACCATGTAGGATATCCAGAATATTAAAGATAAAAAAGGAACTATTATTATCATTATTAGCTATGTCGACATACCATATTGTAGAATGCTAACGATTACAGCAAGAGTGGAAAGGGCCTGTTACAAAAGTATAAGCAGGGAAAGGTATATTAAAACTGACATAACAGAACATACAGTTCCATGCAAAATCCTAAGATTTAGATAGACTGACAAAAGGTCCAATTAAAGGGAAAATGTCACCAGCCAAGGGCCTCAAATGGCAGAATGTGAATTACACACTACTATTACATCACTAGCCAATGATTTGAAAATAATTATGGCTGCTGAAGTGTTTCTGTGAAATATGTCTTTTCATTTTTTGTAAGATGTTCATAAATTACCCTTTCTGAACTGCATGATTCAATTTATTGTTATTATCTATTGTAGTAAATCGGCCTTTTTCTTCATATAATAATCATGCATAGTGGAATATATTTTATTTTTCCTGGTGTTTACATGTTCTCCTTGTGATGTTTTGCCCCGATTGCTCTATGTAAACTTTGTCATAATCACCGAATTTTAATTTAAGGGTATATGAAATACATATTTTCCTATTATTCATTTTTGTTGTCTTTAATGCCACCAGGAATTTTAATTGATAGATACCTGATTTACTAAGCAGATCTGACTGTTTAAGGGTATGCAAATTCAATATTTTCCTCTTCATAGTTGTTGAACATTCATATATTTTGTTTATAACAGGATTATTGCAATGTGGGTTGATATCGGAATAGCCATAGTGCAGACAGTAAAAATGATATTTTTGACCAGTTGCTTTGTATGGTTTTAAGGTACAATATCAGTACCGATGTGGAGAGTTGGACCCATGTGGTTTTTGCTGAAATCAGTTGACACCAGAATATGCCAGAACAGCCAGCATTCACCCACCAGAATTCAACTTTGCCACTTACATAACTTGTACTGTTGTTTGTTAATGCTTCTGATTGGTAACTTGACATTGAAAAACATGTTTCAAATTCAAAAGGAATAAAAGTTATGATCGAAGTTACTCCAGGAGGAGTTTTCCATTACTTCTACCCCAAGATAGATAAAGTGACCCTTAAGGTGATGTGGGTCATAGCATGTTTAATGAAACATTTAAAAATCATTTAAAATGTAATTACCTTCAATTATCAGATGATTTAGAATATATAGGAATAATTTTCCCATCATTATATTTACAAAGAATTCCAATTTCAGTGATTGAGTAACTCTTAGTGAATGGTGATGTGTTTGCATACAAGATTGTGAGATGTTATGTGCACCTAGTGGTTTAAGATCTTGTAAATATCTCTGCTGTACTTATGCATTATGCAAGTAGTATTTTTATGTTTATTTTCTTCTCTCATGAGCAACTGTAAATTAATAAATTGCATGTACTAAAACTTCTCCCTGCTATCTCTGATTGTAGGGAATCTTATTGTTTGTATCATCCTTATATTCATATATTTGATGATGGTTTGATTCTTTATATTGTAGTGGAGTGCATGTTAATTGGTTGAGCACAAGGGAGGTATGTTGTCGGTTCAATGCAATACATGAACAACTCATAAATGGTAAATGGTTATTTTAAATTGTCACATCTTTTGCTAGACATTGGCCAAAGGTTATTTTGTTTTGGTTTGTCCCATTGGAGAATCAAATCAGAATTCACTATGTTGTGTTTGTAAAAGGATATAATTATCTTCAAAAGTAAAAGTTAGAATTTCAATAATGTTCAGCACTGAAATATTATGATTTAATTCCATTCGAAACTAAAATTTAACCTTTTCTTGACATTAAACAATAATCCTGAATTTACTGAGGAAACCAAAAGTGAAAATCTCCATTATGCTATATTAAATTAGGCCCTCAATTGTTGATTTGTATATGCTTATTTTTGTTAATCTCACCTTGCTTGGAAGTTTCTCTAGGTGGAAAAGCTGTTTTTATGTAATTTTAATCTGGAAAAATGAAAATTTACCATAATATATCTGGGTATGATGAGGTACTGATATCACATACTTTAAAAATGATTGCATACTAATCTTATATATTCCTGGAGAAGACTTTTAATGTTGATATTATCACTTTTAACAGACAACCAAATGTAAGTGTTGTCATTTTTTTTTTAAATTAAACTGAAAATTGGTCACAGTGAAATTGCTATAATTGCATTTATATCTGAGTATTGTTTGGTCTTCTTCTTAAATATTCAATCCATGGATTGGTCTGCGGCAGTTCTCCAGTTGGCTCTATTTATAGCTTTCCCCTTCATCTCTTCATAGTTTCTGCATCCTACATCAGACATGATTTGCTGTACATATTGTAGGCGTGGTCTTTCTCGACATCTTTTGCCTTCAACCATTCCCTTCAATACCGTTTTCAGCAGGCTATCGTGTCTCAAAAAAAAAGTCCTATCAGTCGAGTCCTCCTCTTTATGCTTTTCCATAAGGTATAATTTTCCTCCATCTTTTTAAATACTTCAGCATTCGTTATTTTTTCTGTCCAGCTAATTTTTAGCATTCTTCTATAACACCATTGTTTAAAAGAATTTAACCTCCTTTTTTCTTCTTTTCCAATTGTCCATGTTTCGCAACAAAGTAAAAAGATCTGTGCAAAATCATCTGCTAATTAACTGGCACATATCACATTGCCACATTTCCATAGTATTTTTAGTTTTAGAAACCAAAATTATGTTGAATATAGTTTGCAATATACCTTGATGACTTCTTTACATTCCTAAATCTTATATGTGGGTTTAGGTTGTTGACTCAGTTTTTGTTGTTGTTGTACAGTAAAACCTATACTCTGCCTTATGGTACACAAATCCTCATATTAGCCTGCAAACATTTTTTTAAATTGAAGAAAAGCGCATTCACAAACTTCTGTGAAAGTAGCACAGATTCTTTGTGCACAGTGCCCTTACTACTGTAGAATACTATAGAATAGGAGTGGGCATCCTGGACAGTTCGGAGTCATGACCCTCCTTGTGTTCAGGTGATTAGAACTACCCAACTAACTTGTTTGTTCCCCGAGGCAAAACTCTGGGACTCTGTGTAATTAAATCTAGCAACTTGCTTCACTGTACTTTCTAGACCTGCTAACAATGTTTTGAGCAAGCCTCGGGCCTATGGGAGTGATGAGAAGCCCCACTCCCATCTGACAACTCTCATCTGACAGATCAGGGTCTCCTTGGAAACAAACAGGCAATCAAACTGGTATTCGATGGGGTGCTATTAATATTGAGGGAGTTTAGGGAGGAAGATAGTAGAACTAGCTGAGTCAGCAAGTAGGATGGAATTGGATATGCTAGGTGTTAGTGAAGTTCAAATAAAGGGAGATAGAGAGAAGGGAGCAGATTGCAAAGTGTACATGTCAGGTATAGAACGAGGCAGGGCAAAGTGGGGATCGGGCTGTATGTTAGAAGAACCTTAGAACTTAACATAGTTTCTGTGAGGTATGTAAATGAACAATTAATGTGGATAGATTTGGAAATGTCAGGAACTGGGGCCAGGATTGTTTCAGTTTATGCTCCATGTGAAGGGACACACCAGGATATAGACAGATTTTATGAGACACTGAGTGATGTGGTTATGAGAGTTAACAGTTAAGATAGTGTAGTGTTTTGGATAGAAAATAGAACTGAGGTTTATAAGAAGTTAAACGGTAAATGGGACGAGGATAGAGAAGTGAAAACCAATGGAAAATAGGTACTGGATTTCTGTGCTAGCATGAGATTAGCTGTTGCAAACTGATTCTCAATGCTTAAGGAGGTTCACAGATACACATGGGAGGGTAGAGGAACCAGGTCAATAATAGACTATATCATTACAGGCTTTCAATTTTGGAATTGTACTGTAATCAGGGTCTCCCATAAGTCCAACCCCTCATCCACGTCGTGGGAGACGGGCAATGGCACAAAGTAGGGGATCGCCTGTAGGGGAGAAGTACAGTGGGGACTTTGTGTGCCCCGGGACCGTTACGGTAGCTGTGAAGGTCTTACAGGAACCCTGGAAAGTGAAGGCTAACGGGGCTCTGGTGAAGCTACGATAGGCCCAGCAAGCCAGTAGTGGATGAAACCAAATGCTTTCGAACATGGAACGAGCCTCGGACATGATGGATTTAATAGACGACACGGCTGTACACATGGACTAAGATTTGGAACTTTAAACCTAAGAACGCTGACGGGGAAGGTGGAGGAGGTAGTGGATATGATGGAAAGAAGGAAGTTGGATTTATTGGGATTGGCAGAAACAAAGTGGAAAGGGGAAGGAAGGAGAGAACAGAGAAAAGGCTATAGACTGTACTGGAGTGGGAACGAAGAGGGAAAGAGGAATGGAGTGGGAGTAGTAGTACGAGATGGTTTAAAAGAAGAAGTGAGGTGAATAAGTGATAGGATGATGAAAGTGAAAGTAGCACTGAGAGGAGAGACCGTAGAAATAGTGCAAGTGTATGCTCCACAAGTAGGCTGCGCCTCTGAAGAGAAAGAGGAGTTTGAAGAGGAATTGCAGAAGCTGCTGGTAGGAAGAAATATGATTGTTATGGGGGATCTCAATGCCCATGTAGGAAGAGAAAGACAAGGTTATGAGAGTGTTCTTGGACCAGAGGGTTGGAAGAAATGAGGAAGGAAAGAGACTGTTGGACTTCTGCCAGAGGAACAGCCTGCTAGTTGGGAACTCCTGGTTTAAGAATAGAGCGAGCTACACAATCACATGGTACTGTGATGACTTGACCAGGAAGTCGGTGGTCGACTATATACTGTATGAGAAAGAACTAAATAAGAACATCACGGACATCAAGGTTATACCATCGGAGAACCTGGATAGCGACCATCGATTGCTGGTAATGAACCTGAGAGGGAGTAAGGAGATGAAAGGGACTGAGAACCAGGAAAGACGTATAAGGATATGGAAACTGAAAGAAGGGGATAGAAGGGTCGAGTACCTCAAAATGGTAAAGGAAGGAATTCCAACAGATGAAGAAAGAGGGGTGGAAGAGGAATGGGCTAGATTTAAGAAGACCATGGTGGAATGAGAAGACAAAAGATATAGTAAGGGAAAAGAATAGAGCCTTTAGGAGGTGGTATCAAAGTAGAACGGTAGAGACAAGGGAAGAGTACCAGGGAAGAAAGAAGGAGGCGAAGAGAGTAGTGGCTGAGGAGAGAAGAAAGTGGATGGAAGAGTGAACAAAGATGATGAAGGAGGATAGTGAAGGTACAAAAATGTCCTGTATGGGATGGTAAAAAATAAGAGGCGGAATGATCCTACGGATTATGTTAGAATGGTGAACTAAAGGGGACAAGAGATAGAAAATAGGGAAGAACTGAAGAAAATGTGGAAAGAATATTTTGAAGAACTTCTGAACCCAAATGGAAAAGATGGTGAGGAGGAAGATGAACTGCAAACAGAAAAGGACTTAACATGGAAAGAAGTGGAAGATGCAGTGAACAAGATGAAAGGAGGGAAGGCACCGGGTGTGGATGAGTTGAGTGTGGTGATGGTGAGAGCAGCAGGAGAGGTGGGGATACAGTGGTTGTACCGAGTGATGAGGACAGCATGGAAGGAAAGGAAGACCCCAGACGACTGGGAAAAAAAGGAATAATTGTCCCGATCTTCAAGAAAGGTTGTAGAACAGATTGCAGAAACTATCGGGGAATAACACTGATGAGTCATTGTGCAAAGATCTTCGAGAAAGTTTTGGAAAAGAGAATTAAGACAAGGATAGAAGGAGGGATGAGGGAAGGACAACATGGCTTCAGAGCAGGAAGGTCCACAGTGGATTTGATTTTTGCTGTAAGGCAGTTACAAGAACAGCACTATGGGTATGGAACAGATCTACTGATGGCCTTCCTGGACATTGAGAAAGCATATGACAGTGTATGCAGAAACAAAGTATGGAAGTCCCTGGAGGATAGAGGAGTAGAGAAATGGACTATAAAGAGGATAAAGGAGATGTACAAGGGAATCGTGAGCTGTGTGAAAGTGGGAGGAGAGAGATCAGACTGGTTGGAACAGAGAAACGGCCTGAAACTAGGAAGTGCACTGACACCGTTACTTTTCATTGTGGTGATGGATGACATAATGACCCGAGTGGCACAAGTAATTGGGGAAGGAAAGATGAAAGCAATGGTGTTTGCAGATGATTTGATGATTTGGGGAAACAAGGAGGAGGAGGTACAGGAACAGTTGGACGTGTGGAAAGGAATAATACAAGGATATGGGATGAAATTTAGCATAAATAAGAGTGAGATGGTGATCACAACAAGGAAGAAGGAAAGAACCACAACGGGAATAACAATTGGTGGGTAACAGCTGAAGAAAGTGGAGAGTTTCAAGTATCTGGGAAGCCTGATACAAGATAATGGAAGGAACGATAGAGAAATAAATGAGTGGGGGAGGCAGGCAGAAGCATTTCGGAGGAGTGTGAGAAGCATGTTATGGAGCAAGGATGTCCCTCAGAACAGCAAAAAGATCATATATCGGACGTACTATGTCCCTATCCTGACGTATGCCTCGGAGACCTGGGTTATGAAAGGAAGGGAGAAGAGCAAAATACAGGCCAGTGAGATGAGGTTCTTGAGAAGTAGTAATCGAGCTACAAAGATGGACAGAATAAGAAATGAGAGGACCAGAGAATTAATGAAGGAGGAACCATTACAGGATGGTATAGAGAAATCTAGACTTAGATGGTATGGACATGTAAAACGAATGGAGGAGAAGAGGATACCCAGGAGAGTACATGAGACGAAGTGGGAAGGAAAGAGACCGAGAGGAAGACCGAGAGACAGGTGGCTGAAGGGGGTGGAAGAAAGCGTGAAGAAGAGAGGAGAAGACTGGACAAGGGTGGAGGCTGAGAGATGGTGGGAAGACAGGAGACGTTGGAGAGGTTTGTGTTCCAAACAGACTCGGCCAGTGGCTGGAAACTGTGCAAGATGATGATGATGATGACTGTATTCAGGGGCTTTCTTGATGAAACAGACCTGGACTGATCTGCTGTGAGTCGAGCATAGTTTGACCTAAAGTGCAGACATTGAGGTCTGTTTGCAGATGGATTAGGATTGAAAATCTCCAGGATAGGGAACTTGAGCAGAAATACCGTATATACCCGAATGTAAGACGACCCTGAATATAAGACGAGGCCTAGTTATCAACTGCCTCTTACAGATTTTTTCAAAAAAATACTCGCTAACTCATAACTTGCACAATATATGCCCTCAAGGTCGTGCTTTCATTTTTATAACGTCTCGTGTTATCGGAAATCTCTCTGCCCGCTTTTCCAAGACATACTCTATAATTTCTTTGTTCAAGAATGGGAGACGTTATTAAATTAAGAAACGTTGATCACTCAATTACTGCTCATTAAACTGACTGGTTGTTCTTGTTTTAAAACATATTTTCGTATGTTTTCGAACATATAATTTATCCGCTTAAAATGACGTGTATGCCTCAAAATGTACGCTATTCGTATATGCATGGTAATTAAACATAATAAACCATATTTTAATCTTCATTAACGCATTGATTTGTTGCGAGTTACAAGATGCCAACACCACATACTACTTTGCAAATAATAATAATAATAACAATTTAAAAATAATTTTTTATTTAATACCCTGAATATAAGACGACCCTAAATATTTATAACACAAAAAGTGGGAATAAACCTCGTCTTACATTCGGGTATATATGGTACATGGAAATATTTAATGAGAAATTTCAAAGAGAAGATGGTAAAAAGTTGCAGGACATTGAAAAGGAGTGGTCAGGATTCAGGGATGCAGTACTAGAAGTAGCAAAGGCGTGTCTTAGGATAACAGTGTGTAAAGATAGGAAAAAGCACACATCCTGGTGTAATTACATAGTGAAGTCTGCTTGTAGAAGTAAAAAGAAGGCTTACAAAAGTGGCTTCAAGCAAGGAACTCAGCTGACAGAGAACTTTATGCAGTGAAAGGAGAAACCCAAACAAATAATACTAGAACCTAAAAGGAAATCATGGGATACATTTGGAGATGAATAGATATGTTACATCAGGTTCTTGGAAAGTCTTTTTGGAGTGTTATAAATAATCTTAGAAATGTAGGAAAAATAGAAATGAGCAGTGTTTTGGATAATTCTGGGAAACGCATTGTAGATGCCAAGGAAGTACTGGGAAGATGGCAAGAATACTTTGAAAACTTGCTATATGTAAATGGAAACTTTTCTGGCAATGTGTCAGATTTGTAGACTATGCGGGAGGAGGGTGAGGATGGGAACAGGATCACGGTTGAGGAAGGATATCTGATACATATGCTAGAGGTAACTGATATAAGGGTAGCACGAATTATTTCCGGGACAAATAGAAAGTGAAGTCACCATACTTACTGAAACTTTCCTTACTTGCATATCAAACCACATGGAATTTGTGGGCTATTTCTTTATCCCAATTCACTTGGACCATCCCCAAAAGGGGTGAAATTGTATGCATTTTAATACACAAGTTACGTAGCATCTCCAGTGGATGCTTGTGCCAAATAAATGTACTACTGTAGGAACTTCCCTCGTTAGCTTGTATTTTATTTCTAAAGACAGTGAAAGAATTGCTATTGGAAACCAGTTATTAGCACAGTATAGGCAAAACTTGGTGCTTGAGCATTGTGGAATGTCTCAAATAAATGCTGCAGCAGTTCATGGTACAGTCACATTATGTTACCTATGTTGATATCCTGATGAAAACAGCAGCATTATCTGTGCAGAAGGCCATAAAACATAGGTAGTAAACTGTATAATTTAAACACCCAGTGTAAGAAGTGACCTGGTACCATCAAGAGTGTTTTGAAGTGTTATCTCATTTGTCTGTTAGCACAGCCTAGAGCAGAGTGTGGCTTTCTAGCAATGTCTCAGTCTCATTTGTAACTATGATAACTGATTAGGCCTGAGGTATGGTTGTTGGTAGGTAATGGCATTTGGGTCATGGCTAGTGCCTGAGAATACTTAGAAAGGTGCTGCTCATCGGGTCAGTAATACTGCACTAACTCAGTTAGGAAAACAATGGCAAAACTATCTCACTCCTCATGTTGCCTGGTATGCCTCATTATAGCACTGCCTTGGTTTTAGAGGTTTCTACTCACATAATCTATAGCAGTGCTTTTTGAGAATCTGAAGCCTCTAGGCTGACTACAGACAGACTGTACAGTAGAAAGACTATTGGAAGTGATTGAGTAGTTGACCAGAGTTGACAAGACAGCTCAACTTGTGTATCCAAGTTGCCATCTCCAAATTTTCACAAATATTGAAACATTGCAATCTGGGGATGGTCCAAGTGAATTTTGGGTCAGAATACCACCACAGATATTTTCTTTACAGTCTAACCAGCATGCATGTTAAGTTTCAGTGAGATTGGACCTTCACAATCTTGAGGAAAGAAAAAATGTGAACTAGCAGATGTTTTACTTTCTCCAAGAATATTCGAATTATACAAAAATAATGAAATTCCACATTGTTGATTTACTTTGTTACTGCATTATATATGCAACTCTCAGTAAACTTTCCATTATCCATACTCGGTTTGTATTGAGATTGTTTTCATTCAACCTGCAGTAATGTCATCTTGCATTCTCACTACAGGTGGCTACAAAAATAATGAAATTCCTCATTGACAACTTTGGAGTCAGCAACTTATTTGGCCGTGAAAATTATGAGTTCTATGCCCGTATAACAGGAAGAATTCTAAAGGTGGAAGAGGATTGGATATTCAGTTTCCGCTATCCTCCAGACACTTTGGTCTCGCGTAAGTTTCAAAATCAATAAAGTATTCTTTACTTGTCTTAATTATGTGTATGTGTGTGTGAATGCAATTGTTTTGTTACTTTTTCCACTACCCAAATATACAGTACTGTACTTGAAACTGTAGCTACTGTATGTGATTTGTAACTCGCATACTTCGTCGTCGTTTACCTGGGTGGCAGGGTTCGACCCAGGGCAGGTTCACCTTCGTTTCGGATGCCAAGGTTTCGATGCGGCGGAAAGGAGGTCAGATGTGGATTATTGTAACCACCGTTACAATAATGATGCTACAGCCACTTCTTATTGGATGAGGCTTATACATGTTTATAGTACACCACAACACAGATGTATTGTGTCTGCTGGCCGAAGGTTTCGGGGAGCCACCGGTTTCAAATAACCCTTCCGAGACCCTCTTCCAGTTAACACACAAGTATAGGGGACGACACATTCATAGGCTGGTGTTGCACAAAGTCTGCACTCGGGGGTATCGGGAATTGGTGAGGTTCGATTCTTAACCAGCTCAGAGGAATGCATCGATAACAAAACTAAGCAAGAAAATAGAGTTCAGTCTTATGTGAAAATAATGAATAAATTTTATTCAGAATAGATCTCTAGCCTAGCATGAGAGTTGCAAACGGGTAGTCTGATACTATTCTGCCCTGAAAGAAAATATAAAAAAAAAGTCCTAATCAAGATCTAAGTTACTCTCATGGTCCTAATACAAAATTTAAATAAGAACGAACAAGCTAAGAGTATGGCACGTAAGATCAGCCCTAAGCAATTACATCGAAAATGACTACGGGAGGATCAAACATCAAAAGAATTTACTGCAAAGCAAGACATTTACTTGTTTACAAATACTAGGAATATTTACATATAGCAAGGGGAAAATTTGTGTATGCTATGATGGTGCCATCTCCAACATTTATTTTTAAATTTACATGTTTATCTAGTCCTATCATTCATTAATAAACGAGACGCGTTTATTACAAAGAAAAATCAAACTATGTGCACAACGTTGCTGAATCATCATCATCTTGTACAGTTTCCAGCCCCAGGCTGGGTCTGTTTGGAACATAAGCCTCGCCACTTATTTCTTTCTTCCCACCATCTCTCCGCTGTCACTCTGGTCCAGTCCTCGCCTCTCTTCTTGACACATTCCTCCACTCCTTTCAGCCATCGATCTGAATAAAAAAAAAAAGAATTATTCTAATATAACACGAATGCATACAGCAATTCAGCACTCCTATGGTTTTGCAATTGGCACTGCCTGTGTACTCGATTTGTTACTGTTTGTAACAAATGGTCATAGTTTCAAAGTGTAAGGAAAGTTAGAAAAATAGGAAAGCCTGCAAATGCGATGGTAATTAAACAATTACATCGACTCATATTGCTGCCAATCTGATATGTGTGCTCCAGTTGTCACATCATCAATTGGTTGTCGACTAATCGTGTAAACATGTAACAAAATGTATCTAAGATAAATTAACAATAACTAACTGTCAAACATTTGGTCCTGAAAATATTTTATTTTTAGTATTTATTCATTTTTATTTAGGCTCAGGGGGAATTATGAGATTTGTTTAGTTTCACAAAATCCTGTCTTTGATTATTTAAGTTTTACACAATTATTTATTCCTCTCAGTATAGTTGTTCAGTTTATGGACCTTTTAATTGTGTTTAGTGTACTCAGGTAACTTGTGTATCCAACTAATGCATAATAATTTGATATTATAATTTAATAGACACCCTGTGTCTCCACCATTACTTTCATTATTAGACACCCTGTGTCTCACTCTTTCAATTACGGATTCATCCATCCTGGCACCATCGGTTTGGTACGACTGCAGTAGCTCGTTGCCACCGGAATAATCACAATAACACGTCGGAGGTATCACTCCACCTTCTACGACTTATTTCAGTAATACAATAATAACGTTAGTTACAATTAGTGTGGATCCCTGAATTACACTCTTTTCAAATAATGATCATAAAGGTTAAGTGTGTAGAAAAAACATACTAAAATGCTCTGAATTAACATGAAGACTTCTGATACAAACTAAAGTGTGAGATTGTGCATTTATTAAATTGCCTCTTCCCTGAATGAGGTCGAACCTATGTTCTCTGGTTACAAAATACTGTTTCTTTCATTGCCTGTCTGGCTTCTCGTAATAAAATAAACCTTTTTTCAAATGTTCATCTGACAAAATATGTGAATAACGGAACTCTGCATTCCGATTATATAATACTAGGAATTTCACAGCCTTCTCGATTGAATAATGCACTGCCTAAAATCTAGTGTGCTGTGTAGCTGTCTGGCTTATACACATGTAACCTTGGCCTTGATTTAACATCTGGTAAAACTAGTTTCTTTGTCATGAGCTTGACAAAATAAAAGTTGATTATAACTGTTTTGAAATGATACGAAATGGACATTGCCTTCTTAGCATCTATAAATTTATAATGAAACTGTAACTTTCCACACGTGAGCTTATCTTAGCTACCTGCGTTGTGCACTTTAAATGAAATCATACTAAAACTAATCTACCGTTCCAACTCATTACATGAAGCTACTTAAACATGATCTGACTTACAGATAGCAGCGACACTCGTTCGAGACCCGCCATGAGGTGTTATTAGCAGTCTCCTTAATGGTCTCAGATCATCTCTTCATTGTTTTGGTCACCTTCAGTTATCAATTCCCCACGCATGATTTAGTGATCCATTTCAATCACGTGGTCGTGGTTATATTCCCAAAGTAGATGATTAAGTAGTTCCATGATGTTGCCATTGGTTAAATAGTAGCACATTTTAAAGTAAATTACACTGATTCTAGCGTGAGGTAAATAAAATTGCCCATTTTTCACACCGCCACTGGCGTTAATCATCGCTTCTGCCCTAATTATTTACACTAAGAAAATAAATCAAAATATCTGCCTTTTGGCAAAAGATAAAATACGTCTTGATTAACACAGTTTTATCTGTTTCACAGTTTTATGATGCACTTTGCATGCAACCATGTGGTCTTGTGGTTTGCGTACCACGCCTCCATAGTTTACTTCGAGATCCAAAATATTACACTATTTAGACATTAAATATTGTCCACAATCACTTTACTGGTATATTTTACCCTGATGGCTATCCATGCTCCAAATATTCATGGATTTTTCCATTCCACTTGGTTTCCGTACACGGAACATGTCTTCACTCGTGCATCACTTGCGCATAGATGTTGCCTCGAGAAACGACAAGTAAGTACTGGTACTGTCTAAGCATGGCGTTCACTCAAGACATGAGTTAGCCACGTTAATTCACGGTTTTGCGTTCCTGCGATGTAGACCGTACTCTGAATAAGCAGAATTACATTCTTTAAATTATTAATGATTTATGGAGTGTCTAAGATGTATAAAAATGTTATTATAATTGATATTGCTTCGGATTCTTCCCGCCTCTCGCAGGGTATGTTCAGTTACTCTTCAGCATGGATCTTGGTCTTTATTACCTGTGCAAACATGCGTCAACGGGCGCAGTATCATGTATCTTGGTTAGTTTATTATGTTGGTTTAAAAAAATCTTGGTTAGTTTATGTCTTCTCAAATGTGAGATATTGATCTAAAGGTACCAACATCTTAATTTCTTCACCTCAACTCTGATATGTTGAGAGGTGATCAAAAACTTTTGACGGGTCGGGTATGCATGCAGGGTTTTTATGATCCTTAGGAAAATTATGGAAAGTGGTTTTATTATGCTTCCTAGAGATAATCAGCTTATCTCAAAGTTCAAATATCCAACTTTACTTTTTCCTTTGAAGAGCCATCAGACTTCTTTGTTTAGAAGTGTAACATGGTCTTTTCTCATGGTTGGCAGATTTTGCCTCCCCTCCACAACTCTCTCCTTCTTGTTCATTCACCGGTGTAATTTCATTGAAATGGAATAGAATGGACAAAAATGAACTAGACATTGAAATGTACACTTTATTCGAGCATAAAGAAGAGAGCACATTAATTAGGGAGCCAGTGATGTAGCTGATCATCACATCTTACAGTTGTTAACATACTAGAATATGTACTATTTACCAAAAATGGGGCACATTTACTCTTGACAAATAAAATATACGATAGCTGAAAAAATATCAGAAAAAGATGGAGCCTTACCCTTTGGTAGTATAGTTAGTTTTTCAGCATCACAGCTCTTTGCATGCTCCCTATAAAATGTTGTCCACTTGGGCCAATTCTTTGTACATGCTGAGAGATACAATTTATTATCTTTAAGGGACATTAAAAAAAACTCTGGTGAGTAATGCTTAAAAATGAGACTATTGGGACCTGAACTCGTATCTCCTGCCTTCTATGAAGGCTGGTTTCCCCTTACACACCAACACCAATGATCCTCCCCTGATCACCGCGCATTTTCAAGTCTTCAATGAAAAGAGCACTGCAGAATAATTTTCTGGAAATTGATGAGATATAGGTAACACCAGAGCACTCTTTGCAACATTTAGAAATGAATTTGGAGAAAAGCTTCTCTTTAAGCTGCCTCATTTCAAGATCGGATGGTGATCTAATTTTTAAGTCCAACAGATACGACCACTTAAAGAGGAACTATTCTCTAAAGCAATTTCTATGCCTCTCAAATACCATTTGCTCCAGAACATCATGCAAGGAAAAATAAAAGGCAGACATAGCCCATGTTGCAGAATAAAACTGCTGGATATATTCAAAATCAGCTCTGATTCACTTTTGTAGAGGGCAGTCAACTAGGCACAGTCATTGCCTGAAGAGAGCAAGACAAACTTGAAGAAAAGGAAGATGAAGGAATTAATTTTAAAATCCCTATATGTTAGGTTGCATACGGTTTACCAATATTATGCACTCATATTGAGCTTTTGTGACTAGTTACAGCATGGAGTGTCATGTCCTCATCTTCCTTAACTTTGTACCAGTTTGTAAATCTTTCTAGTCTACAAGCCATGACTAATGACTGTGGGGGAAAAGTTGATCATTAGAGATACGAGAAAATTGCAACCGTAATAAATGCAAACTTCGCTTTTTCTTGATTTCTTTTATTTGTTGACTCTTATGACCTTGTACGAGGGGCATTCAAAAAGTCACTTTCACATGAGTCTGGCAGACCAAGTACCATTATTATTGAATTACACCCTATAATGCAAAGGGACATAGTTACGTTACACAATTTTTTGACATAGTCACCAAGTCTCTGTAAACAACGGTGGGCACGGTCTACTAATTGTTCAGTACCTTGAGGATAGAAGTCCACTCCTTGGTCATGGAGCCATCAGAGAACCCCTGTTTGGACCTGTTCATCATTGTCAAATCGCTGTCCACCTAAATGGTCCTTCAGCTTGCCGAACAGATGGAAATCGCATGGTGCCAGATCTGGACTGCATGGTGCCAGATCTGGAGAGTATGGCGGATGCTTCCATACCTCCCATCAAAAATGTTGCAGCAAAGCCTGTGTTGTGTGCGGTGTTGCATTGTCATGGAGGAGAGCAATGCCTCAGCATATTTTTTATGCCAGTACCGTATTCAAGACCATACCTTTGCCGAGATATCTGGTTGCAGGCAGTGTTTCAGAAAATACAATACGAGAATTATTTCGATATTTCAGAGGTCTAGACTGGCTGCGTGGCTCAGCGGCAACGTTCTCGCTTGCTGTGCCCAAGCTTGCAGGATCGAATTCTGGTGCAGTCAGCTGGCATTTGAGGGTTCGCAAATGCGAGGGAGTCGTTTCAGTAGATTTACTGGCACGTTAAAAATCCCCTTCGGATCAAAATTCCAGCAACCCGGCATCTCTAAAAGCCAGAGCAGTTAAAAGGGGCATAAATCCAATAACATAATTATTATTTAGAACTCTGATCTTGGCAGAAATATTGGAGTAAGGGGAAAAGGAGTAATGATGACATGATTATAGCTCGCTGGCATGAAAACAGCACAGTAACTGTTGCCTCCACGACTGTCCCTGTTTGCTCCCCCCTCGACCAGGTCAGAAGGTTCTCTCAGACTGAAAAGAAAAATAGTTACAATCCCACGTCCTCTCCAGATCGGCACCTATAACAAATTCATGGGAGGAACGAACCTTATGGATGAGAATGTGAACTGATATCATGTGTCAATAAGAAACAAAAGGTGGTGGTGGGCCTTATTTTCTTGGCTTCTTGTCGAGAGTCTCCAAAACGCATGGTACCTCATTACAATATCACAGTCAAGGACAACTCAACTGGAGTTAAAGAGGGAAGTGGCACAATTCTACGTGAAATTGTACGGCGTAGAACCACGTGGAGCCAGGCGGCTGTCAACAGCACGTGCAGGATATGGCCGCGACATTGAAGACTTGTGATATTATATGATGGACGCGATCATCTGGTCATCAACGTCCCAGGACATAGGCGGAGGCGGTGTGCCGGTGAAATGTGTGTAAGCAGTGTCCGCACTGCATGTTGTAAATGTGATGTGGGACTTGCCGTTCCATACCAAGTACTTGGTCACTTGACTATATGATCGAAAGGTTCAAAGGTGTCAAAATACTTGCTCAGAGGTTTTTAAAGTGTAATATTATCAAGATAAGTATTTAGCAACAAATATGAAATTGGTACATTATTGTATTTATAAATCATCATTCAGAATATGCCTGTTCCCTTCTTGAAAGCAAATGCCTTATCCACTACTGGCTTGCTGGGCCTATTGTAGCTTCACCAGAGCCCCGTTAGCCGTCACTTTTCAGGGTTCCTGTAGGACCTTCACAGCTACCATAACGGTCCCGGGGCACATGAAGTCCCCACTGTACTTCGCCCCTACAGGCAATCCCCTACTTTGTGCCGTTGCCCGTCTCCCACGACGTGGACGAGGGGTTGGACTTCTGGGGTGGAGGATGAGAGATGGTGGGAAGACAGAAGTCGTTGGAGAGACTTGTGTTCCAAACAGACCCGGCCAGTGGCTGGAAACTGTGCAAGATGATAACGATGATTCAGAATATGCAGTAAGGGTTTTGACAACACAAGCGCCTAGCGTTACATACATGTAACGCCGTGTATTTCGGGAATGTAAGATGCCACCTTCGTAAAATATGGTTTGAGCATCCCTATGCTATGACTTATGAATAAAAAAAAGCAAAATTTTCAAAAAGTATTATTTCGGGCGTTCATCGGTTAACTTTCCTCTTCTCCTGTTTTTGACAGCGTTGCGCAGCGACATCAATGTTTGACAATAAGCATTGGCTGTAATGGTCGCGATCTTCTGTATAAACTTGGTGTACACAATGCCTTCACAATCGAAGAACACCGTGGCCAGACCTTCCCGGTCGATGGCGTAACCTTGAATTTCTTCCGCACTGGTGAGGATGTGTGCGTCTCCATTCCATAGACGCTCTCTTTGTTTCCAGTGTGAAATATGCACCCATGTCTCATCACCTGTAATGATGCGGCTTAGGAATGCGTTGCTTTCAACAGCGTAACGCTGAAGGAAGGCCGACGACGCCAGGAACCGTGCGTCTTTGTGTGAGGGTGTCGGATAACGCGGCTCCCAACGTGAGCTCAATTTCTGATACTGCAGATGGTCTCGCACGATGGCATGAGCACTGCCTATGGAGATGCCGAACTGCTGTGCAATTTCAGGGATATACACTCTGCGATAGATGCGAATCATTTCATTGACCCGCCGAATGATGCCTTCTGTGGTCGATGTTGATGGCCTTCCCTCCCGCACGGCATCACACACATCTGTCCGGCGGTGCTCAAATTGTTGGCACAATTTCACAATTGCTGGCCGCGACATTGCATTTGGTCCATACAACAGCACTATTTCACGGTGTGTCTGTGCACAAGAATCGTACGGTACAACGTACTTCCACTTTGGAGTATGTTTCAAGTTGTCGCGCCATTTCACTCGATCACTACGATGCACCTCTTACCAGTACCGTAGCAGAGCTATCACTGCGGGAAGCACTACACATATTCTTTCTTCGGACAATGTGCGTCTTGTTGTGTAATGCACCTGGCGCCAGACGACATGTGTAGCTTACTTATTGAACGCTCTATGTATACCCACAGTTTGCAAAATTGAATGTGACAAAGTGAAATAACTATGTTTTATGCGATTTTTTCCCCATAAATTATTTGAATTTGTGATCAATGCCCAATTTTTACAAAAATATTTATTATATTGGGAAAAAGTACTGTTCAGATCATGTAATCAGGACATACATTGGCAGACATAACATGCAAGAACTTTGCATTTTGAAAAAAAAAAAAATCTGTGGTTTTGGAGAATATATCTTCATTATGCAGAACTTTAAGGTGTTGAATAAAAATATTCTATGTTTCATTCACTTAATGAAAACTTTTATGGTTGCTATCATTTGTTAATTTTAAGTCTTGGTAGTTGCCTCTCACCGCTGGGTCCGTGGTTCAAATCTCGGTCTCGCCATGTGAGATCTGTGCTGGACAAAACGGAGGCAGACAGGTTTTTCTCCGGGCACTCCGGTTTTCCCTGTCAAAACTTCATTCCAGCAACACTCTCCACTATCATTTGATTTCATCTGTCATTCATTTAATCATTGCCCCAGAGGAGTGCGTCAGGCCTCGGCAGCCGGCACAGTTCATATCCTCGCCGCTAGATGGGGGTTTCATTCATTCCATTCCTGACCCGGTCGGAGACTGGAAGCAGGCTGTGGATTTTCATTTTCAAGTCTTGTAGTTGGCGTGAAAGATTCACAACACAAAATAATTCTAATTACTGGAATATGTGAAAGAAACCTGAAATAAATTACATGTAATTAAGATTTATGTATGGTATATCAGGGGCGTAAAACTCCTTGTAAACTGGGGGGGCTCCTTGTAAACTGGGGGGGTCAAATTTATAAACTGCGGTTGCCTACCTACCAGGGAGAACTTTCTTCATTTTAGGCTTTAAAGCCTGAAATGACATTGTAATAATAGGTATAACGCTAGATTTAAAATAAAACGTTAATTTTATTCATTATTTGTATTTAAAGTACAAAAAACAATCAGAATAAAACAATTATCAAGATCGAGCAAAAGACCCGAACACTGACTGCCGTCGATCTTTGTTTACAAACTCTTGACTAAGACGCGTGTCATCGAGCTTGTCAACCATTTCCGAGTAGGTGGCCAGTAGACAGCAATGATTCTGTCTAATTTGTCCCGTCGGAGATCGGAGATGATCTTTAACTCTTCTCATCACCAAAAATCTCTCTGCAGAACAGCTTGAAGCAGGTACGACAAACAGATTCACGGTCATAGTGGCATAATAATTCTAAAAAGCACATTTTCGGCTCATCGTAGTGAGGGGACAAAGCGCCTCGGCTCTCGGCTCAGTTAACGCCTCGGCGAAAAACGGGAGAGGGGGCAAAAACAGACTGTTCGTTCAATAGAATAAATATATTATGACTAAGCAAGGCAAGATGGCTTTTCCCATTTTCCGCCTAATGTACTTTAAATCGTTTATAGAATCACGATGTCTACTGTAAGGATGAAGTAAAAATTAGTTGCTTTTCTGCTACCTGTTAGTTACCTACTAATTCAAGATGCGTCTTTAAGCAAAGAAACTCATCACGCGGTGGGAACAAAAGCAATGAACTGTGCTTAAAGCGGTATTATAAAAAGTAAATAATAAATAAATAATAGATATTTAATAGGCTAAACGAAATAATAACTCAGAATATAGGTTACGACCAAATAGAGAGTTATATTTGAAATGTGAAAAATTAACTGATGTAATGAAAAAGAGAAGTTTACAGTTTTTCGGGCACATTTATAGAATGGAAAATAGTAGACTAACTAAGCAGATCTTGCTGAATAGTTACAAATCCAAACCCACATGGTTCATTGAAATTAACAAAGATTTGACAAACGCCAGAATTCAGACAGACACAATAACAAACAGATCACTCTTCAGAGAAGCTATTCAAAAGGCAGAATTTCAAGAAAGAAAGAAAGAAAGAAACAACTCGCAGAAAGTGGGCTCGAGAGGAGAAAGATCGACACTCTACAGTAGAAGGATGAAGGAAATTTGGAAACAAAGGAAATTGAATACTATGGACAATAGCCAAAGTTGATTCATCATACTCTCCAACTGGGTTATTCGAAAGAAGAAGGAGTCTATCAAATGAGTTGTTTCAGCTAATATGTCATCTTGCGTACAAGAAGTTGTTATGATTACCAAGAGGCTGCACTGCTCTTGGACGTTTGACGAGATTCCCTTTGACCCAGCGGTAGACCATGAAGAAACATCGCGATTTGCACAATCTGTGTCACTTTTAGTAGTTTAGTAGTAGTTTGGGAGATTTCCATTGTCCTTGAGGTTGGGCATGGGATAATATACAGTATCTTTGTAACGTTTCGTGGCTAGTGCACAGCTTGGCCCATGCTTGGGTGACATGTTGTAACGTTTCATAGCTCGTGATATAAAATGAGTGCAGTAAATAGCTCGGTTAATAGGGCGCCAATCTCCAACAGACGGTTGTGAGATAAATTTATGTTTATTAAATTGAGATTCTTTACTTTCGGGGGAGGGGCAGCAGAGGCTAGCTGTAAAACACCTTATTATATTATCTTGACCTCTGGGAAGTCTAGCATTGAGTAAATATTGACTGAAAGTCATAGAAGTTAAAAATAATTTATTAACAAACAGGATGAGATGAATGACGTCTTGCGACCTTTCAAACGGATAAAATAAAAAGGGGAAGTTATTTCTTTAAATTATTGAAGTTAATAGTATTTACGTCCGACTTGCAATTGACAAATATGCATGAGCTCACCGGGTTGAAGATCTTCATGGGCGATGTTGGCGGAGGTATCTCGTTCCTGAAGTAGACATCTTGCGTGGTGTTCCATGGTTCGAAGTACCAATCCTCCCTGATAAAGCTATCTGCACACTAATTGCACAGATGCTGTCGCCTAGCTGAGTGAATGGAATGGTTTCACTCGTCTTTGATATTCAGCGCAATGCTGGAAATATCCTAGCTAGATCACCACTGAGTTTACTAGTTGAACTTTATGAACTTTGGTAGTTGAATCTCAACAAGTGAGGTCCAAGTTTAGAATTTGGCCATATATTGACATATATGGCAATTATGTCTCCCACCAGCAGTAGGGGATCTGCCAATTGCAATATCAAAGTATTGTCTACAGAAAGTGACGCTCCTTTCTTATTGGCCGAAGTAAGTCCTTTATCAAGCACCAAGTGGCTATATTGGGGTGAAGGTCTCTCCACCAGTGACACACTTCCATATGGGTGTCATGTAACGGTATCTTCCTTAAAAAATCACAAGGTTGCAGTTTTCTCGTCGAAAAACAATTTATTCTAAAAAGCTGTAGGGTCCATTGTTCCGACATCTTTTAGAATTAGCCTGTTGGCTACCGAGGGTCACTCCTGGTTGTGGCTCCCTTTCCATTCTTCCTGCCTCTTCATAAGCGGTTTATGACGGTTCAAGCGGTATCTATTGTCAGTTGTTAGTTCCACAAGTGAGCTCAAAAAATATATTTATTGGGGGAGGGGTTGTAAATTTATGGTCTGAAATCTCGGGTGACGTCTAATTACAAGAATGGATGAAAATGAACATATGATTTTATACTACCCTTAAACACAATAAATATATACATGCACTATCGTTGCAATTGCACATCAATATAGTACTCTTAGTTCAATTGTTTTGGGTGTGGTGTACAAACACCACAATCGCCCCCATGAGTCGACGAATAAATTCCCAATTTTGAGAATGACTCATCCCCTGAAAACAATTACACAACACTGAAATTCATATGCACAATACACTTAAATCTTCAAATCAACAATACATTTAAAATGTCATTTCTTTCAATGTTTCCTGTTATCCAGTTTGTCTGAACTTATTTCACTCTTAGGGCGTTCTTTATGACATACAACATTTCAACTGTAGAAGGTTGAATTTTACACGGATAATTGCACACGCATACACACGCAAAGTGTTTGCTCTTACAAAATGCAATTACAAGTCGGAGGATAAGATATGTCTTCTGCCTTGTGTAACACCATCTTTCAACAAAACATTACTCTTCCCAGTAGTCACTACTTACAGAAAATTTATTCTTAACAAAACTTCATGGTATCAAAATTAGACAACTTAGCGACATAGTGGTACACTCGATCTAACCAACTACCTGCGCTCCTACCAGCCTATATATCCTTACATTATTTCAATGCGTTACCATTACTGTTATTCTAACACTATGATTATAACCATCCTACACAATCTTACTCACAAATCTAAATCATATTCACACCCTGTATCTTAATCATTATTATATGAAAAACACCCTCAATTCTTCTCCGCCTCATCTAATTACTGTCATCGCTTCTGACATAACTTCAGAGTTCAGTAGCTCTCAATGCTTTCTCTCTCAAACTACTGGTAAACCGCTACTCAATTTAAATTTCTCACGAATAAGTCGTATTTTATTTACCTCTTTCTCTTCCTTGAATCCTACCACCTTTAACTCAATTAACTTCGAATTATAACAAATTCCTTTCAATAACTTATAAATATTAAGCCAACCATATTATTATTATTATTATTATTATTATTATTATTATTATTATTATTAGTATTACTTTCATGTGTGCCGGACAACAACACAACACACCATCAATTTGCTATCGCTCATCATCAGTAACATTTACAAGTGGTTTAACTGGGTATTTAGCCTTGCAATATATTTGGCTGTGTTCTAAAACTTGCGTATTAAGATCTTGAAACTATAACTTGGATCATCTCTTGGGTGTACTCCCTCATTACTCTGTTTCCTTGTGTGCATACATTCGCTATTTTTATACTTCAAAACTCCCAACCTCTACGAGTACTTCACGTATTCACGTAGACACCACAAAAACCTCCTGCTCAGAGTTATTAATCTCCTCTGGCATACTTACTTCTCCAAAACCTTCCTCCACCATAACTTCATTTGGCCACTTACCAACCTGAAACCTCATTGCTCAACGGCATTAAACCTCGCTGGCATCCTTACTTACTACCTCAGTCACGTCATTTACATGTAGTTCACACACACGTACATACATACACACACATCCATCTCCAAGTACCAGATGTCCTATAGTTTAATACTTCCTTATTTCCATCAGATGTTGGTTATTTCACACCATGCCTTACCACCCATCACTCCTGAACCACTTCTAAATTTCTCCAACGGTAGTCACTGATGACTTCGCTGTCCTCAAATTAAATTTCTTTACTGCACATCAATACTTACTTCAATTCATTAATTTTATTCTCACTGTATCACATCATCTTAAATCATTCACGAATCTCTACATTATTATTATTATGGTTGTCATAATAGTTCTTATTTTCATTACGTTACTTACCGTTTCTGTTATTACTTTCTAAAATACATTATTCTTAGAATACTTACTTCTGCAGACTATGCACCTTTTAATACAGTATATAATTATCTATCGATAAGCGGCTCACCGTCTTTACCTAGTTTATAAGCACAAGCTTTTACTTGCTGCTCCCTCACTGTTTCATACAACTCTGAACTGATACAAGATTTCAGGCTTCAAAAATCTACCAAAATTTTAATCTACGCCCCCCACACTTCTATTTAAACAATCAGCTAACATGCTCCACGACCTTAACCTCTATTAATACTCTTTACCTCCTTATTGTAGTATATACTTTAATATCTAAGTCATAACTCCCTAATTTAATTACATTAAATAAATACACTTTAACTACACGACTAAGTCTCCGACCTCTCTTTACACTCCACTATTCGTTCAAGATTCCTTGTTCTATTGCTCTCATTTCTTTCTTTCTCCCTGGTTTAATTGTTACTCTTTCTTCTCTTCTCATAATAATAGTCCCTACCTCCTCATTACTAGGCCTATATTTATCTATAGTAAAGCTACTCTTAGTCTCTCCTCCTAACGTTTCACCTAACATCTCTACTTCTAACCTCCATTCCAAATAGTAATCTTCATCCTTATCTTTATATCTCTTTCTAATCTCATCTAACAATGTGACCTGGCTTTTCCGCTTTGTCCTACTCCTACCGATTTTAACTCCCGTCATCTGCTTTCCTCGTTCACTGTAATCTACCTGCTGGCTTTGTGCTAACACACGCATCTCCATCTCAGCTAAGTTTACGTAACTAGAAACTACCCCTACTTTAGGAAGACTTTTCCTAATGTACTGCTCTATTTCCACTATCCTACTTTCAACATTTACTCTAACCTGATTGTTTTCCTCTTTCACTACTTCCTGGATTCTACAATCCTGAGGACCTATTGTTTTCTCTACCTCCCATATTTCTACTCCTAACTGTTCTTCAAACATATTCTCCTCTCTCATTCTCTGATCTAACATCTCTTCCTCCAGTTCCTCAACTCTCTCCTCTAACTGTTGATTAGGCTTACATAATTTGTCATGACCTATTTCTACTTTTTGCTCTACTTCTGATCTCATTTCAGCTAATCTTTCCTCCTCCTGATTCTGTATTTCTAATCTACTCTCATCTTCATTCACTTCCTCCCTTTTCTGTTCTACCTCTTGCTCTTTCTCACATAAACTACTATTGACTATTTCTAGCTTCTTATGTTCTTTTGTCGCCTTGTCCTGCACTTGCCATCTTTGGTTGAATTCGACATTCTGTTTTATTAACGTCTCCAATGCTAGTTTATTTTGGTCTAATTTCTCGTTCACTTCTGATTTATTTTGATCTAATTTCTGGTTATTTTGATCTAACTCATGTTTTATTTCTTTAATACTTTGATCTAATTTCTGATTATTTTGATCAAGTTTTGCGAGCATATCTCCCATCATCTTGATTAACCTTTCTTCCAATGTATCTGATTCTATATTTATGTTTTTGCCCTTTGCAAGGTCTTCCGCGCCCCCCATCGTACTATTCTGTGATTCAACCGACTTGTCTACCTCGCCGCAACTCTGAACATTGTTACTCCCGCTAGCTAAGTCTTTCTCCACTACCTCTGCCTCGGTACCCTTAACTGTGTTACCACTACGTAACGTCATCATCTCGTTCTCATCTCCCATGATTCACTTTATATAAGTTACTTTATTATTATGAAAAACAATTAATTTTATTTCCAAATGCAATTTAATAATTTTATTTATTTCTTTAAGGTGTTTTATAGCTTTCGAGCTCCACGTTGAAGTGCCATGTTGTAACGTTTCGTGGCTAGTGCACAGCTTGGCCCATGCTTGGGTGACATGTTGTAACGTTTCATAGCTCGTGATATAAAATGAGTGCAGTAAATAGCTCGGTTAATAGGGCGCCAATCTCCAACAGACGGTTGTGAGATAAATTTATGTTTATTAAATTGAGATTCTTTACTTTCGGGGGAGGGGCAGCAGAGGCTAGCTGTAAAACACCTTATTATATTATCTTGACCTCTGGGAAGTCTAGCATTGAGTAAATATTGACTGAAAGTCATAGAAGTTAAAAATAATTTATTAACAAACAGGATGAGATGAATGACGTCTTGCGACCTTTCAAACGGATAAAATAAAAAGGGGAAGTTATTTCTTTAAATTATTGAAGTTAATAGTATTTACGTCCGACTTGCAATTGACAAATATGCATGAGCTCACCGGGTTGAAGATCTTCATGGGCGATGTTGGCGGAGGTATCTCGTTCCTGAAGTAGACATCTTGCGTGGTGTTCCATGGTTCGAAGTACCAATCCTCCCTGATAAAGCTATCTGCACACTAATTGCACAGATGCTGTCGCCTAGCTGAGTGAATGGAATGGTTTCACTCGTCTTTGATATTCAGCGCAATGCTGGAAATATCCTAGCTAGATCACCACTGAGTTTACTAGTTGAACTTTATGAACTTTGGTAGTTGAATCTCAACAAGTGAGGTCCAAGTTTAGAATTTGGAGTGCTTTCAAGTGAAAACATAATAATATTCTTCCTCTCCATACAGCTCTGTCCCGGCTTATATATGGCAATTATGTCTCCCACCAGCAGTAGGGGATCTGCCAATTGCAATATCAAAGTATTGTCTACAGAAAGTGACGCTCCTTTCTTATTGGCCGAAGTAAGTCCTTTATCAAGCACCAAGTGGCTATATTGGGGTGAAGGTCTCTCCACCAGTGACACACTTCCATATGGGTGTCATGTAACGGTATCTTCCTTAAAAAATCACAAGGTTGCAGTTTTCTCGTCGAAAAACAATTTATTCTAAAAAGCTGTAGGGTCCATTGTTCCGACATCTTTTAGAATTAGCCTGTTGGCTACCGAGGGTCACTCCTGGTTGTGGCTCCCTTTCCATTCTTCCTGCCTCTTCATAAGCGGTTTATGACGGTTCAAGCGGTATCTATTGTCAGTTGTTAGTTCCACAAGTGAGCTCAAGAAATATATTTATTGGGGGAGGGGTTGTAAATTTACGGTCTGAAATCTCGGGTGACGTCTAATTACAAGAATGGATGAAAATGAACATATGATTTTATACTACCCTTAAACACAATAAATATATACATGCACTATCGTTGCAATTGCACATCAATATAGTACTCTTAGTTCAATTGTTTTGGGTGTGGTGTACAAACACCACAAGCCAAAGTTGATTCATCATACTCTCCAACTGGGTTATTCGAAAGAAGAAGGAGTCTATCAAATGAGTTGTTTCAGCTAATATGTCATCTTGCGTACAAGAAGTTGTTATGATTACCAAGAGGCTGCACTGCTCTTGGACGTTTGACGAGATTCCCTTTGACCCAGCCGTAGACCATGAAGAAACATCGCGATTTGCACAATCTGTGTCACTTTTAGTAGTTTAGTAGTAGTTTGGGAGATTTCCATTGTCCTTGAGGTTGGGCATGGGATAATATACAGTATCTTTACTACGCAATCGTTGACACTTGCTGACTGTTTGACAAGAATCCAATTGTCCTTGTCATCGAAAGTGGAGAAATATCGTGATGTTACGCAATCGCCGCTGCTCTCGGCCGTTTTACTCAAATCACGTCCTCGTGGTTGGAAACTGATAACATTATATTATCCAATCAGCGCCGCACCCGGACGTTCAATGATTGTCTGCCTGACTGTCGTATCAGAATGGCTAAGGCAAGTTCGAGGTTGGGCATGGTTAAAATTCACGAGCAGTTATGGACATGTTGTATTGTCAGCACTGCTCGGAATTAGGGTGGCATGATTCCCGCTGTCCCTATGCTGTAGGTGGGAGTTTGTGGTGGATTACGAGGAGAAATGCGTATCGCAATGCTATGTAGTCAATTCCATTTTTAAGTGGGTTGATGCACTTCTCTCTCCCCGTGCGCTTTTAATCGAAAGTGACGATTAGGTTTTGGGATGTATCGTGATGTGCGCCCAATCACCTTTGACTGGATTCCCGCAGTCCTCGTGGTCACAAGTTCATGTTCGGACACGGGTTTTATAATCCGACGTCGATCTCGGTCTGTTTGACAAGATTCTCGCAGGCAAGTAGTGCTGTCAGCTGATCATCTTGATGTACGTTCAAAGTAGGTATCGAGTATTACGAATTATTCTGAGAGGAATACACGAACAATACCACAAGAGAGCACTTTTTCTTCGAATTCGAATCGTGATTTATATAATTTATACACGTTTTAGTGATAACCAGTTAGGTTATAATATATCTGGTAGAACGAATGTTCGAAGGAAGTATCGCCATACAACGAACGGTATTTCAAATTAACCATACTGGATGTCGCAAACTTATGAGACGGATTGATCTTGAAAATATATGTATTTCCATGTTATTTCGAGACTTCTTTTGTTGAAACGGTATCATTTCGCAAGATTGCGTCATTTCTAGACTTCAATTCGAGATAGTCTACAAATTTAGAGAAATGAGAGGTTTCTGTTGAGTTTCAGAAAATTTTGCGAATAAAGGTCTCGCGAAAAGTCAGGGTCCCTAATAATACTGAAAGATATTTCACACAAACTAAAAACTCTTCTTGATGCCGAAAATATACGTTGAACCAATGTATACAACTCAAGGTATCCTCAGTACGCATTTCCTTGAAGTAGGACAGGAATTACTCAATCGGCGGTGAATTTTTGTTACCTCCAACTATCCAGACTTAAAAATTAGCTACTTTTCATTACTTACGTTACCTGTTTGTAAAATTAGTTATTTTCGTTATGGTAGACACCCTGAGAATACTTTCTGGTTATTTTACTTTTATTTTTCAAGAGTAGGCTACTTAAATTTTTTGTCTTGCCCCTAAAACTTGGGGGAGGGGCGATGGCGGCAATACTCCCCGCCCCCATGTTTTATGCCTCTGCGGTATATTGTTACAGACTGAAGAAGAGGAAGAAGAAAGCCTTTTTCATAGTTGATGAAACATAGGTATATAAACTTTTTTTTCACATGTTTTCACATGTTTTCTTCTTCACTAGTCCGTAACAATATACAGTGAAACCTCTCTATAACGGACACCCTTGGGACCGTAAATACTGTCCGCTAAAGAGGGGTGTCCACTATAGAGAGGATTAGAGAAAATGATTGCAATTTGGTACATGCAGTATGTGTACTTACATGAAAACGTAGGCGACAGCTACAGGGTACGAAGGAGAAAAACCACTAAGTACATAATGTATGCAGCACAGTAAATGCATTTTGAGTTCACTGTACACCACTACACACAGCACGTAATAAATATTAAAGTTAGATTTTGTTTTGTTTTGTTTTGCGAACTACAGTATATTTAAAGTTGTGAATCACTCCTTGGTCAAGTGTCTGAGGGACTGATGTTACTTTTAGTGGAACAAACAGTATCTTGATGTTTTGAAGCTAAATGTCTCGATGCCTTATCTTTATCAGGGATTAAAAACCGGGTGAGTTAGCCGTGGTGTTTACGGCATGACTGATGGCAGTCGCTCACATCCGGGAGGCGAGGAAGTTCGAATCCCCCCGCCGGCAACCTTGAAGATGGTCTTCTGTGGTTTCCCATCTTCCTTCCAGGCAAATGCCGGGGTTGGTCCCTAACTATAGGCCACAGCCGCTACCTTCCAACTCCTCGTCCTTACATTCCAACTTCCCTCCTTCCCTCCCCAACGGTACTTGTAGCTCACCCATTGGGTGTCCGTCTCGAAGCAGCTACAAAAACTGGAACATGTCCTCGGACACTCCCGGCACTAAAAGCCATATGCTAAAAAAAAAAAAAAAAAGGGATTAAAAGCACTTGTCTTGACTGGCATATCATTTATTTTTGCGTTTGACCCAATGATCCAATCGATCATGGTTAAACATTTGAAAAAATCCTTTATGTTCGTTTGCTTTGTGCACTTTTGGTTTTGTGATGTCGTCACTGAGTACAACAAAGTCTTGTGTCAAATGTACACCTCTTTCATCTTTTCTTGCACTATAGAATGCTTTCAATCTCTTAACAATGTCTAGTGCATCACAGTACGATGCTATTGGAGGCACATCAGTTGCACCGCCATTAATGTCATCCTTGTCTTGGACTGATTGGAGAATCATACTTGTATCCTGGCTCTCACACTCTGTAGTAATGTGTAAATCAATGTCAACATATGTGTTTGCATCGATAGTGTAACCCACTGCATGTACTAATTCCTGAGTGTCCTCCACGGTGTTTGAAATGTCTGATATCATTTCACATTAGTCACTGCTGTCAGGAAACCCAGCTTTCAGGAAGCAGCCATGAATTGTCGATACTGTCACCTGCTTCCATGCACTGGTTATTCAGGATATGGCTTGTAACACATTCAGTTCCTTCGTCAGAGTTTGGAGGGACCCTTCGCTCCTACCAAGTTCTGTCACAATATGCTTCAACACCAACTGCCAGTACTTTATTTTAAAGTTCTGAATGACTCCTGGGTCAAGTGGCTGAGAGATTGATGTTACATTCCGTGGAAGGAACACTAACTTGAATATGAATGTCTGGATACGCTGCCGCGTTATCTAGGAATAACAGCACTCTTCTCAACTGGCATGTCATTTGTCTGTCTAGTTGACCCAACCACTCCGTCATAATTTCCCTGGTCATCCATGCCTTCCTGTTCGATTTCCAGTCAACGTCGAACTTTGCTATGTCCATGTTCTTGAAACATCTTGGTTTCACGGCTTGTGACAAGAGGTTTCTGACGTTCTCCACTCATACTAGCACATAATAGCACAGTAAGACATTCTTTAGCAACTTTTCCTCCAGCACAAGAATTTCCTTTAAAACATAAAGTTTTGTCAGGTAACGCGCGGTAAAACAGTCCAGTTTTGTCCGCATTTAAAATGTTTTCCGGTGAATAACCGTCAGTAATAGAAGGCAATTTTTCTACCCAGCTTGAAACAATATCCATATCAACAGTGGAGGATTCTCCACAAATTGTTCTCAATTTTATATCTTGATGCTTTCTGAATCTCTTGAGCCAGCCGTTCGAGGCTTTGAAATCTCCAATGCCTAATTCTGCCGCGAAATCTAATGCTTTGGCTTGTATCATTGGTCCGGACACAGGGATGTTCTGACTTCTTATTTTGCTGAACCACTCTATCACTGCCTTATCAATAACTGCACCATTACCACTTTGAAACTGTCTAATTTGCAGCTCATTACCATTAAGACGCCATACCTTAATTATCTCTTCTTGTTTTTTCACAATTTCTGCTGCCTGTGTCTTTCCAATCCTAAACACTTCAGATAGTTTCCGTACACCACATTTCTCACACTTGTGATAATTTACGATGTCTACTTTCTCTTTTAAAGTTAAACTTTTACGAGGAGCCATTTCAGATGCACTCACTTGATACTGCAACACACAATAGATTTAAGAAGTTTCATGGTAAAACTGACTAGATAGTGAAAGTATGAATTCCCTTTCATGTTCAAGAGAACAATTAAAGCGATACCGTTAGGCCTAGGTTTATTTTTGATGCAGTGCAGAAGATAAGGGATGGGAAGGTTAGCGCTAATTGGCTTCCAGGAAGCACAGGATGTATAAGGTTTTGAATATTCCCAAAGGGAATATGATGTAGTTTCCATTTGAGCGGATGAATTATCAATAAATGATAAAAATGGTCCGGTTAGCTCAAACAATGCCAGCGTTTCGCCCCAGTGTGCCGTTGGGCTCGTCAGTTGGTACAGACACACTGCTTGTATTTTGTGTCTTGCCTGGCCTTCTCAGCATGTGCTTGCCACACTTATTTGTAGGTGTGTCTGTACCAACTCACGAGCCCAACGGCACACTGGGGCGAAACGCTGGCATTGTTTGAGCTAACCGGACCATTTTTATCATTTATTGATAGCACAGGATGTGTCGAAAGTACATTAACACAACAGAGCGTTCATACAAGACTATTAGACCTACAGAGATGTGATTTCTGTTCAAAACAAGTGTCCGCTAAGAGAGGTTGGTCGCTTTTTTTGAATGCGGTCGGTGTGTCCGTGTCCGTAATAGCGAGTGTCCACATATGAGAGATTAATTACTAATATACTTCATAGAGGTTTGGTCACGGTCCTAGAAAATCGTCCGTTAAGAAGGGGTGTCCGCCTTAGAGGAGTGTCCGTTAAGAGAGGTTTTACTGTATGTAAATCAGTGATTCTGAACCAGTAGAAGTCGACGGACCACTCAGCCTGAAATTGAATCAATAACGGACCACCACCCCACCCCTCACCCCTCAATACACCTTACCAGTTGTGTAACCTTTCCTCAATAACACTTGTTTTAAAGATATTTCAATTCAAAACCTGATAGTCATCGCCATGAATACATTCGGATAATTCTCGTTCAACGCACATCGTTTTCGAAGTCCCCATTTTTGGCCACTTTTTTATACATGCTGGTGGACTTTTATCTCCCGCGGACCACTCCCGAGGCACTTGCGGACCACCTGCTTTCAGCGGACCACCGGTTAAGAACCACTGATGTAAATCTTAATCACGTAATTTATTTCAGTTTTTTTCCCACATATTCCAGTAATTGGAATTATTTTGTGTTGACCGCCTGAAAGCTACAATATTAATTGCTAAAAAGCAACACTGAAAAATGGCTTCGAAGCTGTCTCGACTCACGTTAACCCCCTTGATGACGACCTCCATACCACATATAGACCCCTATTGCATGACATGCTGCCAACATCCATACATGGTATAGACCTGTGCAGGTCTGTCTTAATATTGTTCAAGCTTGAAAACTTCTAGTGCTACTAATGTTGGATTGTTATACCTTTGAAGTTAAAAAACGTTGGCTTCTATGTATGATTATCCCTTATCAATGTTCTGTTTACTTTTTATAGTGACTGAAATTGTCTCATTTCATTCCATTTGAGTGTGCTCGGTTGTAACTTTCTTCTGCTTTCTTGTGGATCTATGGCATACTACTTGCTGCTTCTGTATGTGGAGCAATAATCTGAACCATTATCTTACCAATGATATGTTTGCTGACATTCGATGAGTATTTTTCCTTTTATCGAGTTTGATGAACTGTCTCCTATCACCACTAGGTCATGCATTGCCTTAGATTTCTGCTGCAGTCTATTGAACCTGTGACTGATAACTTGCGATATCAAATGAATATATCAATAGTATTATTTGTAACCTTTCAATCTCTAGGTATTTCGGCTTCATTCAGTGTGTGAGGGGAGACCAGATGCGTATCATGTAATATGAGTGCTCGCTATGCACGCGGCGAGATGGCAGAAAGTGAATGCGTCAACATTATTTGCCTCTTTCTCATAAACTAGTTGCCATATCAACTTAGGGTGTGCATTAAAAGATTCATTAAACGTGTATCTGCAACTTTTCGGTAAATAGTTTCCAAGGCAATGATAACACTAGATTTGATTGCATTCTGAAACAACCCTTGCAAAAATAGAATTCCAGTATTATTCTGTCTAAAATATAATATTAATTGATCGCAGCCAATGGCCATACAAGAAAAGAATGTCTTAAAAATGAAAAGCTTCTTTTCGGTTACATAGTTGTCATTTTTTTAAAGCTTTCCTGATGCACTTCATTGCTGTGTTTCCTTCCTCGATGAATTGCCTTATTCCCGCCATGGACTCTTCCAGCTGTCCTACATCAATATCATGGAGTATGCGTGGAACCTTACCAATATTCTCCTGAAGTATTTGTGGCTCCAACCTCCTTTGTATCATTTGTGTCTTCATTAGTGTTCCCGTGGACATAGTTGTTCTGTGTCGTTCTTACTGGAATGAGTTTCCTGATTAGCGCTGCAAGGTCATTTTGCAATTATTATAATGAAAAAGATAACATAAAATAAATGTTTATACACTATATTCTTCTGAGTCTGAATTTTAAAACTGCAATTAATCTGAGCTATATGGCAGTAAAAATTATTTTAAAAAAAAAAAGGCAGTCGCATTTTTGTAGCGCTCACACCTGATTTACCTCTGTCCACTGGATAATAATGTGTCGTTGAAATGGCCCCCATCATAGAGGGAGTAATTAATTATTAAATGCATATGCTGTTTATCAGAAACGATGTATCCAATCCTAAGTCTATTTGTAATGCTTATGAAATTTCAACTTGTTAAAATTTTATCATGCCTAGTGATTTACCTTTAAATGCTACAAATGCTATTTTTCAAAATTAAGGTGCTACAAAAATAATTTCAATGCTATGTGTTAGTTCTCTACTGATCATAAACAGTACTGCTACGTCCTTGGCCTTGGGCTTGGGCTTGTAGTCACAAGGTTAGATTAGAATTTCAGAGTAAGTTTCATATTCAAGAGTAGGCCTACATCATATCAGAAAGGTAGCCACACTGCAGTTAAACCCTTTTTAGTGTTTGCCTGGGGACTGAAATTTTATACCTCATACTAAGGAAAATACTATTTGGGAGTTAAGGTACAATATCTGTTGGGCCCAGAAGAAGCAAAAACTAAAGGGAAGAAAACATTACATGCAGGAACACTAAATTCACTATACCTGTATAGCTCTCATAAATATTAGATGGTTATGGTCAGTTATTACAGGTTAAAAATTGTATTAGTTATACCCTAGACTGTTCTTTGCAATTCTTGGGAAAATTTTCGCTTTATTTTTAACAATTACCACAGCTTTTTTTTTGTCTTATTTGGCTATAGTTAATATCAATTAATACCTACAAATACTCCAATAAAAAACAAAATTAATAATGTTGATCTTCCAACGTTTCAAGAAGTACGAAAAGCACTAATAGTACATTATGCAACGAGCCTATAATGGCTATAATTAAGACACGAGTATTTTTTATAAAACGAGCGTATGCGAGTTTTATAATTTCCATACGAGTGTCTTAATTACCATTATAGGCGAGTTGCATACGACTGTTTATGTTCGACGATAATTATAACTTTATTATATGTTTTAACATAAATATTCATAAATATCTGTAGAGAGTCAGCTACTGGAATTTTGTGATCGCAGAGCGAGCGTTGGGTGTTATATCTTTGTCTTTCAAGAGCTTTGAACAACCGACGCATGCGCTCTGTGTGGTTGCAATGCCATATGCAACCATATGTTTACATCAGCCGTCCCTCAGTAATATTGTCACCGCAGTCATTTGAAGACAATGCGCTGTGTAGAAATTAGTTTTGGTGATTTTAAGGTACAGTGCTATTTCTTGTCTCATATTCGCCAGTTTATTTACGCGAACATATGGACGGTGGGTATTCCATGTCGGTAATTTATTATAGTTCGATGTTGTGTTTAGTCCGACATGTCGGATTTTGAGCGCATGCGCGAAGTTATCGTTACCTAATTGGTCAATGAACGAGCTCTGATTGGCTGGAGAAACTGTATCATAATGGAAAACAGTGTTATAATGACCATCATTATGATACAGTTATCTGACACATAATAGTGAGGGTCGAACATAAAGGAATTAAAAACTTATAAGGCATGTGGAGAAGATCAGACCTTTGTAGAAATATGGAAATATGCAAATAATATAGTTTGGATTTCCTTACACATGGCTTTAACTAAAATTTGGATCACAGAAATATTTCCTAACCATTGAACGACAGCTACAGTATAATACACCCCCTTCACAAAAAGGGTGACAAGACCAATCCGGAGAATTATAGAGGCTTATCTCTCCTAGACTGCTCATATATGATTTTTTTTCCCACATCTTATATAATAGAATTAAAGAACAACTAGAAGAAGAACTAGGAGAGTACCAAGGAGGTTTTAGACCATGGAGAAGTTGTGCTGAGCAGATCATTACTCTTAAATTAGTTATGGCATATTACAAGAAACAAAAAAACAAGCCTCTCCCAATGACATTTATAGATTTTAAGAAGGCATATGATTCTATACATAGACCTTCATTTAAAAAAAAAATAAGAAATTTTGGACTCAATCCAAAACTAATTACACTTATAGAGCTTACCTTAACTGATACTAAATCAAAAGTTAAGTTTAGAGGAGATATTTCTGACTCATTCATTAAAACTGTCTTAAGACAGGGTGACTGTTTGTCACCTGTGCTATTCAATTGTGCTTTAGAATATGTATTGAGAGGATGGTATTTAGAGAATCCTAAAATTATAAACATTGGAAGTTTGGGATTTGCAGATGACCTTGCATTATTAGCCAACAACCTTCAGAAAATGGAGCATCAAATCTGATCTTTGCAAAATATTGCACAAAAGATAGGTCTTAGAATTTCCTTTGAAAGAACTGAAATCATGTTGACTGATCTCTCACTCGAAAATATAATTAATATTGATGAACATGGAAAATATTTAGGTGAAATTATCACCTATAACGTAAAAGAAAAACCAACCTGGCAAAATAGGATACATAAATTGAATATAGCCAATTATATAACCAAAATTCACATTATAAAACAGTTACACAGCCAGAGGTGACTTACGCTAGTGAAACTATTTTCAAAACTACTAATACAGCTGAAATAGATAAAATACTTAAAACAGAACCAAAAATAATTAGCACATGCATAAATAAGCAATATCAAGTTAATGGTCATTGGAGAATAGCATCAAATAATACAGTCTATAGGGAAATTGAACCAGTATTGAGTACAATTAGAAAGAAACAGATCTCATTTCTTGGACATCATCTTCGAAGACCGGAAACTAGAATTAGTAGAAAAATTGTAGAAAAATTATGGGATAGCAATACCAGGATTAAATGGATCACAGAAATTAAGAATGATATCAAGGAACTCCAAATAACACTCGACGACCTGAATAAAAATGTCAGAATCAAACTTTTACAAGACTCACATATTAGACTACCAACCAAAATTAATAAAAGAGCTATAGGGGGGGGGGTGTTCTCTGCTGCAGACAAGAAGTTAACATCTGAGAGGATGAAAACCTATTAGCAAAATAGAAGAACTAAGTTGGCTAAGGCTATGTATAATTGATTAGAGTTGGCCATAAAATATAAAATAAATAAATAAATAAATAAGTAAATCAGTCGTTTTTCAAAATATGTACTCATAGAGAGAAAAATTATCTGTATGTTTGTAGGTACTCATGGGCCCTCATTTAATTGTCATTTGGCATATACATGCTGAAAATGTGTAAGCTGAAGTTTTCTTTCACTTGAATTTCTGGAGGTTTAGTTTCTCAGTGCATTTTTTCCCCATTTTGTACTAGTATTTTTAATTTGAAATAAACAGTTTTATGTTAAAATGAAGACACATACCCAACTAGTTGAAGGTTGACTGAACAAATTGGATGCAACTTGAGTGATTAAAACAAGTTTGTTTAACAAGGAATAGTTATATAATTGAAGAAAATTTATTTCACTTTTGATGAGATACACAAAATGTTGTGGCTATATTTTAATGGTAATTTGTGGATTCAGTTCATGTTACTTGCCATAGTCTGGGTTGTTTACTCCTGACAGGCCAGCTTTCCCTTGAGGCAGAAAAGACTTGGTTACAATACGAGTGTGAGAGGTGGGGTCTCAAATTCAACCTGGAAGGTAACATGTTTCTTGTATTTAGCTTGACATATTGCAAGCTAAATGTGGCTTGTTTGGCTTTTTGTGTCGTATTGCTTTGCTTAGCATGTTTTATTTTTATTTTGTTAAGAACTATCTGTGTAGTACATTCAGTATATCAAGTAATAAGCAACTGCTATTCAGATAGAGTTCAATAAATTGGTGTCATTTAGTTTAAGAAGTATAGTGTTCCTATTCAGCAATGTTAGTGAATGTAATGAATTTATCTTGTTTATCTTATAAATACTGTATACACTTGATGTTACATCTATGCTACCCTGCTAACCAAGTCACATCTCCAAGGGTATGTTGTTGGGAAATTGAGCTTTATATACATACTAGCTTTTGAGCCAGGCATTGCCTTAGTGGGGATCTTAAATCATAAATGTTGCAGTATATATATTTTTCTCTGTATTCCTGAAACAGGCAAATAGCAGGTTTAGAAGACCTGATTCTGGGAGAAAGCTTCTATACGATGTCTCACTGATTAAGATGACACCCCAGCAGATAAATTTACCTATGAGCAATTAGTAAACAAGGAAACTCCATGTTATCTCACGCCCAATCCGGCTTTTACGGGTCGCATTACGGCTTCCTTCCTTTTTCACAAACAGCATATTTTGACAGATTGTTCACACTAAGAGTGTGGTTCCTGTTAAGCAGTGTCTTCTAACTTATGCCAACAGGTTCCAAAAAGTATCTTATTACTTTGTTTTTGGGTTCTCTTTTTAGGGAGAGCGAGTGAGAACTATGCTATGATTGTACTGAATGAATATTGATAAGTTAAACGTAGGTAATGTAGCTCTATCAGCTTATATGATTAAATGTGTCTGTTGTTTTATGTTAGTAATACTCCAATAATATTGCTACATATCCCTAAAATGCATTTTCCCATGTTTAGGCCATATTCAGCTAGTTTTTAGGGCATACAGTATTTGCTTGCATATTTTGTATATTCTTAGGTCTTAAACATCCAAACCCTAGTAATTATAAAATTAGTAATGTCTATTTCACTAATTGGTCTTTTACGGATCAGACATAGTGCCGACATATGACATGTATGTAGAGATATGGGAATATCTTGACCACAATAAATGTAAATTTTACTTATTTCATGATATTTCTCCTATTTGTTGACTGTTATGACTGTACCCACGATTTGCAAACCTGAATATGCAACCAACTGCGATAACTATGTTTTCTTTGTTGTGATTTTTTTGGCATAAATACTCTCAATTTGCGATAAATGCCCAAATTATTATGTTTTCTTCTTACAAAATTCTTTGCTCCACACCTTGGATTGCGTGTCCTCAAACACACAGCTTCCACGTGATGAAAATGTTAACTTAAAGCATGGAATAGTCAATATTTCATAACCATCAAATGATTCGATTGTACATCGAAACAATCGTTAATGGTATTACTTTTTTTAAAATGGTTGTTTATTTTTCATCATGGGCCTTAGTGAAAGGCAAGCAGCTTGTCCCCTCACCCCATGAGGCAGATTTGAGAAGAGGTGGGTTTGATTCCTACCTTAGCCATCACAGAAGTGGTTTTCTGTACTTTCCCCATATCTACTACAGGTGAATGCTGGCATGATATCTAAATTAAAGCTATGGCCACCTCCTATCCAAATCCTAGCACCAGTTATAAATACACATGCTAGTACAGCCTCACAATGACACAGGTTATCAGACAGATTATCAGGGGCTTTGGTGCGTAGTCAGTAGCATGCTGAACTGCTGTGCCCAAGATAGCGGGTTCAAACCCGTCCGAAGTCGTCAGATTTTTTTAAGAGCGTTAAAAATCCTTCAGTATGCCTTCCTTCGGAGGGGAAGTAAAGCTGGCGGTTTTATGTCATAGATTTATGGCATGTAAAAGATTCCACAGACTAAACTTGTCTGCAGCTAAATTGTTAGATTAGATTTCGTCGGAATGCTCTATCAAAAGTTCCAACGTTCACCACTAGGTATCATTGATATCTGGTAGCGAAAGCTGGAACTACTTGAAATTGAACGAAACTTGTAGCTCACCCTAAGGGTGTCAGCTGGAAGCAGCTACAGACTCAGGCGATCCGAATATGTCCCTGGACACTCCCAGCACTAAAAGCCGTATGATAAATAAGATAAATAAAATCAGACAGATTCTATACACACCCAAGTACACTGGTCTACATGACCAGGATGCCATGAAGTTTCAATGAATCATCAGGAATCAACAACACATATAATATAAAAGTTTATATGTTACCTTATGTCAGTTTGATTATAATGTGATATGGCTTGACAGATTTTCCTGAAACTTTGTAAATAGTTTCATATTTACTCAGGGAACAATTTAGGTTATATTTCAGATTTGTGTTATTTAGGGGAAGCAGGTTGTTAAATATCTGTTTTCATCTAATTTACTTGTGTGATATGTAATACCAAAGGTCTCTTGAAAATAGCAAAAATATTTCTTTCTAAATGTATTCTCCTAGTGATGAGTGATGACATATCAGATTGATGTAGTTTATGGTAAAACTTTTCCATAATTCTTCCAAGGTGATAAAAATCACCTTCAATAGCATCAAACAATACACAATTTTCTCAAAGAAAATGTGCCACTCGGAGAACCTGTATGTGTTAAGTGAGACCCCCAATCAAGATTGGTTATAGTGATAATTGGTGTTTTAATGGAGGAGCATCGAGATCATCTGCTCTTCTGATCAAGTTTGCAATCAAAGTTAGTGTTAATCTTGAGGAATTGATACAAGTAGTCAGCATGAAACACATCAAAGAAATATTGCTTGTATTGCTTGTTTCTCATTCTCATTGAAAATCCTCCTCTCCAATATTGAGTATGCTTCTGTGATGCATTTGTGCTCAGCTGTTCTTGTCTGGGAGAAGGACAATGCTTGGTTAGTTTGGCAAGGAGTTGACTGTCAGGAAATAGGAATAAAGGGAGGGGAACGTGATGATATTATTTTGGTGGATTTTGGACCTTAATTTAATGTTTACTGAAATGTTTTGAAACAAATAGTTTTTTTTTTTTTTTTTTTCAAGAGATGTGATGGAAGAAACATCAGCGACTGTAGATTCTCATAGAATGCACATTTTTATTGATTAAGGCTGATATATTTTGCACACCACATTATGTTGGCATTATACCTGTTAGTAAGTTCCACATCCATATTCATTATTGCAGCGGTTCCCAACCTGGGGTACGCAATGAACCGGTTAGGGGTATGCCAAAAATAAACAGTAATGGCGGGTGCCATGTTTCCATCGTACATGTCAGTCGTAATGAACCGGCGCGGAGTGCCATCTTATTCACACACGTCAAGGTTAAAAACAGTAGTCATGTCACCCACCAGACAAAACAAATCAGCCAACATCCTTCTAGACGGAACCAAACTGGAAGAAGTGGAGCACTTTCTAGAAATGGAAGATGTGATAAAGAAATAACACACAGAGTACAAAAAGGTGCACAATTTTACCATCAAGTAAAAAATCTTCTCTTACCAGCTAAAGTTAAACACATCCTTTTAGCTATTTTGTCCCCATAACAACATATGGACTTGAAACCTACACAATCTTGAAGAAGGATGGCAGTAGATTGCAATGTGCAGAAATGATATTTCTAAGAACAATGGTCCAGAAAACAAGAAGGGGCAAGGTCAGAAATGAAAGTATAAGGGAAGCAGCACAGGTACAGGAATCTCTTCTAGGAAAGATTGAAAGTTCAAGGTTGAGGTGGTTTGGATATGTAAAAAGAATGGCACCCAACAGAATAGCAAAAGTATGCCTGGAGAAAACAGTTAAAGACACTCGACCCAGAGGAAGACCTAGAAGTAGATGGCTCGATATAGTCAAACAAAACACAACTAGTAGAGGAATGGATTGGACAGAGATTCAGGAGACCAAGATCTAACTCAGGGCCATCCACACAGCGCTCCCCGAGCACTAGCACTCCGGCCGCGCTCTAACCCAGTGCTCCGAGCGCTTTGGTGGAAGGTAGGAGGAGCTTGGTTTTTTGAGCGCGTGGTCTGCCCTTCCCACCGAAGAGAGCAATGTTTGGCTCAACGTACATTTGTGAGCATTTCTTTTCGGTTCTTCTTCTTCTTCATTTCCCGTTTCCAGCTTTATTTTTTTTTTTTATTTTTTTTCATACAGAGGATGTCCTAGAGGGCAAGGCCCTATAGTAGGACTATACATTGTTATATAATAAGGAATATTAAATATTATTTAACATACAAAAACAAAGTTACAGAGTATTTTACAATGACAGTAAGTTACTATTCAAGGTTTTATTAATTTTATAAATTAGGAAGTATCAGAGTGTAGTTGTGAAGAATTGTTTGCAGGCTTTTTTGAATTTTAAGACAGGATATATTGACTTTATATGTGCTGGGAGAGTATTATAATCCTTTATAGCCTGGTTAAATATGCTTTTGGTGCCGTATTTAGAGGTGTAGACCCTGGGAATTGCAAGGTTCTTGGAATTTCTGGTGTTATACTCATAGTTTTGTCCTTGTAGAGGAAACTTTATTGTGCCTTTATACGAAAGTTCTCCACTTTTATGTATGAACAGAGAAGCAGATACTTTTATACAGGTTTCTAGAAGGGGGATTCCTGAGATTCGAACTAAATCTGCTGTATGGGTAAGTATAGGTAAGCTTCCTGGGTCGGGTTGTGAATCAAGGACCTCCAACGTTGCCTGTCTCTCCACCACTCCTCTCCCCCTTTAAGTACATCTTCAGGTTTTCCTCCCTTCTTCTCCACGCACTCCCACACTGTATCTGCCCATCTCTTTCGGGGCCTTCCGCGCGGTCTCTTCCCCGAAACCTTTTCCAGAAAAGCTTTCTTTGGCACTCTCTCCTCTCCCATTCTCATCATATGTCCATACCACTTTAACTTGGTTGTTTCTATCCTGTCCTGCAGCTTCAAGATTCCTGTCCTCCTTCTTATCTCCTCGTTTCTGATTTTATCTCTTCTGGTCTTCCCTTCTATACCTCTTAGGAATTTCATCTCCGCTGCTTGTATTCTACTCTCCTCTCTTTTTGTAGTGGTCCATGCTCCAGCTGCATATGTTAGTACGGGTCCATAATAGGTTGAATATAATACCTGCTTACATTTCTTTGGGACATCTTGGTTCCACAGAATACCCCTAACACTCTGGTAGAAGCTGTTCGCTTGTTGTATTCTCTTTCCAATTTCCTCAGTAATCTTTCCATCTTCTGTGATCACACTTCCCAAGTACTTGAAACTTTTCACCACTTCTAGAATTTTTCCGTTCACTTCTATCTTTCCTCTTCCCTCCTTACTTCCCCTTGACATTACCATTGTCTTGCTCTTCTCTGTGCTAACTTTCATCCCAAACTTCTCAATCTCTTGGTTCCATACATCTACTTGTTTTTGTACTTCCTTTTCATCCTCACCCCATATCACTATATCATCTGCAAACAGCATGGCCTTTATTGCCTCTTGTCCCAATCTCTGTTTAACATTCTTGTGGATTTCATCCATGACTATGATGAATAGTAAGGGGGACAATACACTTCCTTGACGGAGACCCGTTTCCACCTTGACCCATTCTGTTTCTCCTATAGTGGTCTTTACGCTACTGACACAATATTTGTACATAGCTTTCACCATTTGCACTTCTGCACTGTTAACTTGCCTTTTTCTTAATACATCCCACACCACCTGTCTAGGCACACTGTCATAAGCTTTCTCAATATCAATAAAAGTCATCACCATGTCTTTTCCAAACTCCCATCTTTTCTCCATCATATGCCTTAGTGTAAAGATTAGATCAAAAGTTGATCTGTCTCTCCTAAAACCATACTGTTCTTCTTCCATCTCTCCATCTGTCTGCCTCCTCAGTCTACCTTCCAATACTCTCTCAAAGATCTTGGCTACATGGGCAATAAGGGTGATCCCTCTGTAATTGTTACATTCCTTTTTGTCACCTTTCTTAAAAAGTGGGATAATTAAACCCTTTCCCCATTCTTCTGGGATCTCTTTCTTCTTCCAAATTATTCTAAATAATCTATACAGCCACTGCAACCCTACTGGTCCTGCTGCTTTTATCATTTCTGTGGTCACCTCATCCACTCCAGGTGCTTTGCCACTCTTCATCTTCTTTATGGCTTCCTCTATTTCTAGCATAGATATCTCCTTTTCTTGTTCTTCTTCTTCCTCCATTGTTCCTTCTTGTTCCCTTTCTTCATCCAGTTCAATGTGTTCGGTTCTTAAGCTGATCAAAAGTAAACATCGTGCAACGATGAGCGATAGAAACTTACACAGTTGTTTACGAATAGCTGTGTCCAGAAATCATCATCATCTTGAGCAGTTTCGGACCGCTGGTCGGGTCTGCTTGGAACATAAGCCTCTCCAGCGTTTCCTGTCCATCCACCATCTCTCTTCTTTCACTGTGTCCCAGGACACTCCTCTTTCCTCCACACTCTTCTTAACTCCTTTTGTCCATCTGTCCCTTGGTCTTCCCCTTGGCCTCCTTCCCTTCATTTCCATTCGAAACATCATCTTCGGTATCATCTCCTCTCGCATCCTCCTCACATGTCCATACCATTGTAGCTTAGACCGCTCTATTCTATTTTGTAATGGTTCTTCTCTTACCATCTCTCTGACTCTCTCATTCCTTACTCTGTCCATTCTTGTTACTCCTACCCTACTCCTCTGGAACTTCATCTCCACTGCTCGTATTTTACTCTTGCCCCTTTCCTTCATCACCCATGTTTCTGAAACATACGTCAAAATTGGCACAAAATAAGTCTTGTAGATGATTCCTTTACATTTTTGTGGTACATCTTTATTCCATATCATCCCCCTAACACTCTTGAAAAATCCATCTGCGCACCTTCCCCTTTCATTTATTTTCATCCTATTGCCTCCCTTTTCTTCAATTATGCTTCCCAAGTGCTTGAAGCATTCTACTTTCTGCAACTGCTGTCCTCCAAGTGTTATGCCCATATCCAGTCTGTTCTTCCTCCTCGTTGTGATGACCACTTCACTCTTTTGTGTCCAGAAATATTGTACCCAATTTGGAGAAGATTGTTTCCTCCAAAACTAAAAGCTTGTAAAAACGACGGAACAAGTGTCACTCAAGGCCTGTACTATCTGTTCATATTGGTAAAATGTTGTTGAATTTTCCTGTCTAATATGTTCACATTTCAGTTTGGAATAAAACACGTGTGTTCGATTCCTAAATATTCCATACATCGGAGTGCCATTTAATTTGTGTATGCGGTATATTTTTAATGACAAAACATTCCTATCAATACGATGTCAACGATCCCACAAAAGTCATCGGCCGCACGACTGGACTAGTCAGCGTGGTCCGAACATTGTCCGTCTGTCTCAGGTGTCCTTGCTGCCACAGTGTAGTGGTGTTAGGGAAGGAGCGCTAGTCTGACGGCCCAGTGCTCCCCGAGCACAATGATTCGATGGCCCTGATCTAACTGGACCGACAAAGATGGAAGAGGCTCATAAACTACACGCAGGAAATTGGAGTTGGTCTACAACACGATGATGAACGTCAACGCTCCCCCTCGACAATCCAACCTACCCCATCCCCAGTCACTTTCACTGCTGCACTGCTATTGTCATGATTTGTCTTATTTTTCCCAAACTAATTGCGAGAGAATTAATTGGTTTTCAATAAACTCAAAATTAAAAATCTTATGTTCTGTAATTGTTTATTTTCCTCAGCGAAATGTTTATACATCTTCATTTGCACAAGTAAATGAAAGTAAAATTAAAAATTATATTTAGCATTTTATTGAAATGAAATGCAACTAACAGCAAACAATAAATTAATGAATTAAAATATTAGTTATACTGTATTAAAAAGAAAATTATAAATAGGCTAGTTGTGAGTTATTTTTTATTTTTAATGTTTATATTAAGTTATGTACATATTGCCATAAAACCACCCGCCACATAGAATTTCATCGCATCTCATCCCCGATCCCGTTGAAAACAGAAATAATAAGGGGTAGACATACATACATGTACATATTGCCGGTAATGCTTGCCACGGTGGGTGAGTGGTTATCTTGTCGGTCTACGAACCCCAAGTTTGCAGGTTCGCTCCTGGCCATAAGTGATTCTTGAAAGGCGACAAAAATCATGACTCACATGCCATCCGTGGTTGGCACGTTAAAGAACCCATTTGAATTCAGTTGGCAGTGTTCATAATGGCAAAATTAATCTCAGGATTTTCCGCCAACACAAAAAGTTCCTACTTTCTCTACTAGAAAGCGCTGTAGTGTCAAGGAGCTTAGATATCTAACCTCCTTGACTTTCATAGCGCTCCAAGGAACAACAAAATATGTTGTGCCCTCTGGGCGTCAAACAACAAAGCTTGCACCCTAGGCCATACGATATTATTATTATTATTATTATTATTATTATTATTATTATTATTATTATTATTATTATTGCTTGTAAAATATTAAACGTTTTAAAAGTTTACTATTTAGGGGGTACTATTTCAGATAAATATGTATGAAGGGGTAGGGAGGAAAAATAAGTTGGAAACCTCTGCATTATTACATGACTGTTTTTCAGTTGTTCATGGGCAGCATAATTCTGTATTGTGTTCGCTCTTTTCCATTCTTGCTCAATAGAAATTTCTACTGGTTGTACTTTTTTCGTTGTATCATTCTGTGTTACTTCAGTGTTTTTATGTATCTCCTATTTAGTCCCAGGATGACCTTCAAATGTCACTTAAATGTTATCAGTCATCTTTATACTTGTAGAATGACACTGTACAGCAACGTTTATGAGATGTATCATATATAATCAGGTTACTGCGTCTGCTCTGTTGGGAAGGCATGCTCTGGTAATCCCGAATGGCTTTTCTTCCCTTATGAATACTTACTTAGCATGTTACTGTTAATCTACTTTTTTACAGTCCTGCCTGTTTGTTCAATGTAAATCTCATCTCATCTCATTGCATGGAACATTCCAAACTCCAACTTGATCTGTGCATCAACTTCCTATTTTTCTTGATGGTTGGAATTTCTTCTTCGCTTTCAGGATGTAAGCAGTGTTGTTGGTAACACTTTGTGTATAAAGTAATAAGGCAGTAGTTATTACTTTCCCCGCCAGGGGCACACAACTTGTGGGATATAGGCTGGTGACTATAGGGCTTTAGCTGTGTTCAGCATTGCTTCTATATACTTGTGCCAGACTCCTCTCTTTCACCTTTTCTGTCTGCCAGTTTTGTCAAACTCATGGCTTCTTCTGACCCTGACAGTACAACAAAGGAAGGCCTAGGCTGTTACTCATTTTTCTGACTTTTATGGCTCCTCTCTTTCTTCATGTCTCTATTTCTCATAGTGTCAGCCCATCCTCATTATACTTCTTCAAAGTAATTGTATTAACATATAAGACAATTATCACCACCAGCTACTAGGCAATTTATCTTTTTCACATTTTAGTTTTCAACACACACACATCCATGTATACAAAAGAAAAATATTTAATATCATGCATTTATTGCCAAGTTTCTGTCACTAAACAATCAATTCAAATCTGAAGAAAACTGAGTTTGTCAATTATGTTCATATACAGTATTGTTTAAATAAAGGTCAGTGTCAAGAACGTGGAACAAAGTAGTAGGCCTATGCACACCTGAAATGAGCTTCATTTTCACATTGTACATTGATATTTCTATATTGTAACAGCCCAGTATCAAAGACTACTACCATAATATTACATTATGAACAATAATATAATGCTGTAACTAGACCTCAAGTTTGTGCATATGTTGTATTTCTTAAAATATTTAATGTACATATTTAAGAAGTTTTATTAACAATCAAATGATGACTTTTCAGTCGGTCGAGATACAGGGTGTCACAAAATGTACTGCACAAATTGCAGAACACATTCCTCACATGTAGATGAAGAAATTATGTCATATATGAACATGGGTCCGGAAATGCTTTGTTTCCATGTTCTACCTCATTGTCTCCAACTCATTAAGCATGGGGAACACACAAGAACAGAACGTTCTAGTCATGGGGAACATGCACCGTTGGTTACGTCTGGTTACGTTGTCATTATCGTAGGTGCACCGCCAGTGTTTTGTTTTACATGGCTCTGTTGCTATGTGACTTACGGTAACATTAACTTTTTCAGTTATCAGTACGACCTTGGCAAGCACATGGGTTACTACGTCGAGTTCATCACAGACTTGGTTCTTGTAATGGCAGTGTACACAAATGCAGAGATGGCAGATGCCCATTTGATGTATGGATTAGCAGATGGCAATGGCGCTTGCGCCCAACGTTTGTATAGGGAGAGAGTTTCAGGACGAAGGTGCCCAGAGGGGAAAACGTTCAAAGCCATTGATCATCGTCTGAGGGAACATGGCACACTTCAGCCTGATAGTCATGACCGGGGGAGGCCTAGAAAGACAAGGACACCGCAACGGGAGGCAGCCATCCTTCATGCATTTAACGACAACCTTAGTACCAGTACAAGACAAATAGCTGCTACAATGAATGTTGACCGCATGACTGTCTGGCGAGTGTTACACGAGGACCAGCTGTATGCATACCATTTACAGCGTTTGCAGGCACTATCAGCAGCTGATTTTCCTGCCCGGGTACTCTTCTGCTAATGGTTTATGCAACGGTGCTGTTCACACAGATGAGGTATCATTTCAACTAGATCAGATTGTAAATTTTCACAATTGGTATGGGCTGACGTCAATCCGCACGCAACTGTTGGAGCAAGCCGTCAACAAATATTTTCTGTCAATGTTTGGGCCAGCATTGTTTTTGACTGTTTGGTAGGGCCTCACATTCTTCTACCCAGGCTCAACGTACACAGTTACCCTAATTTCTTAGAGAATGTTCTGCCTGATCTGTTGGCATATGTGCCTCTAGCCGTGTGACAAAACATGTACTTCAAGCACTATGGAGCACCAGTTAATGTCCGTCGTATTCTAAATAACAGGTTCGGTGACGATAGATAGGTAGAGGTGGACCAATTGCCTGGCCTTCACGCTCTCCGGACCTTAACCCACTGGACTTATATTTGTGGGGACATTTGAAAGCTCTTGTGTATTGAACCCCTGTACAAGATGTTCAGAGTCTGCGTGCCCGTATTATGGAAGGCTGCGAAACCATACGCAATACTCCAGGGATATATCAGCGCATCCGAGATTCACTACGGTGGTGGGTTGATGCATGCAGGAGGGCATATTTAACATCTCCTATGAGAAAGACTGCATGTGGTATGCTGGTACATTCCGTTCTTGTGTGTTCCTATGATTAATGAGTTAGGAGACAATGAGGTGCTAAATAGAAACAATGCGTTTCCAGACCCATGTTCATATAACATAATTTCTTCGTCTAAGTGTGAGGAGTGTGTTTTGCATTTTGTGCCGTATATTTGTGCCCAATTAGATTAGGACCATGTACTGTACATTGGAAAAATATTACATTTATTTTGCCGATTTTGGTTCGTAGTAACTCTTCAGTCGGTCAACACAAATTTTTCCAATGACTGGGCGGTACAATGTATGTAATATAACTTATTAAGTAAATAAATACACCTGAAAAAGATTACATGTATTAATTAATTATGATCACTGTTATTAAATAATAGTTCTGTATTAACCTTACTTTAAGACAACTTACATAGAGACAAAAGATTGTACAGATATGAATTACAATTCTTTTCATGTGGGAGAATGTTTTCCTGCTTGTGGAAGTGCTGCAGAAGGCAGTCAGCATACCAACTGCAAACCTTCTTTAGTTCTGAAGTGAAATTACTTGTTGATGGATCTGCTTTTTGTAGTGTGTTTTGTTGTACATAAAAATATACAAAATTCATTGTAGTTTTATTGAGATTATCATATAAATTCAGACTCTTCGGGCTGCATGATATGGCTTTGTCGGTCGCATCTGGCCCGTGGGCTGTAGGTTGCCGACTCCTAATGTAAAAGATGATTGTTCCTGGTATCAACCAACATGAACTACTTTCAGATGATGGGTAATGTAATGTTCTGTCTTCCCTCTGACTCACACCTTGGATGTCTGTTTTTACAGATATCAAAATATCAAAAGCCATTAACAGGGGTACCGACAGAGGTGGCTACGCTCGCTAAAGCACAGCGTTAGATCATGAGGCCAAGCTCTCTGCTGACTCGGTAGACGCATGGGTCGGCCGTCCTTGAAATGGTTTTTCGTGGTTTTCCATTTTCAACCCAAGGCAAATGATGGGACGGTACCTTCTGTCAGGCCACGGCCGCTTCCTTCCACATCCTTGCCCAGTTTCATTCACCATCATTCATTTAATCTCTCATTAACTCCTCTCATGAGGTTGGTGTCAGGAAGGGCATCCAGCCGTAAAAATCATCCGCCACAAAGACTTCCATCGCATCTTATCCCCGATCGCGTTGGAAAATGAGAATAATAAGGAGTGGACATACATTAACAGGCATAACTTCTGTGCTTATGTAAAATTACCGGTTCGGTGAAAGTGTTTGAAAACTGAAGTTCAGATGACAAAAGGCCTAAGCATGTTGCCCTGTTTTTCATTTGTTTAGTGAAATGAGTCATTGTGGTCATTTATTTATTTATTTCTCTATGACAGTTTGTGTTAGTGTATTTACTAATGTGAGTACTTGTAATTGGGGCTAAGATTGAGTAGGATGTGGTCTTGGCTTTCAGATAGGTACCTTAGGTGGAAAAATAATCATTTCTCACACACATGCCCATTCCCTGCACACTATGGCATATATAAATTTTTACTAAGAGTATAATGTGTAGGCCTATACAATACAATAATCTGAATTGAGTTTTGCAATAAATTAATTAATATTTAATTAATTTTACAATGCATATTAAGTACATAAATGCATACATTTTTGTCCTTTAAGTACTTGAATTAGTGAGGTCTAAATATGACAGTGTCTGTATCATAACTTGACTTTGGCTTATACATTGGAACAAGTTAATGGTAGATAATAGAGGTAAGACTGATGATCTGTGGATCATGTAACGTTTGGCTTGTTACATTAAAGTTGTACAAAATCTAAGATCCTTAGGGTAAACAGTTATCTCTACTTACTATAAAACAAAGTCCCCGATTTTTGGATGTAACGGGTAATCTCGAGAACCACTGGATGGATTTTGATGTGGTTTTCACCATTCTGTAATGGATATCTCGAGGAAGGTTTCTGTTGAGAATAATTTATTTATGATCAAAGGGAGCCAAGCAGTAACGATTTCAGTGAAAAAGTCGAGAAAAAAACCTGGCGTCTGTGCAATTTTTAAGCTTACGCTGGGCAAACCGTTAACAATATCTATAGGTACTATGAGTGTAAGGATTGTTCAGCATGAAAAGTTTTACAAAAATGTCCCCAGGAGCATATCTCTACCTTCAATACATCACCCATTATAAGTGTTTTTAAGTTTTAATTTCTTCCAACAATCTCCATTCGATTACTGAGGCGACAGTTTACGAGCTACCTAGGGGCGACCCTCGCTAGCGGGTGAGCCTATTACCCCAGATACAGCCAGCCGCAAACTGTCGAGTCTTGTTGAGTTAAGACTTCAGAGAAGAGTTGTTGTGTTTGGAGTTTCCCTGGAAGTGCAACTCTGCTTTTCTTCATTTCGCCTGTGAACTTTTCGTTCCGCAAAATACACAGCCAAGTTATGATTGGACGGAAGGGGGATTTGTGTTTCATGCACCTCGCAATTCTTAAAATACGTCTGACAAGATTCGTTGCACATGCATCTCCATGATAATGGTCCAGTCAGTGATTTTAACCCATCATACCGAGACGTAAAACGGATATAGGTCGTAGTTCATTGACATCAAAAAGAAAAAGGGCTGATCACATAATGCATTCATAACTGTGTCCGGGCGAAACCGGGGCGAGTTGCTAGTTATCTATAAAGGAATCCATATAAAGACTGTGTTGAAACACTCTCACCTCCTCGCTGGAGTTGATTTAACTTTAACTACCCACATTATCACAAACCTACAGAATTTACTGCCTTTAAATACAGGCCACAAGTGATTTTAACATTACTCCCGACTTTGAATGGGCGCCAAGGTCGACCATATGGGTCTTCCTGAATAAAATAGGATAAAATACGGTACACAACTGTTGCCCCGACTATGAAAACCTTATCCCAGGTGTAGGGCATTTGGCATGCGTTTGCTGATGTACCCGGTTCATGCAAGACAGGAATATAAACACACATGAATTTTAAAGAGATAATCTATTGGCTGTACTAACACATATGTACACAATATACAACACAAAATACCCTTCATACACTCGTGCTAAAACTTTATTCAGTACCTTGCCACTGAATTTAGGTTCCTTGAGCAACAAAACACTTGCGATCATTACAGACCTTAGGCATATCAGCCCCCTATACATATTTCACTTGTACACAAATCTACACTCGTCAGACCTTCACACATATCATCTGCCTATTCTTTTTCACTTTGCACTGTTTGAGCACGAATCTACACTCGACAGACTTGTTGACTTCCACTCCGCAACATCCTCGCATGCCTTCCACAACAGATGATGAAGTGAGGTTATGATTGTCCTTCAGGGCGTGATATTATCAGCGACCCATGGTCTATGAACTTAACCATGTTGAAAAAATATGTAGTCATCCAATAGCACAACGCTCAGTGGATGTCTAGTTACAGTCTCTGCTGTTCGATTACCGGACCATGCCAGATAAATCGACCCTAGGCGCAAGAAGACTTGGACTCGGCCTATAAGGCAAGAAGACCTGATCTCTAGCTGTTCGTTACGGAAACCATGTCACGTAAAACGACCCTGAGCGCTAGTAGATCTGGACTCTGCCAATAAAGCAATAAGACCTTCAGAACTCCAAACACGCCATTATATGCACTGGCGCAGGGCTACATAACCCCAACGTTTCTGCCGGAACTAATTTGTGCGTGGCCCGATCCTAGCGGAACATCCGCGTCAACACATAAACATCAGACAGTCAAAATCCACACTGACGTCACACAATAGTTTCTTCACGCGAAGTTCATGGGAGTTCATGCCATAAATAGCCTAGGTAATCCCACACAAGCCGAATTACTGCCTGTCTTTTCCGGGTATGTCACATATCCAGCACTCGAAAATATCAATTCATTGTACCTTTATAGTACAGCCACGAATCTAACCTTTAACATTACTAGGTCAAAATAAAGCAATTAACCCCAAACCAAAATGAAATAATGCTTCTACTTAATACAGTCTTATATATCCTTATTCCCAAAACGTAATAAATGGCAAAACCCCGTATTTTATAATATCAAATATCCAAAAACCGATAATTAATAAACAGTGATCCTAGGTTGTCCGGACCATCCAAAGATGAATCCGTCCACAAAAACACACACAGGCACAATAAAAATCACCTCTGCAACCCCACGTTAACCCAATATAATAAGATACGAATAAAATACCCCAAACTAACTGCGCGAAGAAAAACCCGAGGGTGAGCTACTGTAACTGAATAAATTCCGTTACAGTGTCGATTCTCATTGACAAGCAAAAGCATTTATAAAAAGGATAATAATTTTCAAAATCCATCTCTCAGATTTTTTGAAAAGAAAGAAAAAAAAAGTGATATTGCTCATTGCATACTAATGTTAATGACTGCTAATGAAGAGAAATGATTGGTTGGTAGGGCACGTACTAAGACACCTAGGAATAGCAAACTTGATTATGAAGGGAAGGGTCGAGGATAAGAACTGTAGGGGTAGACCAAGGTTAGAATACGTTAAACAGGTTGCCTCGGATGTAGGGTGTGGTAGCTATGTTGGGATGAAACGATTAGCTCAGGACAGGGAAGCATGGACTGCTGAATCAAACCAGTCAAAAGACTGAAGACTCGAACAACAACTTAAAATAGAAGCTAGCAGGTGACCTTGGAATAATATGTATCGACATAATCCTATTGAATTGCTTCCTAATGACTCTCTCTGCTATCAGGGGAGTTTTCTATAAGCACGGTATGTGTTGGTTGCTTGTTGTAGTCCTAGGGTTTTGTTATTGATAACTTAGGGACAGTGGCATTAATAATCAATCATTGTATTGTTTTCATGGAAAACATCTTGAAAACCCAACTGTATCAACTTGAAAGCTGTGCACATTCCATTAGTAGTGTATTATTTTTAATATTTTTGTATGTTCAAGCTATGTCCCATCAGGAAGAAAGCCAGTCCACTCCAGCGCTGATCCATGTACCAGAAGGATATGATCCGTCTGCTCCAAGTACTTCTTTAGGCATCATTCCAGAGAATAATCTTTTAGAGAGTTACACAAGGCTGTCAATTAGCTTAGAAGAAAATGGATTGTTCAAGGTAATTTGGTAAAAAGCATATAAAAACATTTTTTTCTAATTCAAGCATAACAAATTTAGTGCATTATTTAAAGAACTTATCAATGCTTTCATATAGTTTCCTCACTTCGATGCCACTTTTTAGAGGTTGTTGGTTGGTTCCTTAGTTTAGGGGCTGTGACAAAGCGGTCATGTAGCCCCTTTTTAGGGGTTGTAATCATTAGATGTTTTTCAATGTTTTGGGTATTTTCATTTTCTTCTTATAAAGAGACTGCTGCTGATTTTTTTCTGTTTTCAGTATTTTCCTTCACATTCTATTGTTGTTTCTCAGTCATGTGTGATTGCTTTCTTGTGTAAGTTGATCTTTATGTATAAATGCGGAAGTTATACGTCTGGGTTTAAACTCAAACTAATAAAGAATCCAGAAGACAATGATAATAGAGCTGCCGGTTGAGAATTCATTGTGACTGAATTTAATTTTCGCTACTGGCGTAAGCAGAAAGATGCGCTAGAAATCACTAACTAAACACGTAAGGTTGTTTTCAAATGTGGCAACTCAGTAAAACAACCATATGGGATGTGATTGTCAGTTGGTTTGTTGGGGCTCCACACGTTAAGTAATTGTTAAGTTGAAACACGTTGAGATCGGGTATTTTTAGTTACTTTACGCTGACGACAGAAGACAAAATAAAGAAGGCCGTCGGTTGAACTCTTGCGTGATTGGGTTATATGAGCATGGGTTATGGTGTCGACGGATGTTGTGGAGAGCTTCTTGAAGACTGGCATCGTAAATGCATTGTATGATGCAGCATGGGATGATGACCAGAATGACGCATGCGAGAGTGGCTCTGAGATTGGCAGCAGTGACAATGCCAGTTGTCTTGTTTCATTAATGCAAATTTAGTTTTTTTTTCGGGAACATGGTCTTTCGGACACAAATCCCCGCATGTATCATGCACCAAAAACTTTCACACTTATTTTACGGTCAAAAGAAGTGCGAGAAAATACAGTATTTAAGGAATCAAACTGAAATTTTGTCTAGAGATAGGTAGAGGTGTTAGTTTTTGTTAATTAGCGATTAAAAAAAAGTCATATTTAGAGGTTAGGATGTTTTATTTTCGCGTATTTACATGTTTCGTGCTGCCCAGGAGTGAAATTAAATCGCGAAATAACGCGAATTTTGTGAATAACACCACAAATATCGCAATCTGTGGAATAAAAAACATTTTTCATATTTTTTCCCACGCCAATCCGAACATTCTTGTCCACAAGCCGATAATCGAATTTGGTTGGTGTTCAATTCGAGAATGATCGACTGTATAGTTTCGCGAGGGGTAATACTACGATATACGTCATATTACGATATACTGTTGATATTCTCGTTACTCGTTGATTTTAGCGCTGTGGTGAACAGCTGTTATCTTGCGGCGTGAATAGTTTGGCCGACTACCTCCGAAAGGTTATGTGAGAGTTGTTCATATTGTAAACTACGTTTGCCTCCTGTTACATGTGTAGCGAGTGTAATTCATAGTAGAGAATTCTATATAATTTAATAAAAAGTGCGCAAATTGTGCGTTATCATCGAAGCTAGTGTATTATTTGCGTGAATCAGTTGGCGACCACTTGTTCGTCGTAATAGTTCCGAACTTAGCAGTACAGGAAGTTGAGACGCGACGTAATTTAAATATTATGACAATAATTCAGAAATAAATTTTGCATGTGGTTACGACTTTATACTGGCATCTGACTACAGTCAACCCTGTGATAACAGTGTTTGTTACTGGGCATCGCTCAGTTGAGGTTAAAAATGCCGAAGGTAGCAGTTTCTGCCGCAGACAGACTTAAAGAATATAAGAATGAAGGATTTATAATTTCTTGTGGCATTCTTATGTGCAAATATTGTGATTGTCGATTAGATTATTGCAGGAAAGATGCATTAGACAAACATTGCAAATCGGAGAAGCATTCAAAATGCCGAGAAAATTCGCGTTTTGAAGTTAGTGTTCCCAGAGTGGCCACCTTGAAAGAAACATTATCAAATGCTAGTCGTGTGAAGGATATGAAAGAAGGGTTTATTTTGGACACCACTACTGCGTTTGTGAAAGCTAATATACCAGTAGAGAAACTAGACAATCCTGCTATCCGTACTTGGTTGAATAAGTACGTTCGCGGAAGTGGAGATTTACCATCAGCAAATAAGATTGGTCAGAAATACATCCCCTTGATTGGCGAAAGGAGGAGGGAAAAAATTAGGGAAGATATAAAAAACAAAGTCGTGACTATGTGACGAAACAACTGTCAAGAATGGTAGGTGTGTTTTCAACATTATTTTTCGTCCATCAGTACCATCAACTGAAATGAACACCCATCTGGCTTTCTCTGTTGTTCTAGATTCTGCCAATAGCGTAAATTGCTCCAATGCGATATTAGACACCTTGAATTCCTATGAAATTGAACGGGAGCGTGTAGTGGCAGTAGTTACGGACTCAGCACGCTACATGACAAAATGTGTAACTACTCTTCAAGGATTGATTGAAGAATTATGTCATGTCCAGTGCTGGGCTCATAAAGTCAATCTTATCGGCTGCATATTTGAAAATGAGCTGGACGAATTGAACATGTCTATAGTAAAGACAAAGAAAGCCTTTTTAAATATGCGAGGAAAAAAAAAGCAATTACGTTACATTTCTAAGGGAGAAATATGAAAACACAGAAAAAGAGAATGAAATTCTAGCTTTCCCAATGCCTGCATGTACAAGATGGAATTCATGATTTAAGGCTGCAATGTATATGGCCACGCATGTGGAAGATCTGGTAGTATTTTTCAAAACATTGGAAGATTCAAATTCTGGGGTCAAATTTTTCCAACAAGCATCGACTTCAACAATACAAATTATAAAATTACAAGCATTGTATGTTTCTGTTGTTGGTGCCTCTCTTATGGACTTGCTTAGTTTCTTGGATCGATCTAGGTACCCAACAATTCACTTACTGGCTGGGAAGCTAGATGACCTTGAGGTAAAGCTCAAACTATTAGGCGATGGTGGAATGTTCAATCATATGATCCTCGAGAACTTGGAACAGCTTCCTCAAAAGATGCAGCTTACGTGTGTTGCCCAGTCAGCTCTAGTGAAAGTCAGGACTTTAAGGACCACGGATCCAGTCAGGAAGACTGTAGAAGCCATCGGGTCATTGTTTGATCTTCGGCATGCACCTAAGAACGTATCTCCCACAGAACTGCTCCAATTTAAGAAGAATGCCCCATTTCTTAAGAAGATGGAGTGAGTCTCAACAGTTTTTAGAGGCTCACAGCATTTACCTGACTGCAATCAAGAACCAACTGCATCATGAAGATAATGTGAATGTTCCCGAGATCCTCATGGGATTAAGACCTGCTCACCGAGACTATGCAACAGCTGCATTAAAGTGTGTGTGGTATCCTTGTTCCAATGTGGATTCTGAAAGGTCATTTTCGAAATACAGTCTCATAGTAAGTGATAGGAGGCGACAATTGACAGCTGCAAATGCTGAGACTATGATCTACTTCCAATGATTTCACTGCAGTATTTGGATAAAACTGAAAAAGGTATTCACTGAAATGTGTTTCGAGATGGAGAATGTAAAATAAAAATGTGACTTCCATATAAGTATTATCTCATTCTTCCATAGCCATGTTTAACGGTGTACCCTGCTGTTTTTTTTTTTTTTTACTTTGTTTTATTAATTGTTTACATTTTTAAATGCACTTATTGTACAAACCTTATCGCTTTCCAAATTTTAACAAGTCATCCCCCGAAAAAATAGTAAAAACACAAAACACCACCTTTTGAATTTTAAATCAACAAATCTTCAAAAAAATAAGAACACTTTCTAACACCTCTAGTGATAGGCGATTGAAGCAAGTAAATAAATAACGAGTCAGGCCCCAAAATCATAGTTTTGAGATAATCAAGGAAAAGTGTATATTATTTGAAAAGAAAAAACAACCAGTTTGGAGAGGCGAAACAGGGTACATGCAAAATGTAAACTCACAGGTTTTGTAATGGTTATACTACTTTACTCAATATCAGTTCTTGGTTGTAAAAGTTACACAATATGAAAAAAATTAAACGGTATATGTTCAAATGTTCTAACATTAAAAATGAATCAAGCGCCATAACATAGAGTTCTTCATTTTACTAGGAAATAGTGAATATTTATCAGGTTTTTTTTTTCTTTTTTTTTTTTTCTTCTCTTCAGAATTAGTCCTCATAGCATTCCATTGTTTACGGTTGTGCACTTAACGAAGTAACTTTAAGACCAATTTACTTCAATAAGTCCTCGTAAAACAATCTATTTTTGCTCCTTATGTAAGGCATCATCTTAGACACGTCCTTCCTCTTTTCTTCCGTAAGACACTTCGCTCCCCGAAGTGGCTCCAGCTCTGCTTGTTCAAAATCAAAAGGCTCCACATTTTATTTTCTTTCAAAATATATATTTATTTGAAATCTTCCATTTTGTTCAACGTTGATCGAACTTACAGCAGACCCGGACGTTCCGCTGTCAGCCTGATGCACTGTGCTTTGTAAATATGCACGTTGGACGTGTTGATATATCTGTCAGCAGCTGATTTGGAATTAAAGAAGTCTTCTTCTTGCACAAGAGTCACTACAAAGGGGTTCGACTGCTTGGTTTCTAGAATGAGATGCTCTAAATTCTTCTGGCGCTTGGCTCAATATTTGACCATCATGCTTGGAGCAAATCTTCAGGATTTTTTTAAAACCACTTGCAACTGCTCCGGCGCTTGTGCCAGAATATTATGTTATTGGCGATGGCGGATAGAACATTATTTTACCATTAACTCAATTTTCACTATTTTGGGGCTTGACTCGTTATTTACTTACGTGCTTCAATTATTATGTAAGTACATATACACCGTATGTGAGTTACAAAATCCTGAGAAACACAAAAAGAACATGGTGTCCAAGTGATATTCAAATTTTTCAAAAGACCTTTCTGGCAATCTAATCACCCAAGTCAATGATACCTAGCACAGCGGATTCAGGGGTTAATATAGAGTCGTCTAATGTTCAATTGTTTTCAAAAATTCAAGATTGTATCAGTTCAAAATTTTAAAACTTTCTTATTTTTATTTCTTGCATCCTATTCGAGCGCTAGAAGTGAAGATTTCGTATAAAGGGCTACTATAATACAGTATTCATTATCTAATGACTCTACAGGGTCATTAGCTGTGTGCGCGTCAGTAAACACAGCAAGCTAAGCCGGCTGTGACTAGCGCAGATCACGGCCACGCGCACCCAGTCCAGCCGGCGGTCAGCGCCCACTATCACACTTTTACCAAACATGTTAAATAATGTGTACTTACAGAGCTCATAGGCGATGCTGAAAATGTCTTCCCTCTCTTGTAACACACACCCCTACATCTCTTGATGAAAGAATGTCTATCAACTCTTTTATTATTTATGGAGCCTGTTTCCTTGAATCGTTTAGCGAGCCTCCTAATTGTACTGGCATTAGGCACAGGTCTCCCTGGAAACTTGATTCAAAATTTTCGTCTTATTTCAAAACAATATTTTCTGCTTTTCATATACGAATTATGGATATACACACGTTCGTGCAATGTTAATTGGTGTCTAGGCATGACCAACAATCACAGTAATCACAATACCCACTAAACGTGCAACACTAACGTCTAAGCTTTGCAAACACACGCCCATATGAATGACAAAACAGGTGTGAACTAACTATATGAGTCAGCGGAGCACGCCGACCGCCGGCTGGACTGGGTGCGCGCGGCCGTAATGTGCGCTAGTCACAGCCGGCTTAGCTTGCCGTGTTTACTGGCACGCACACACATAATGACCCTGTACATTCTGTAGCTAGATCATGGCAGCCATGCATTTGTCTTTTCTTAAAATAAACTTTTGTGACTAATTACAGAAAGATGTTATATCACGGGAGGAGTCTTTAATCACCGATACTGAATGTTATATATTCTAGCACATAATTTCTCAATGTAAGAGTGTTGGTCAAGACATCAGTCTTGTATCAAAATAATGCTATTTAGTAGCCTACATCACATGGAAATACTTTGCACAAAACTTTTTCCATTTTACAACACTACTTACTTGGTTTGAGGCTTTATATCCTCTTCGGGTACATGTTTCGGACCTTTAAAATGGTCCTTCTTCGGCCCGGTTCAGCAAAATCTTAGTCAGTTATTTTCACCAGTTTGGTGATCGTCATTTTAATACAAAGAAAACATATTAAAATACATACAATATATGGAGATGAAAATGACACTGAACGATGGATGAATAGAAGTTTTAAAAGTTATTTAAAACATAATAAAACGTTATGACGATTTTAGGTGCACTGTTCCATTTTTCCCTGTTTGATTTAGGTGCTCCATATTGTTCTGTAAGAATAAACTTGTGTAAGTTTGTGGACAAGAACGTGTGAATGAATCATGCATGCGTTGTTTCCACTTACTTGAGCGAGGAGATGGTCTGACCTGCGTGCCTGAGTGCGGGCGACTGGCCGAGAATTCAGCTTGCCCGCTGTTAGCTCATGTGGCTCAGTGGGAGCGGCGTGATTGAGTTGAGGTATTTGTCAGCGCGTTTCTTCCTGGATTTGTCTCTCATATTCACCACCATATTAAACAATACATTGTCACTATATGTTAGGTCGTTCAGGTTTTTTCTCAGTTCCATTTTCTGGGTGCAGGGTGTCTACGACCCGGGAAAACCGGGAATTCTCAGGGAATTATGAATTTCTGGAATAATCAGGGAAAAATCAGGGAATTTCTTTGTTAATCAGGGATTTTTCTCCATTTGTCTATATCCCGTAAAAGTGGAAGCAATACTTTCGAATTTCGCGAGAAGTGATCGCTCGTTACTGATGACCAGGGTGTCTACCGGTAACGAAAGTAACGAATTTTACAAACGGGTGACGAAAGTGACGAAAAAGCAACGAATTTTACAAACGGTAACGAAAATTTTCTGTAGGCGGCTTGAATCATTTAAACTTGTGCCGCTAGGCTCAGAGATTGCGATGGAGCGAGTTTCACGCAAGCGGCGCCGATTGCGTAAGCTATACTTCGCCGTGCCTGAGCTAGAGGAAATGCATACTGTGGACACCTTGTGTGGTATAGGCTACATCAATTCAACGTACATTTTTGCATCAAGAATACTTTCTAGTTTTGTGTGAAATATTTTTCTGTTTTATTAGGAAACCTGACTTTTCTCGAGACGTTTGTTCGCGAAAACTAAGCAGAAACCTCTCATTTCAGTTATTGACTCTAAATTTTGAGTCAAATTGAAGTCCAAAAATAACGTGAAATAATTTAATGTTGCTATCTTGCGAAATGTTACCGTTTCGAAACAAAAAATACGAAATAGCCTCGAAATACATAATAACCTACCGGTATTTTAAAAATCTGTCTCGTAAATTTGCGACATCCGGTATGGTTAATTCGAAATTCAGTTATATGTCGATTTTTCCTTCGAACTTTGGTTCCATCGGATATATAATCTAACTGGTTATTTCGATAACTTGTATAATTCGTGATTCGCATTCGAAAGAGAATGTGCCCTCTTGTCGTATTATTCGTGCAATCCTCTCAGAATAATTCGTAATATTCGAAACGGTACCTACTTCGAACGTTCATCCTCCAAAATCACATCCTCAAGAAGACTGGCTGACCTCATGACTTGCCTGCGCGAATCTCGTCAAACGGACCGAGATCGACGTCAGTTGCGTAAAATGATAAATCCCGTCCCCTATCGTGAACTTGTGACCACGAGGGCTGCGGTAATCCTGTCAAAGGTGATTGGGCATTCATCACGAAACATTCCGAAACCTACTCGCCACTTTTACCATGACCGTATACTTAAAAGCGTACGGGAAGCGAGAAGTGCATCAACCCACTTAGAAATGACTGCCTACGCTGCATCGCGATACTAATTTTCCCTCGTGATCCACCCTGAACTTATGAACTCCCAACCACAGCATAGGGACTGCGGGAATCACGGCGCCGACCATACAACATGTCCATTACTTTTCGTGAATTTTAACCATGCCCAACCTTGAGCCTGCCTCCACCATTCTGTCAGGGCAGATAGGCAGGCAATCGTTTAACGGCTGGATGCAGCGCCGATTGCATAATATCGCGAGGACAACGTGAATCTCGTAAAACGGCCGACAGCGGCAGCGATTGCGTTTCATCGCGATATTTCTCCGCCTTCAATCACTAGGACAACTGGATTCTTGTCAAACGGACAGCAAGTGGCGCCGATTGCGTAATAATGCTATATTCTCTCGTGCCCGACCTCAAGGACAATGGAAATCTCGTCGAATGACCAAAAGTGACACCGTTTATCTAAATCGCGATTTTTCTTCGTGTTCTATCGTGAAAACTGCGGAAATCTCGTCAAACGGCTGAGACCAGCGCCGATTGTGTAACATCTCGATATTTCTCCGTACTTGACTGCAAAGTCAGAATTTGGCGACGATCACGAAACGTCGCATACAATTCTTCGTGATCTACCGCGGGGACAAAGGAAATCTCGCCAAACGGTAAAGAGCAGAGCAACCTCTTGATATTAAAACAACGTATTGTGCACAAGACAACATATTAGCTGAAACAACTAATTTGATAATTAATATATAGTATTTTTTATTATTTATTTTATTTACAGCTTTAAACACAGTTCATTGTTGTTTATCTTCACCGCGTGATGAGCCCCTTTGCTTGCAGACCACAGACGTATGTTGAATTAAAAGGTAACTAAAATTGACTAAAAGGTAACTAAAAAGTAACTAATTTTTACTTCATCCTTACAGTAGACACCCGGATGACAGTGCTCAGCCAATGAGCAGTGCCTTCTCAAGGTCAACTGAACGTATGATGTGGCAACTTTTCCGTTCGCTTTCTGCGCAGGAGCCAACTACGCCATTTTATTGGGCCTTGAGCATTTTGTTCGTTGCGATCAGTATCGCCAATTTAGCGATTTTGTCGGTAGATATAGCAACTTTGGCGACAAAATATTTTAAATTTAGTATTGTTTATAAATATACTCTGTGAGCTGCCTGAATAGGATTGACATTTCAGCGGAAATTCCACGTCACTCATCACCGCTCTGCCTCTAGACCAATCCATGTTCGCATAGTTGATGTCATTATACTCTGCGTTGCAATATTACCGCCCACGTGCCTCAGTGCCTGGTCAGCTTTATCTCTGGCTTGTACAGTTTGCCAATCTCGTTCTCAGACCACATGGAGAGACGAGAACTGTCAATCCTATTCTGGCAGCTCACAGAGTATAATATACTAGCTTCGCCCGGAAACAGTTATGAATGCATTACGTGACAAGCGCTTTTTTTTTCGATGTCAATGAACTACGACCTAGGCCTTGATCCGTTTTACGTCTCTGCATGATGGGTTGAAATCACTGACTGGACTATTAATTATATTATCATGGAGATAGCATGTACAACGAATTCTTGTCAGATGTAATTTAAGAATGGCAAGGTGCATGAAACTCAAATCCCCCTCCCGTCCAATCTAAAAACACTTATAGTGGGCGATGTATTGAAGATAGATATATGCTCTCGCGGACTTTTTTTTATAGAACTTTCCGTGCTGAACAATTCTTACACTCATAGTATATTGATATTATTAACGGTTTGCTCAGTGTAAGCTTCAAAAGCGCATATATTGCGGTATATTGTCCCGATAGTGCTTTCGGTACAGGAAGTGAGGTTTTACCGTGTGTATTGTCATGTCAAGTGTTAGCGCGCGCCCGGGCAACATGTGTTAGACCTGGATTTACAATACTGTTTGCGCGGCTTTTCCATCCCGGTATTCTTTGATTATTGCCTGCTGTAGTTCTACTGTTAATGCTTTAGTGTGCTGTTTGAAGTTTACGAAAAATATAACATTTGTGCCATTGTGTGCTAAATCTATAGTGAAAACTTATGGTGTGCAATAATTTCCAGGGTGTTCTTGTGCTGCTGTTGATATATGATTTAGCCCCTAAAATACGTAGTCGTTCAAACACGTGGTTGTGCTACCCCCTATTATATCGTGTGCTATTCGATCTGTGTCTACTCTTGTGCTTCGAGGCAAATAACCTCTCGCTCTGCTTACGAATATTTCATTTGTACTTTATACTGTAGTGATCAAAAGGCTTAACGGAAGCTCATGATCACTATGAGGTTGTTAATGTGATTATCTTTACCTTGTAGATGCTGCCAGTTATGTTCGGGCTGGTTCACGATTGGCCCGGGAATGAGAACGGGGGCTCTGGTTAACGACTGGAACGGGAACAAGGAAAATGTTTGATGTTTATGTAATATGATGGATATGCCTAGTGCCCTTAAATGCATATTTATTGCTCCTACGTTCCTTGGCTAGGCTAGAACTTATGTCCTATTTTGTTTTTAATTGCGCCCAGGAAATGTGTTTGTAACACCTTTCAAACTCGGCCTTGTATTATCAAACAGACTAGGTTAAATTATTTTAGACTGATAATGGTGTGTTCTGGCCTGTCGAAACATCATTCATAATGATTTCCTTCATTTAAATGTATTTATAAATTACTAAATTGACGAAATTAATATTATATAAACAGTATTTCATACCAATTGTAACATATGGACTGGAAACACTGGTAACGAATAAAAGGCAAAATAGTAAGATACAAGCAGTAGAAGTGAAATTTTTAAGAACTTCAGCTAAAAAGACAACAAGGGATAGAATTCAAAATATTGAAATCAGAGAAGAGTTAAATATGGAACCGTCAAATCAGAAGATACAGAAAGCAAGGTTACGTTAGTTCGGACATTTCAAAAGAATGGGTAAAGAAAGAGTAGCAAAAAGGGAATTAGAAAGAGAAGTCAAGGGTAAGAGACCAGTTGGAAGACCGAGAAGAAGGTGGTTGGACCAAATGTTGAAGGACATTGGAGAAGCTGGGTTGGATGTGGCAGAAGTGATGGAACAGGAAAAATGGAGGGACAGAAAGGAGTGGAGGAGGCTTGTAAACCACACCCGGGTGGCTGGAGTGGGACTTGGATGATGATTACTCAATTACATCTGTCATGACGAGGTGGACCTAATTCAGAGTGAGAACTTGGAATATGCCTCCCTTCGTCCCTTGGATATGTGTAAATTACTGTATAGGCTTATATTCAGACTTATGCTACCGAATATCATACCTGCGACGTAGATTAGTGATTTCAATGGTAATGAAATGTTTTACAAATTAAATATTGGTCTAAGATGATTCCACTCATATGGTGACACCTTGATGTGTGTATTCAACCTTCCTTTGTCCCTTTTATTGGAGGCATTTACTGTAGCATGACTTAATAGACCTTGCTTATTTTACTGGACAACAAGTTCACTTATTGAAATAAATTTATTTTCACAACTGTTTCCCTTGTGCCGCCATTGCTCACATCTGTTTGGATCCTGGAATTTCCGAGAACAGAAAACATAAAACTTAATTCTATTTTCCTTTTGCTTTCCTGGATTACATTTTGCTTCTTGTTCCTGGAGAGCGCTTAAAACCAACCAAAAATAGCGTGCGTTTCATCACACTTCCCGTTCCCGGGCGAATGTTTAGCATTCTTTACTCAGGGAATTCTCTCATTAATTCTGGAAAAATCAGGGAATAATCAGGGAATTCTTTTAAGATGAGTTGGTAGACACCCTGGGGTGACAAGTATTTCCATATTCTCTAATATGTTTATCAGTTTGCCCTTACCTTTTTGAGTAGAATTTTCATATCTTCTTCTACTGAATTGAAGTTGTGCTTTTCTTCATCCATGTGGTTAGCTACTGCCTAGAATTTATTGTGTTTTTTCGCATTAGTTTGTTCTGCATATCTAATTATGAACGATCTCCCTGTTTGTCCTACATTGTCGCCGCAGTCCTTGCAATTTATTTGGTACACTCCCGAGCTATTGTATTTACCCGTCTTGTTGATTGAATTGTGATTGAAGAAGATGTTACTATTGTTGTTCCTACTTCTGTATACTACTTTTATATTATGTTTCTTGTAAACATTGGTTATTGATTGCTTTTTGGAATTTATATTCCTAAGTGAACGTTGCGTATTTGCTATTGTCTTTTTTATTTTCTTTAGTTAATGTTGAATTAAATTTATTATGAATTTTATTTCTAATTTTGTGTACATATTCTTGTTTATATCCATTGTTTCTGGCTATTGGTGCTATGATTCTTAATTCTTTGTTATTATTTTTTTTTTTTTTTTTCGTATTTTGATGGTTCTGTTTATTAAGCTGTAGAATGTTGCTCTTATTTGGCTGTCTGGGTGATTTGAGTTGTGTTTTATGGTTACATCTGTTTGTGTTGGTTTTCTATAGATTACATTTTCTATTTTTCTGTTGGCTCTTGAAATTTTGAGGTCCAAGTAATTGAGAGACTGTTTTTTTCTGATTCGACTGTGTATTTGATTGTGTTTATTTTGTTCAATTTGTCTCGTAGTTGGTCTACTTTTATGGTATTTTCGTCTATGACGACAAAAACGTCATCCACGTATCTGCCCTAATACGTTATTCCTTGTATTTGGTTGATTATGCTGGTGTTTTCAACGTGGTCCACGTAGATGTCTGCAATAATACCAGATGCTGGGGATCCAGCAAGTTTGCCGACTGCTCGAGTGCTCCCAAAAACACACAAAGCGGGCATCCCCATCAGACCCATAGTAAATTTCAAATGAAGCCCTACATATAAATTAGCTAAACTCCTTCATTTCAAAAAAAAAAAAAAAACACACACACACACACAAAACTTGAAGCTAATTCCAATTTCATAAACTCAATAGACTTCAGCAATAAAAAAAAATAAAAATAACCATAGAAGGCAATCACACCATGCATACCTTCGACATCCAGGACATGTATTCAAATATCCCAACCAAGAAAGCCCTAGCCGTAATTCAAAATAATCTTCAGAAGTATGGCAACTTGAGTAAAATTGAAATAGAAGAATTCATATCATTGATAACATTTTTATTAGAAAACACAACAATAAAATCTACCAACAAAGCAGAGGTTTGGCCATGGGATCCCCAGCATCTGGTATTATTGCGGACATCTACGTGGATCACATTGAAAACACCAGCATAATCAACCAAATATAAGGAATAACGTATTGGGGCAGATACTTGGATGACGTTTTTGCCGTCATAGATTAAAATACCATAAAAGTAGACCAACTACTAGACAAATTGAACAAAATAGACACAATCAAATAACAGACGAATCGGAAAAAGAACAGTCTCTCAATTACTTGGACCTCAAAATTTCAAGAGCCAACAAAAAACTAGGACATGAAATCCATAGAAAACCAACACAACCAGATGTAAGTTAACCATAAAACATAACTCAAATCACCCAGACAGCCATACAAGAGCAACATTCTACAGCTTACTAAACAGAGCCATCAAAATACCACTGAAAGAAGAACATTTTAACAAAGAATTAAGAATCATAGCAACAATAGCCAGAAACAATGGATATAAACAAGAATATGTAGACAAAATTAGAAATAAAATTCAAAATAAATTTAATTCAACATTAACTAAAGGAAATAAAAAAGACAATAGCAAATACGCATTGTTCACTTATATAAATTCCAAAATGCAATCACAATAACCAATGTTTACAAGAAACATAATATAAAAGTAGTATACGGAAGTAGGAACAACAAAAGTAACATCTTCAACCACAATTCAATCAACAAGACGTATAAATACAATAACTCGGGAGTGTACCAAATAAATTGCAAGGTCTGCGGTGACAATTATATAGCACAAACAGGGAGATCGTTCAAAATTAGATATGCAGAACATATTAATGCGAAAAAAACCAATAAATTCTCGGCAGTTGTCCCGTACCCCCCGAAGGGAGCACAGGACAGCCCCCCTTAATTGCCCAGAGTCTAGCTTTTTTTAACGCTACCTAGAAGACTCAGGGAAAGGGGGACTTGGGCAGAATGCCCATGGAGTGGAAAGCTGGACGTACCCAAAGGGTGGTTTAGGGACGTGCTGGATTTTAGGAGAATCATGTTCTCAACTTCAAAAACAATAACAAATATATTGATCCAAAAGGGGTTACAAAAGGGTTGGGGCGAACATCAGAAACACACTTGGGGACCTAGAAAGAAAGCGTGGGAGGTTCCCCTTATTGGCCTTACCTCGGGCATGCCAAGCCCGGAAGAAACAACTTTAGTATTTAATAAAAGGCTCGGGAGAGCGGGAACCAAACAATCTGCCTAACCGAGGCAGCAGGGGTGGAGAAGCGTGGTATGAGAAACCATGGAAAACTACGTTTACACACGAGCATGTCAAATCAAATGGCAGAATTAATATATATTCACCCAGGAGGGCTTACTAGATAGCAGCCGCTATCAAAAAGGAAAATACTTGCATGGCAAACAAGCAATTAACAGAGCTGATGGCTCACGGCCTGAGGAGCCGAGTGCCACGAGGCACCAATACAAACGGCGTGGCCAAGGGACGACAATGCAAGGGTTATGCCGCCGATAATTAAATGAATCCCCATCCAAAATTACATAATTGTATTTCAGTAATACCAAATCTTAGTATTGGTTCTAGTCCTTTTATCAACACAATCAAACTATTCCCAAAATTAGGTAGGCGTCTGTATAATGACCGTTGGCAAATTACTTTCAGCACGTGTTTAAATTTGCGGAGCCTTAGCTAGGCGAGATATGTAGTTTCAAGTTCAGAATCATGACGAGAATATAATTACCGTAAAAATAAGATGCAGCAATATGAAATAGAGGTTTTCAAAGTCATGTGTGGCCAACACAAAGACAAGTTCAAATTCGTCAGACGCAACGTTTCTACCGCACAGAAACCACAGAAACAACAAGATTAATAAAAGAACTCCATTGGGAGCGAAGAAATGTAAATAACTCAAGCATTCACAAATGAAGGAATACAGTACAGTACCTTAATTCAAGCCTCATGGGCTAATAGCAACCACAAATGGCTGGCTGATCCGAACGGCCAGCGAGCACACTTTACGTCTACATCGCAGCGAGTCCAACAGCAGAGCAGCTTACAATTCAAAAGCCCCAAGCAGAGTGATCGCGTCAGTTAGGACGCACAGTTCATCGTAGCGCTTTGCGCATGCGCGCGGCCATTGACCAATCGTAGTGCGGCATTTGCCGCGGTTAGCAACACAACATTTGTTCCAGACCTTTCGGGAACAATCTCGGCGCTTCCAAGGCCGGAAGTGATTGCAGAGCCGGAAATATGTAGCCAGGCAGAGGGGGTATGCGGCGGGAGTTTGATAATGTTTGAAAGACAGAGTTCGAAGCCCAGCTCCCGGGGGTAGGTGTGGGGACAAAATTATTGTGGCAGTCATTTGACAGGCACAGCAGTAGCTAACCAAATGGACGAAGAAAAGCACAACTTCAATTCAGTAGAAGAAGATATGAAAATTCTACTCAAAAAAGTAAGGGCAAACTGATGAACATATTAGAGAATATGGAAATACATGTCACCCGAAAAATGGAACCGAGATAAAAACGAACGACCTAACATACAGTGACAATGTATTGTTTATATGGTGGCAAAGATGAGAGACGAATCCAGGAAGAAACGTGTTGACACGTCATACCTCAACTCAATCACGCCGCTCCCACTGCGCCACACGAGCTAACAGCGGGCAAGCTTTTCTCGGCCAGTCGCCCGCACTCAGGCACACAGGTCAGACCATTTCCTCGCTCAAGTAAGTGGAAACAACGCATGCATGATTCATTCACACGTTCTTGTCCACAAACTTAAACAAGTTTGGTATATTGGCTTTCACGGCCGGTGAATTAAAACTCAGCAATTCTTCTAGGTTTGTGCCGTGTTCCAAAAAGATGGTATATTGGCCAATATACCATCTTTTTGGAAGCCTTCATAGGGAGGTTGAGGCTGCTTGAGCTTTTGGTTCTCGCAGTCAAGGAGTGCAGTTGCACTCTATATATAGGGAGGTATCGCGCAGTTCGATACTCCTGTGGGGGTCCGGGCAGGGTCACCAAGAGCCCGCCGATGAGCCAGCTTGGTGTCCTAGGCGAAACCCCACACAAGACACGGCACAAACCTAGAAGAATTGCTGAGTTTTAAACAAGTTTATTCTAACAGAACAACAACATGGAGCACCTAAATCAAACCGGGAAAAATGGAACAGTGCACCTAAAATCGTCGTAACGTTTTATTATGTTTTGAATAACTTCTATTCATCCATCGTTCAGTGTCATTTTCATCTCCATATATTGTATGTATTTTAATATGTTTTCTTTGTATTTTAATGACGATCACCAAAATGGTGAAAATAACAGACTAAGATTTGGCAGAACCGGGCTGAAGAAGGACCATTTTAAAGGTCCGAAACATGTACTCGAAGAGGACATAAAGCCTCAAACAAAGTAAGTAGTGTTGTAAAGTGGAAAATGTTTTGTGGAATTGTTAATATTCAACACGGAAAATGTTTATAAAAGATATTCAGGGAAATCCTTGTAATTGATGGAAGAAGTTTTAATGGAAAAGATCCATAGGATATGAAAATAGGCCATTTAGTTCTTCACGGAACTATTTGTGTAATATTGAGGAACAACATACTACAATCATAGATACACAACACTATCTTATTTCTTCTTTGAGTTTGAAATACATTTTATACATGCCTGATGTGAGTCCTGTATCTTCCGCCAAGCAAAAACACAAACTTGCTGTTTGTACTTAATGCAGCTAAAGTTTGTCTTATTCTTGCATTTCTTAATTTGGCAGTTGGAAGGGTCATTCGAATGTTTCAGGAGAATTGAAAAGAAGAACTATCTCAGCTTTTACAGCTTTTGAGAGATGAGTTCTGTTGTTGCAAAAATAATTATGAACAGATTTGATCTTGATGAGAGGTACATGTTGTGTTATAATTAGGGATAGGAATTTTTCGGTGATTTCAGAGTGAAGAAAGCGGTATTTTAAAGTGGCAAATTCGGTGTTTTCAAGTGCACTTTTCGGTACTTTCAAAATGTTAAATTTTAGGCGGGATTTTTTAAATATCATGGATAACATAACACATTTCAGTCATCCTTCAATGTATACTTCAGTGAAGAGATCCAAATTCTCTTGTGACAAACGGTAACACGTATCACTTAACGTGCTAGTGTAAGCTGAAAAACAAAAGTTCACAGTTAGCATTTGAACAGGGTATCAAAATAGTTTTCAACACATTCTGAGAACTTTGGAAATACAAATGTCATTCCTTGCAAAACTCGAACAATGTCTGTCTTGGTCCTGTCGTGCATCTGCCTCTTGATTAAAGTTTCGTTGTATCCTCTTATGACCTCACTTTTTTCCAGTGTTCCACAGAATGACAACTTCTTAATTTTCTTTGCAAGGTCCTCATTGTTGTTCATTGGCACTATTTCTGCTGGATCAAACGCACACATTTGTAAATCTTGTTCCCAGGGTCAATGGATCTCAGGCTGAGTAATACCCAGCGTTTACTAAAACTGAATGTATTTTCTCTCCTTTTAACTCATTTCCACAACCCTCCAACAGCTCCTTAATGTTGGTACCGTAATTTCCAGAAACGGCAAGTTTAAGGGCTTGCTGAATTCTCCGTAGATGTCCATCTAGAAGGTGAACAGTCTGATAAGACTAGCCTTCTAATCAAGGGATGAGTACAGTGATGTCTGTGCCAAATTCTTTGAATCTCAAGTATTTCGTCATGTGAAACATTGTTCAGGAAATCAACACCAGAGTTATCAGTCCCTACTACTTCACTCATAAATTGCACGATATCTTTCAAGTACTCTGACAGGCACACTACAGAATGAAACCAAGAAGACCACCTGGTTAAGGCTGGTTCAGGAAACAGTGGCACATTTGGATATGGATACTTGCCATCTAGATTCTCGTGTCTGAATGGCGCACTATATGACGCCATGCGTCGAGTAGTTACTAGGATGAAGGGGGAGGTGACCTTGCTGTTCTGGTCCTTAAAAACTCAATAACTTAGTAACTTACCAGGATGAGCTTGGTAAAGATCGCTGTATGCAGAAAGCGAGGTCCGCTATCTACCGTTAAGTTTCCGATCATTCCATGTTTGTTGGTTGCTCTCCATGCAGTCAAGTCATGAGAGAAAATTACTGCTACAACACTCGCACAAAAACAAGCCTTTGTCGGCTTCTGTGACGACGATATTTTAAATGGGCAAGGGGGTCTCACTACGAGGACATTAGGGCAAAACCTGGATGAACGCCAAAATGCAGAAGAAAGTGACATTCAGTAGTTAGACTTCGATAAAGACGATCATGGTTTCAGAAATGAAAGCGATGAGGATATTGTACGGAATTTGACTGTCGGTGAGGTAAACTGAGATCCAGTGCATGTCAAGTGAAGGAGTGATGCAACGGATATCCCGAAAGTTCCCACAGTCAAGTTAGTGTGTCTATAGTCACACTTATCTCTGATATAGAAAATAGAGATGAATTTTCGTTCTCATATATTGTTTTCTTCAGAATTGTACAATCTAAAACTAGAAAAAATAAACTATCTAAGAAACAAAAAGTGATTAGTCATTTCTCTTAGTTTTTAATATTGGTATAGGCCTAATCTACGTAGTATGTCTTACAATACTATGTTATAATAGTACATTTTGCAACAAGCCTATAATGGCAATAATTAAGACACGAGTATGTTTATAAAACGAGTGTATGCGAGTTTTATAATTTGCATACGAGTGTCTTAATTACCATTATAGGTGAGTTGCATACGACTGTTTATGTTCGACGATAATTATTGTAATTATTTTATGTTCAAACATAAATATTCATAAATATCTGTAGAGATTTCACCAGTTTTAAGTACTGAACAGAGCACATGAGACGCAGAGAACGCCTTGTATTTGACCATGGCCTCCTCGATTACCCTACTATGACACTAGGCCAGGCAGTGAAATTTAAATTAGAAGGCCGTAGAACTCAGTGCATCTAATTATCTAATTGGTCAAACAACTGTTTCTTGAGCTCTGATTGGTGGGAGAAAGTGCTTCATAATGCAAAATAGTGTTATAATGAGCCTCATTATAGTACAGTTTTCTGACATATAATAGTCATGGTCGAACATAAAGTATTATAATTTATTTTTTTCTGAGTGTTCTTAAAATACATTTCAATATTTTAACCAATAGTTTTCTTTTTGCCTGGCTTAAAAACATTACTGCAGATAATTCGCGGCTTTCAAAAAATCGCGGAAATTTGTGCATTAATTGCCGCGAATTATCGGAAGGGAAGAAAAAAAAAACGAAAAAAACCTAAAATTCGCGTTTTCATGCAAAATTCGCGTTTCATGCGAAATTCGCGAGCTCAAAAACATTTATTTTCACCATTTTTAGGGTTATTATAACACATTATCACCTGAGTATGACTTCTTTTAAAAATTCGCGATCGCGAATTTTTCCTATCCCTAGTTATAATACATTTATTCATTAATCTCATTATACTCATTAACAGCCTATCCCAATGATGTAAAATTAATTATATCTGTTGTGGATGATCCTTACAACTAATCAGGAAAAGTTACTGCAACTCAATATCCTACAATAAAAACTGTATTCAGAGTTTGTAAAATATCTAGTGGTCATTTTGACTGTCCTGTTGGCTTGAATAGTAAACGGCTGGCTACGTGACTCAGCGGTAACGTTCTCGCTTGCTCGGCCCAAGGTTACAGGTTCGTATCCTGGCGCAGTCAGATGGCATTTGAGGGTGCGCAAATGCGAGGGAGCCATGTCAGTAGATTTACTGGCACGTTAAAGATCCCCATGGGGCAAAATTCCGGCACCCCGACGTCTCTAAAAGCCAGAGTAGTTCAAAGGGACGTAAAACCAATATTATTATTATCTAATAATAAACGTTGATTATTTCACAGGGCTCGAGTCGATCTTCTTCCAGCAGTGCCACAACAAGTCACCATATGACTCTTGAGGAGCTACGAGCTGTTAATCGATATGCTGAAAGCACCAAGAGTTTGTCCTACCTCCCTCAGGTGAGGTCAGGTGAGCCAAGAATACAGATTAGGGGTTCGTTTTGGACAGACGGTATGTCTTCCTGTATTTGTTATGTACATTTTTTATGTACTTCAAATATATGATTTGGTCACACACTTCAATCTAGCCTGAATATTAAAATATAAATTGGCTTTAGTAGAAAGTAGCAACTAGTTAGATTAGGCTGATGGGACCAAGTTTCACAAGAAATAAAGAAGTACCGTAATATAAATCTTAATATCTTCCTGCTATAATGGTTTACATTTTGCTCATTCAAGTGTGTTGTTATGCTCCTGAGTTGTAATGGGGGCTGTAACTACTAAGGGTAATGGAATGTTTTGAAGCCATTCTTTCAGTATTGCGTACACAAACTGGCAGTTGTAACTCTTCAGTTCGTCAACACTAATTTGCCCAATGACTGAGCGGGGTACAATGTATATAATATATAAATAATAAGTAAATAACTCTTCTGGAAAACAATTACATGCATTAGTTATGACCACTATTATAATGGGGCAGTTTAGGATTACACGTTTCGACCTTCAAGTCGTTCTCATCAGATCCTGATCACTGGGTTGAGATTTAAATTTATATAGCACAAATATTATCTAACTACAAGAAGTGTACTGCATTTAGTTGGTGTTTATTTTACAATTCGCTGTTTGAATCTCGTTATGTAAGGTTAGATTGTTTTATAAGGGTTTGTGAATAATTACATATATTATGCACGTGTATACAGTTGGAACAACACACTAAACCTAAATAAATAAAAATATAATTAGACCATGCACTTTAATTCTATTATGTATATGGTTTCTTATCCCAGTGGAGCCGTTTGTTGCACAAATGTTACGGTATTGCGTGTCTACTCCCGACTGAATTGCACCGGAGTGCATCAGTCTGAATATTGTTGCGCGCGGCATCTTTTAGCGGAAGTTGAAAGTAACTGAGGCAGGAATGACTTACACAAATGGAGTATATTATGGATTCTGGAACTATTCTCATTACTATTGCAGGCCATTTAACCCATCTGCCTTAGTGTAGATAAAATCTGTATATGCTTGCAACCCGTCTAAAAGATGGAATAGGACATAACAATACTGCATACTTTGAGGCCTTGGTCTGTTGAGAAATAGCGCATGGTGCATCCTCCTCCTGTGACATATTTCCCAAATTATTCGTTCCCGTATGCATTCATTGTCTTATTTTCATTACAAGTGTGGATTTATTTTATTTAGCAGCTCAAAAAGTGGGGACCTTTCTAAAAACATGTTATTGTTCAGATTCGCTGGATTATGTTTCTTGGCTAGATGTATTTCGATGGATTCTTTAATTTCGAGAGCTCTGCCTTTTGCAAAGGGATATATTATTAGAGATTCTTTAATTTCAAGACCTCTGCCCTAATTGATGCGTTCTCCCTCCATATATAAAAATAAAGTTAGCATTTCCATGGCTGATTCCTGTTTGTCATTCCATTCTATTTCATTGATAGAAGATTTTTGCTTAGCAAGAGGGTAGTAGAGAAAGCCATTGGTGGGTAGGGAAGAGTGGTGGATAAGTGAGGTTATGGCAGTCTCATAATGGACATTTTGATAATTTTGAACATCACAGCATTTGTACGAAGTAATATATCGATATTTAATTGATCCAAGACTAAATTAAGGTGTTAGAACCTTTTCTAAAAAATCTCTTACCAATATTGAAGTAATTGAGTGTCGTGCTTATTTTTAAAACCACCAAGTATTTATTGGAGACACATATATACTGTATTTGCCCGTAACTCGCCTCCGCATATTTCTTGCACCCCATTGCAGGGGAAGAAGATGCTCGCATATATCTCGCATTAATTTCTAACACCATCGTAAAGGTAATCGTAGTAATTTTTAAAACTCCCACCCACTGGACATCACACGTCTCGCCTGTGATGTTACTGTTCGTTTTGGCGCGGTGATTTCCTTGGTATTAGTCCATCTGCTGCATTGCCGACAAGTACTGGTATTCTGTCTTCTCGTTCCATTGTTGTTTCTCAGTTGTGTGATTGTTTCCTTGTGGAATTCGATCTTATAGTTATGTAAAATCGTGGAATTATACAGTTGGGTTTAAACTCAAAGTGATAAAATACGCAGAAGACGATGGTAATACAGAAGAGCTGCCGGCGAGAATTCATTGTGAATGACTTCGATATTCGTTATTGGCGTCAACAGAAAGACGTGCTAGAAACCACTAACCACACACGTGAGGTGTTTTCAAATATTGCAACGCTGTTAAACAACAGTACGGGGTGTGATCGTTAGCTATTTTGCTCCATAATGTCGATTATTCAGGTCCGTATTGACGTAACTATAACTTTGAAAGAATAATAGATTTTCCGCCTTCAATACTGTTTGTTTCTATTACTTACAGGGACTAGTTTCGGGGGCTAATACTCCCCTTTCCTCAGCCTGTCAAACAAAACTTCACGAAGGAAAAACTTTCCATGTATAAGCTCATACAAAACACATGAAGAATAAAGAATAATGAAATAATAATTATTTACAATCCCGCTCGACGCTCCAAAGAAGATACTCTTATTGGATCACTAAGGCCTAGGCGCATCAGAACTCCTGAATTGGGCCGGTGCTGCGGTCCGCTGTCCCCACTGCGTCATCGTGGGACCACTCTAGTCTCCTTGTTGCTCTTGGCAAACGTTAAGGCGGAGAAAATTTGTGGCCGCGTCACGCGCCACCAAGAACTGCAGTGCGCAGAGCGTGAACAAAAACAAACCGGATGCGCCTTGCGAAGTCTCTTACAGCTGAGTGTTAGTGACATGCTTGGGAAAAGGTGGCGGTTGGGGTTGTGGGAGATGGGAGGCTAAGGAAATGAGAATGAGTGAGGTTTGTTGACGCACCGTGTATCGCTGTTATGGAGATTGATTAATACGTAGAATGAGAGGTGTCAATCTTTAGTATGTTATGAAAAATGATGGGTATGAATAGTGGAATATAGCGGGAATTTTATCCATTACAATATAATTCGTCTATTAATGTTCTGTATAAAATGCTGGTTTCAAATATTATTTCATTAAGATTGTGTGAAGGGTTGAATCTCTGTGCTTTATCAATTTCTATTTGTTCACGCCCTGCGCACTGCAGTTCTTGGCGGCGCGTGACGCGGCCACAAATTTTCTCCGCCTTGACGTTTGCCAAGAGCAACAAGGAGACTAGAGTGGTCCCACGATGACGCAGTGGGGACAGTGGACCGCAGCACCGGCCCAATTCAGGAGTTCTGATGCGCCTAGGCCTTAGTGATCCAATAAGAGTATCTTCTTTGGAGCGTCGAGCGGGATTGTAAATAATTATTATTTCATTATTCTTTATTCTTCATGTGTTTTGTATGAGCTTATACATGAAAAGTTTTTCCTTTGTGAAGTTTTGTTGGACAGGCTGAGGAAGGGGGAGTATTAGCCCCGAAACTAGTCCCTGTAAGTAATAGAAGTAAACAGTATTGAAGGCGGAAAATCTATTATTCTTTCAAAGCTATTTTGCTGGCGCTTCTACAGGCTAAATAAGTAATTTCTATATTAGAATACCTCGAGATCAGGTATTGTTAGTTACGATAAGCTGACGATGCAAGACAAAATATAGAAGGCCGTCGGTTGAACTCTTGCGTGATTGGGTTATACGGGCATGGGCTATGGTGTTGACAGACGTTATTAAGATCTTCTTGAAGACTGACATTGCAAATACGTTGGAAGTTAGGATGATGCAGTATGGGACGATGATGCACGCAAGAATAGCACGGAGATTGGCAGCAGTAACGGCAGTTCTAGTTGTCTTGTTTCAATAATGCACTACAGTAGTTGTCTTGTTCAATAATGCAAATTTTTCATTTTTTGGGGGAATACGGTCTTTAGCACACAAATCCTTGCATATATCACGCACCAAAACTTTTCACACTTATTTTCTGTCAAAAAAGTCTGAATTATATGCAAGCAAATACGGTATTACATTCTCCACAATAACTTCCATTTTCACAAGTAATAAGGTTGGTTTGCATACAATATAGGAAATCTTATTTCATGTACGATTAATAATTACTTCATGTAAGTTACATGTAAGTCTCCCACAAGTCCAACCCCTCCTCCACGTGGTGGGAGACGGGCAACTGCATGAAGTAGGGGATTGCCTGTAGGGGTGAAGTACAGTGGGGACTTTGTGTGCCCCGGGACCGCTGCGGTAGCTGTAAAGGCTCTATGGGAACCCTGAAAAGTGACGGCTGACGGGGCTCTGGTGAAGCTACGATAGGCCTAGCAAGCCAGTAGTGGATATCATATTTGCTTTCAAAACATGAACAGGCCTCGGAAAGGATGGATGCAAACGACGACGACCCGGATATGCTAATGGACTACGAGTTGGGACATTAAACATACAGACACTGACAGGAAAGGTGGAGGAGATTGTAGATGTGATGGAGAGAAGAAAACTGGATGTACTGGGCTTGGCAGAAACAAGATGGAAAGGAGAAGGTCGCAGAGAACTGAGGAAAGGGTACCGGTTGTACTGGAGTGGGAACAGTGAAGGAAGGAGCAGCGGAGTAGGAGTAGTTGTGGGAGATGGAATGAAAGAAGAGGTAAAGGGAATAAGTGACAGGATCATGAAGATCAGAGTAACTGTAAAGGGAAGAAGCCTGGAGATAGCCCAGGTATATGCCCCTCAAGTTGGATGTACAGCTCAAGAAAAGGAAGACTTTGAGGAGGAGCTACAACAGCAGTTGAATGGTCAGAGCATCATTGTCATGGGAGATTTGAATGCACATGTAGGAAGTGAAAGGCAAGGATATGAAATGAAGAAGGGAGAAAGTTGCTGGATTTTTGCAAGAGAAACGGTTTAGTGGTAGGCAACTTCAGGTTCCGGAAGAAAGAAAGCCACAAGGTAACGTGGTACAGCAGTGATTTAACAAAGAAATCTTTGGTAGATTACTGGGAAATGAAGAGAAGTGTCAGAGATATAAAGGTAATACCATCAGAGGCCTTAGATAGCGACCACAGAATACTTGTAATGAACCTGGGAGTTGTTAAGGATAGCAAGAGGACAGAGTACCAGGAAAGGAGAATCAAAGTATGGAACCTCAAGGAAAAGGAAGTCAAGGAAGAATTCCAGAAGATAATAAGGGAGAGGATGCCAACAGACAATCCTAAAACAGCGGAAGAGGAATGGAAGCAATTCAAAAACACAATGGTGGAAGCTGCAGTGGCAGTATGTGGAAGAACAAGCAACAGAAAGCGGTGTAAAGAGACACCATGGTGGAATGAGAGAGTAAAAGAAGCTGTGTGAAGGAAGAACAAGGCTTTCACAGTGTGGTTCCAGGAAAGAACTGATCTAGCAAGGGAAGATTATAAGATAAAGAAGAAAGAAGCAAACAAGATTGTCGCAGAGGAGAGGAAGAAGTGGATGGTAAAGTGGACAGAGATGATGGAGGAAGACAGCAGAGGAAATAAGAAAGTACTTTATGGGATGGTCAAAAGTAAGAGAAGAGGTCTGCGAGAGGATGTGGTAATGATGGACAAAAACGGAAATGAGGTACACAACAAAGAGACACTCAAGACAGTGTGGAAAGAGTACTTTGAGGATTTGCTGAATAGGGAGGAAGACAATGTATTGGAAGATGGAGAAGACAATACAGGAATGGAAAAGGACCTGACTTGGAGAGAACTGGAGATGGCTATAGACAAGATGAAAGGAGGAAGGGCACCGGGTGTGGATGAAGTGAGTGTTGAAATGGTGAAGGCAGCAGGGGAGGTTGGGAAACAGTGGCTGTACCGTGTGATGAGGGTGATATGGAAGGAGAGAAAGACCCCAGAAGATTGGAAGAAAGGATTAATTGTCCCAATATTTAAGAAAGGAAGCAGAAAGAAGTGCAGAAATTACAGGGGAGTCACACTCATACCTCACTGTGCCAAGATATATGAAAAGATATTAGAAAGTAGAATACGAGCCAAAGTGGAAAGAAAATTGAGAGAGGAGCAGTATGGATTCAGACCTGGGAGATCAACAGTGGATCTCATATTTTCAGTGAGACAGCTCCAGGAACACCACTACGAATTTGGAGAGGATCTGTTGATGGCCTTCCTGGACATCGAAAAGGCCTATGATAGTGAGTGTAGGGAGATGGTGTAACGGCTTTACTTCTTTTGCTCCTTGTTGAGCGTACAAGTGTAACGGTTTCTTTAGCCCTCACTTTTGCGTGACAAATGTAATGCTTCTACTGGCCCTGCCTTGCACTTTGAAATATTTACTCTGACTAAGATATGTTGTATTAATGGGCGCCAAGACCTCAACGCTATGTTGAAATCTAAATTTATATTTAACAACACCTAGCTCTGGTAGAACACCTTCAAGAATCTTTTCACTCAGATCGTGGTATGATTTGATCATTAACCCAACAAACAATTGTATCAGGAGAAGGAATTGGTCTATATCTAATGCTACCTACTGAAAGCAAAGATCGCATGGTTAAAAGAAATGAATTTATTATATAAAACAAGTATGCCAAAATTAATAATAATAATAAGTTTTGAATTTAAATTGGAGCGTTGCGATTTGAATATTACCGCTAGAAAATTACGTGAAAACAGATTCGGATAAATTACTGATTTTACTCTTATTCCCAAGCTATGAAGTTACTGAATATAAAACAAAGAGACGAGAGATTACGTAGTTCTGAGTCATTCGCGCTTACCACTGGAAATTGCCGTAGCATTTTCCTCGTACTGGATGTTGTAGAGAGCTTCCCACAGCCTCCTGGTCGTCGTCATCTTCTTCGTTAGTTGATGAGATACTTGTAGATATGATAACTTATGGTCCGTACATCGAAACCAACCACACGTACAACCACACTGGTTAAGTTTTACAAAGAAAGTCGCCTAGCCTCCACGGCGCGCAAACCATATATGCACTCGTCGCATCCCCTCTCCGGACCCCGTCTTCTCCTCGCCCGCACTTCACTGATTGGCTGAGCCCCCATGCGCTACTTCCCCACCTCCGGGTCATTACACTCGGCGCGGCGATGATGTCGATTACCGGTCCAGGCCATTTCGCCTTTTCTTGAAGCAGCAACCCAGCTTGCGTCATGCTACTCGACAAGATTAAGCCTGTAGCCGAATTCCCAGTGACTCACCTCTCTCAAAATACCCTAACTGACAAAACTCCGTAAAATTCCGTAATCATATAATTTTTTACGATAATGTTGTTCGTAATAATTTGCTTGATAGTGTTTTCTATAACATAGAAAACCTATCTGATTACTTATAATTTTATAAAGAATGCTCCAAGAAATACCTTAATAATAATAATAAGTTAATAATAATAATAAGTTACATGAAAACTTCTCTTGGCTGAACAATTTGCCGCATAAATAAATATAGAATGGCTTCCTACTGACTTATGCCAGTGGCGTAAAATCCCCTCGAAAAACACGTTACAATGGTTTGGAAAGCAATGGAAAACATGGGAGTGGAAAAAGGGACTGTAGGCAGAGTGAAGGAGATGTATTGTGGAAGTGTGAGTTGTGTGAAAGTTGGAGGGGAAAGAACAGACTGGTTCAGACAAATGAGTGGCCTGAAATAGGGTAGTGCGCTGTCACCCCTTCTCTTTATTGTGGTTATGGACAAGGTAATGGCACGGATAGCAGGAAAGATAGGAGAAGATAAGATGAAAGCAATGGTGTTTGCAGATGATCTCATGGTCTGGGGAAACAAGGAGGAGGAAATTCAGGAGCAACTGAAGGCTTGGGAAGAAACAGTGGGAGAGTACGGATGGAAGTTCAACATCAGTAAATGTGAGATCCTGTTAACGACCAGGAAAAAGGACAGACCATTGAGTGGGATAACACTTGGAGGTGGACTGCTGAAGAAGGCGGAATGTCTCAAGTACTTGGGAAGTATAGTGGAGGAAAATGGGAGAAATGACAAAGAGATTACGGAACGTGGCAGACAGGCAGAAACATTTCTGAGAAGCATTAGGAGCTTAGTGTGGAATAAAGATGTCCCACAAAAAAGCAAGGAAGTCTTATACAGAAGCTACTACACACATCAAAAAAAGTTTTGCATCACCTCGGTTCCAAGAGTTCCGGAACCTTTAAATACAAAGGGAATAGAGATCAACACAAACAACATTTCAGCTCGTTTTATTGCTCATGAGACCCACACATTGCATGTTGTACCATCATACAGCTAGACTTTCAGCATTTGTGGTCCAGATTGCAGTACACACCACTACCTCTAATACCCAGTAGCACGTCCTCTTGCATTGATGCATGCCTGTATTCGTCGTGGCATACTATCCACAAGTTCATCAAGACACTGTTGGTCCAAATTGTCCCACTCCTCAACGACAATTCGGCGTAAATCTCTCAGAGTGGTTGGTGGGTCAAGACGTCCATAAACAGCCCTTTTCAACATATCCCAGGCATGTTCGATAGGGTTCATGTCTGGCGAACATGCTGGCCACTGTAGTCGAGCGATGTCGTTATCTTGAAGGAACGCATTCACAAGATGTGCACGATGAGGTCGAGAATTGTCGTCCATGAAGACAAATGCCTCTCCAATATTCTGCCGATATGGGTGCACTATGGGTCGGAGGATGTCATTCAGGTATCGTAAAGCCGTTTCGGAGCCTTCCATGACCACCAGTGGCGTACGTCGGCCCCACATAATGCCACCCCAAAACATCAGGGAACCACCACCTTGCTGCACTCGCTGGACAGTGTGTCTAAGACGTTCAGCCTGACCAGGGTGCCTCCAAACACGTCTCCGACGATTGTCTGGTTGAAGGCATATGCGACACTCATCGGTGAAGAGAACGTGATGCCAATTCTGTGGGGTCCATTCAGCATGTTGTTGGGCCCATCTGTACCGCGCTGCATGGTGTCGGGGTTGCAAAGCTGGACCTCGCCATGGACGTCGGGAGTGAAGTTGCGCATCATGCAGCCTATTGCGCACAGTTTGAGTTGAAACACGACGTCCTGTGGCTGAACGAAACGCATTATTCAACATGGTGGCATTGCTGTCAGGGTTCCTCCGAGCGGCAATCCGTAAGTAGCGGTCATCCACTACAGTAGTAGCCCTTGGGCGGCCTGAGCGAGGCCTGTCATCGACAGTTCCTGTATCTCTGTACCTCCTCCATGTCCGAACAACATCGCTTTGGTTCACTCTGAGACGCCTGGAAACTTCCCTTGTTGAGAGCCCTTCTTGACACAAAGTAACAATGCGGACGCGATCGAACTGCGGTATTGACCTTCTAGGCATGGTAGAACTACAGACAACATGAGCAGCGTACCTTCGTCCTGGTGGAATGACTGGAACTGATCGGCTGTCGTACCCCCTCCGTCTAATAGGCCCTGCTCATGCATGGTTGTTTACATCTTTGAGCAGTTTTAGTGACATCTATGAACAGTCAAAGGGACTGTATCTTTGATACAATATACACAGTCAACGTCTATATGCCGGAGATCTGGGAACCGAGGTGATGCAAAACTTTTTTTGATGTGTGTATATCCCGATACTGACCTATGCTTCAGAAACTTGGACAATGAAGAAAAGAGACATAAGCAGAATACAGGCAGGTGAAATGAAGTTCCTGCGAAGTAGGATCGGAGTAACAAGAAGAGACTGGGTGAGGAATGAAAAGGTCAGGGAAATGGTGAAAGAGGAGCCCTTGCAAGATAGGATTGAGACATCAAGACTGAGGTGATATGGACACTTAAAGAGAATGGATGAGAAGAAGATTCCCAAGAGGATACATGAGATGCAGATGCAGAAGAAACGACCAAGGGGAAGACCAAGAGATAGATGGCTGAAAGGAGTGGAGGAATGTGTCAAGAAGAGAGGCGAGGACTGGACTAGAGTGACAGCGGAGAGGTGGTGGGAAGAAAGGACTAAGTGGCGAGGCTTATGTCCCAAACAGACCCAGCCTGGGGCTGGAAACTGTACAAGATGATGATGATGATGATGATGAAGTTACATATGTACAGTATATGCTAATTTTCCTCTGTAATAAATATTGACTCTCTTTTGGGGCATAAAGGCATGTTGAAGTAATATACAGAGTCCGCCAGAAAAATGTCAACACTCTTTGCGGAACAAAAACTATTTATTTTGTGTTTCTTTTACATTTAAATTTTGATTACACAAGTAGTACTGTCTTCAGTTAAACATATGGTTACATGAGATGTTCAAAATGTTCACCGTTGGCTGCCAAACACATAGCAGAACGACGAGCGGTCGCTGCAACGACGTCCGTCAATGTTTGAATGGGGATCGCTGCACATGCCTCTGTAATCTCCTGGCGAAGAGCCTCCAGCGTGCGCGGCTTACGTCGATAGACTTGATTTCTCTCAGTTCCCCACAAGTAAAAATCCATAGGGTAAGATCTGACGACCGTGGGGGGAACTCAATGGGCCCTCTTCGTCCAATCCAATGTCCCGGCAGATTGTCATCCAGGTAAGCTCTTACTGCTACATGGTAGTGTGGTGGCGCCCCGTCCTGTTGGTAGAAGACTTCATAATCGGCTCCATAAAGCGCACGTACAGCTGGTAAAATGAATGTGCGTAACATTCCCAAGTACCCTGCTCCAGTGACAGTACCATCAAAGAAAAAGGGTCCTAGTAATCCCCTCGACGACAGTCCACACCAGACATTAACCCCTGGTAGATTGACCGCCTTGTCCACATGAACATGCGGATTTTCTGCAGTCCAGTAGACACAGTTATGTCGATTCACTGTTCCTTTAAGTCTAAACTGGGCTTCATCAGACCACACTAACTTTGTCAGAAATTGTTTCATCTTGGGTGACCATTTGCTGATACCATTTGCAAAATTGCATTCGACGATCGGGATCATCCTCGTTAAGCGCTGCAGTAATCGTGGGATGTAAACTGTAACTTTTTACCAGCCCTTCTTGGGCGACTGATTTAAAACTTCCCAAAATCATCCTCCTATTTTTGATCGGAAGTACTTCATCATATACCACACAATTGAAATGGCAGGGTCGTGGAGTGTTGGACACACATTTGGTCAACCTAACTGGTATCATTTGGGCGTTCAACTATTAGGTGTAATTCCCTATAAAGAAAACTAATTATAACCTTCAAAATATGTGTATTAATATCAACTTTAAACATATGGCGGGGACTCTCGTCGAACAGACTATGGTTTACTATCTTCTCTCCTCGGCAATGACGAAAACATGTGACCCAAAATGAATGTTGGAATATAAAGATGTTTGTTACTCACTCATCGACGATCTAGCAGATAATCTACGAGACATGCTCGATAGATCAGTTCTCCCCAGCATTTCTAAGATTTTCCACACGTGGTTTGAGGTTAGAGATGTTTACTGGTTTACATAGCCACATCTCTGCGAGAGAAATGAATGTGCTTCCGTACCCAACTTGAATTGTGCTAACAGAGATAACATCGTTGTGATATGTAGCCGTTTCGAGTACATTCACAAGCCATGCTTTCAACAAAACTGTTTCTCCAAATAGGCCTACGCCAAATTACGAGAACGCGACCTTTCCAATCAGACGCTACAATAGAAGTGAAGCCCCGCTATACACGAACATCCCACCTCTCATCTTGTAAACACATGTTTTCGTCTTTCTCCGCCAGGGTCATGATACCCTCCAACCCATACAAAATACACCAATAATCTCGAACCCATGTATATTTCTTACAACTCGTGGCGCGAAACTCTTCTCTGACGTCAGAACCTTACACAATTTACACAAAGCTTTCTTCAAGACAAGGGAAGTTATTCTCGGCCCAATCTAAATTTGGCCTAGAGTTTCCTGCTGTTGCAACATCTTGTAGCTTACCTACACAATCCGCTGTCTTGTATACTGACATCTCCCATACAAATTAAATGAAATATTCCTGACTGAGTCCCCGAGATACACAAGATATATATACACTAAATAAAATGAAATTCTACAACCTAAATGATGATGATGAACAAGAAAAGAAATGGTATGAACAAATTACCCTAACCTGACTTCTCTTGCAGTCAACCAAATAAGGGTTTGGGAACATTGTGACCGGAACAGTCACAATACGCCCCCATGTGATTCACACGGGTGAAACAAGTGTGGATCACAAACACTCAAACAAGCAACGCACTGAAAACACAAAGAATTACACTATTACATAAATAAACCCTGGAAGACATATATACATACACACTTGTCAAATTTTCACACATTCTCACTCTCTCGAATGTCTTATTGTGTCCATTTCCTAGCCTCACTGATTTCTCTCAAGTGTCTTAGGTCTACCACTTCATTTTCTTCGTCTCATCATGAGACCCTATCGCTTCACAAGCCATGGTATTTGCCTGCACAGGCCTTATCATACCATCTATCCATCTAACACTCGATGCCACTTTGCTGGTTAGCATTCTTCGTCACATCTCTTGAGTTTTGTCATGCCATCACGTTATGTTGACTGATTCTCTAAGAGTCCATGCCATATTATTTTACAGAGTGATATCTACGGAGATTCCTAATATTATGTGTACTGACAGACTTACCATCCTGGTCCGTTAAACTATAGGCACACTCACCAATACGTTTAACCACCTTAAAAGGCCCCTGAAATAGATGAAAAAACTTCCCTATCTCCTTATCTACAGCTGAAGACGGATATGGAACCCTCAGAAGCACCTGATCGCCTACTTCAAAAGAATCAAACTTTACCCGCTTCTGCTGGCGCCTACGCTTATTCCCTGCCTTGATTAAGTTGTCCCTAGCCAGCTGGATACAAACATCCTTCCCAATCTCCTCTCCCGTGACCAAACCTAGCATTCTAGCAAGCTCATTAGTAGGCTTCCTACCATACTGAATTTCATAGGGAGTGCATTTTACACTCTCATGGAACGTACTATTGAACCATCGTTCAATATCTCCTAACTTGGAGAACCACGCATTGTGGCGATTGCTCACATAGGTGCGAAATACTCTCCCTAATTCTCTCATAACTCGTTCGGACAAATTCCCTTGAGGATATCGAATAGATGAGAATATGTGCTTGATACCCAATTCACTCAACTTGGTTTTCCAGATCTTTGAGGTGAATTGACTACCGTGGTCTGATAGTATCCTGAGAGGCACCCCAAACTCAGGTACATACTTATCAGTGATCTGTAGGACACAACCCTTCCCGGTCGCTTTTCTCAGGGGATACAGTTTGACGAGTTTACTGAATGCGTCAACAACCACGAAGATATACTGATATCCAAACTGAGCTTTAACCAATGGACCATACAGATCGACACAGAGTAAATCCCTTGGTTTTTCTGTGATCACCATTTGCCGAGGTCCCTCAAGAAACCTCGTTGGGCATTTACACCGTTGACACGAGTCACAACTTGCCAGAACTTTCCTAATCTGCCTTCCCATGTTCTTCCAAATGAAATGCTGCTGAACAGCAGAAAGAACCTTGCTTGATCCAAAATGCCCTAAAGCCTTGTGATGATACCAAATCATCGTTACCTGCAATGAGCTTGGCACACACACTCTCCAGGCACCTTCATGGCACAGCCTAGCCAAGAAACCACACTCCAACTTGTACCAATACTTTCCAACCTTAATTCTACTATCCACATCCATACCTCTCAACTGAGTCAAGATATCACCTAAGACCTCATCCTTCTCCTGCTCTACAAGCAGATTCCTTAAGCAGCGTATCTCATAATCACACTCGCTTACCTTGGTTACGCAGATAACAACACCTTCCTGTACCTCCAGTACCTGATGACCCTCATCACCCCCAATGTTTCTACTCATGAAGTCAGCCACAATGTTCTCAGTACCCTTAATATGCCTTACCTCAAAGTTATATTCACTTATAGCCAATATCCACCTTGACATCCTGTTCGAAGTGAGCTTGCAGGATCCAATAAAGAGTAATGCATGATGGTCAGTCAGTATCTGCAACTTACTGCCCAACACATAACTCCTAAACTTCCCTAGAGAGTATACGATTGCTAACATCTCTATTTCAGTAATTGTATATCTCTTCTCCGCCATGCTTAGCCCTCTGCTTGCTAATGAGACAATCCCTAGATTGCCCTCACTATCCTCCTGACACAAAATGCCTGAGATGCCTTGCATGCTCGCATCAGTCATCAAAATGTAGGGACAATCCAGACGAGGATACCTAAGCATGACAGTCTCTACAAAGCCTCTCTTCAACTCCTTAAAAGCCTCATCGTGCACCTGGGTCCATACCCACTTAGTACCCTGCTTCAGCAATTCCCTAAACGGTTCTACAAGACAGGAATATTTAACTACGAATCTACGAAAATAATTGAAAACCCCTAATATTGACCTCAATTGTTTGGCGTTACGTGGTGTAGCAGTGTTGTGAATCTTGTCTAATCGTGACTGTTCGGGAGACACCCCTTGTGTTGTGATAGTATGCCCTAAAAATGTGATTGATGTTGTGCAAAACAGAGACTTCTTAAGTTTAATTGTAAATCCCCCGTCCCTTAATTTCCCCAAAACAATGTCTAAGTGATCCAGGTGTTCCTTTAATGTGTAAGATGCAACAATTAAATCATCTATGTACATTGTCACAAACTCGTGTGTGTCCCTCCCTAACACTAGATTTAAGGCCCTAATCAACGCTGAACTGCTGGTCTTTGTTCCGAAAGGAACGACCCTGAATTGGTACAAACCACTCTTAAAGCTAAACGCAGTCAACTTCCTGTCCTGTTCTCTCAACGGTACCTGCCAAAATGATGCACTCAGATCCATAGTGGAAAACCATTGCTTACCATTGAATTTCTGAACCAGTTCCTCAACACATTCTGGCCTCTGTTGGTCCCCAGATATCCTACAATTGAGCTGCCTGGCATCAATACACAACCTGACCGAGCCATCACTCTTCCCAACCACAACTAAGGGATTCAGATATGCACTAGTTGAAGGCTCAATAATACCCTGATTCAGCATAATGCCTATTTCTTTCTCCACAGCATCAGCAAATTTGTGAGGTATCGGGTACTTGGGTCCTGAAAATGGAGAATGATCTACAATTTCGAACTGATGCGTATAGACATGTGTTAGCCCTGGCTTGTCACTGAAAACTTCTTGGTTTAGCTCTAAAACCTCTAACAACTTATCCCTCTCCTCAACACTTAAACCACTCTTATCCACAGCCTGCTGGAGTTGATCACACTTATCACCCTCCACAGCAATGTGACATAAATCCACAACTTCCTCCTCATCGTCAGCCTTACCTTCTGCCATATCCCCTACAGTGACCTCAGTAACACATGCCTTTACTGTCTTATCTACACTCTTGCATTTCATTCTCATCTCCTGGCTTATATTCCCCCTCACAAAGTTGATGACACCCCGGTCAAAATCAATAACAGCACTATGCTCGTTAAGCCAGTCTATCCCCAAAATCATTTCATAAATTAGGTTAGGAATTACCAAGCAAGTCTTGTGGTCAACTTCATTACCAAACCTCATGGGCAACAATACCTGCTTTCCCACTCTTTGGGATTTATTACCAACAGCAGTTACCACATATGTCGACTTAACTGGAATTTCTTCCAACTTACCACCGTCCTTGATTAAAGTATCATAAAATCCCTTACTGATGACACTTCTCTCACTCCCCGAATCCACCAATGCCTGCACTCTCTTACCTAGTATGCTCAACTCAACAGTTGACATAAAAGCCTCCTTCTCCCCGATACATGAGAACTCCTGCTGGTCAGCTAGCAGATCCTCCCGACTCATAGGCATAAAATCCTCCTCACCCACAATAACACACTGCTTGACTTCATTTCTTACGGACTGCCTGACTGACCTCCCTGCACAGCCCGTTCGGAGTTTAAAGCTCCTTGACCACCTTGTTCTTGTCTCCTCTGGTTCACCTGTACTCTTTCGTTACCACCTTCCTGACGCCCCCCACCTCTCTGATAGTTACCTTCCTGTCGCTGTGAATTATCCTGACGCCCCCCCCCTCTCTGATAGTTTTCCTGCCTCTGCTGATAATCTCTTTGCTCCTGATTAAATCTACCCCTATTAAACTCCTGATTATTCCCCCTATTGCCCCTAAATTCCTGTTTGACCTCTGGCCTCTCCATGTGCTGCTTGCCTAAAACGTCAAAGCTCGTAAGAAGCTCTTCCAACTCTTCTACCGTCCTTACCTTCTGCATACAAGCTGCCTCCTGAATTCTAGGTGGGAAGTGCTTCAACATGACCCTAACCACATCACTGTCAGAGGTCAGCCCATCCAAATTCTTCCAAATAAGTACATGTGCCAAAAAATATTCTGTCAGGGATACCCCTTCTCTCTCCTTATATTTCCCAAAAGTTAATTTTTCCCTTTCCCTGGACTGTACCCCCTCCCCCCAGAACTTAGCTTTGAATTTATCCCTGAATTCCCTTAAACTATTCATGTTAGGCCTGTATATTTGGAACCATGCTTTCACATCCCCTTGAAATGAGTTAGACAAGATCTCCAACACTGTTTCCCATTCGACAACCCCGTCTTCTAGATCCTTGCTGAATTTCTTCTCAATGGTTTTTAAAAACTCCATAGGGTTGAACTGCCTTGAGTTAAATTGTGGCAGACCAGGGTCCCTGAGTAGCAAACTAGATGGCATCACAACCCTTTGACTCATCGGTCGCTCTTTCAACTCTCTCCTGACCTTTATCAGCTCTTCCTGCAGCTTTTCGTTTTTCTCGGTCAATGCCACCTGCTTCCCTCTCAGACCCTCAATCTCTCCCAACTTATTTTCAACGGCACCTACTCTATCTAAATATTCCCTCTTATTCCCACTTACAGTGTTGCATATCTCATCACACTTTCCCGTTACATTCTGTACTTCTGCCCTTGAACTAGCTATCTCTGACTTAATTTTCGTTATTTCCACATCTTGCTGGTTCTGATGGCCTTCCATTCCTTCTAGCCTACTTGTGATCCCAGCCTGATTCCCCTGCATTTCTGCCCTGATTTCCTCTCCCTGTTTGCTAATTTTCCCACTTAATTCCAGGTTCATACTCTCCATTCTACTATTAAGGACAGACTTATGGTCCCGTATTTCTTTGCTGAGACTCTCTATCCTTGTGTTCGTGGCCCTGTTGCTCTCCTGAATTTCCTTACTTACAAATTCCTTCACTTCTACTATCTGTTTGGTCACTGACTCTACCTTCTCATTTACAGAGCCTACCTGCTCCTTAATTTCCTTACTCATAGATTCTCCTTGCTTCTTAATCTCTTTTATTTCACTCAGTAGCATTTGGATCAAACTATCGTTCATAACCCCCCCATTTACATTTAAGTTACTACCTTCAGCGATCAGCTGCGACTCAGTAGTAACAATGGTAACATATGTTCCCACTGTCTTTTCCACATCTTCCTCACTGCCACTTCCCCCAGTTTCCTGATTACCTGACATTTTACTGTTTGATTTACACACAACCCTTGACCTTAATTCTAAATTGTCTGATGTGGACATACCCCTTAAAACAAAACAAATTACTGTGAACCCTAATACTCCTAAGGTGTCTATCGGCTGTGTGCATATGTGCCCTAATGATACCTGCTAGGTTTCCCTACTCTTGCCCCACGTTGAGGTGCTATGTTGTAACTTTTTACCAGCCCTTCTTGGGCGACTGATTTAAAACTTCCCAAAATCATCCTCCTATTTTTGATCGGAAGTACTTCATCATATACCACACAATTGAAATGGCAGGGTCGTGGAGTGTTGGACACACATTTGGTCAACCTAACTGGTATCATTTGGGCGTTCAACTATTAGGTGTAATTCCCTATAAAGAAAACTAATTATAACCTTCAAAATATGTGTATTAATATCAACTTTAAACATATGGCGGGGACTCTCGTCGAACAGACTATGGTTTACTATCTTCTCTCCTCGGCAATGACGAAAACATGTGACCCAAAATGAATGTTGGAATATAAAGATGTTTGTTACTCACTCATCGACGATCTAGCAGATAATCTACGAGACATGCTCGATAGATCAGTTCTCCCCAGCATTTCTAAGATTTTCCACACGTGGTTTGAGGTTAGAGATGTTTACTGGTTTACATAGCCACATCTCTGCGAGAGAAATGAATGTGCTTCCGTACCCAACTTGAATTGTGCTAACAGAGATAACATCGTTGTGATATGTAGCCGTTTCGAGTACATTCACAAGCCATGCTTTCAACAAAACTGTTTCTCCAAATAGGCCTACGCCAAATTACGAGAACGCGACCTTTCCAATCAGACGCTACAATAGAAGTGAAGCCCCGCTATACACGAACATCCCACCTCTCATCTTGTAAACACATGTTTTCGTCTTTCTCCGCCAGGGTCATGATACCCTCCAACCCATACAAAATACACCAATAATCTCGAACCCATGTATATTTCTTACAACTCGTGGCGCGAAACTCTTCTCTGACGTCAGAACCTTACACAATTTACACAAAGCTTTCTTCAAGACAAGGGAAGTTATTCTCGGCCCAATCTAAATTTGGCCTAGAGTTTCCTGCTGTTGCAACATCTTGTAGCTTACCTACACAATCCGCTGTCTTGTATACTGACATCTCCCATACAAATTAAATGAAATATTCCTGACTGAGTCCCCGAGATACACAAGATATATATACACTAAATAAAATGAAATTCTACAACCTAAATGATGATGATGAACAAGAAAAGAAATGGTATGAACAAATTACCCTAACCTGACTTCTCTTGCAGTCAACCAAATAAGGGTTTGGGAACATTGTGACCGGAACAGTCACAAAACTTTCCACTTAGCTGTTTTCAAAATCCGTTGTACACTTGTACTGCTAATCCCCACTTCCTGTGCACATTGCGTAGCAGACTTCTGTAGAGAATTAGCAACCTTTCCAACACGTGAGCCGACCAAGCAGGACTAGTAGCTGTACGCGTTCTTCCCGATCTTCCTTTGTGAATATTACAAATCGTTCCATGCGTCTCAAACTTCCCAGTAATGCTTTTAATTGTTAGGTGTGTTGGGGGTTCTGTTTCAAACTCCCTCCTCCACTGACGTTGCACTTCAACGGCATTACCAAACCTGATAAACCACTTCAGAATGTACTTTCGCTGCTCGAACGTCAAGCGTGATCCAGCCATTTCGTTTTCCTACTATCGTGATGTAAGTACCGTCATCTGTTGAGCGAAAGACCATACTACAACATTTTAAAATAATGATAACACTTGACAATGTCCATATCCCGATATCGTCTGGCAAAGAGTGTATACATTTTTCTGGCGAACTCTGTAGATCCTGCAACGAATATAACACCAGATGAATTCTTACAAATTTACTCATGTCAGTATATATCATATAAAAGCCTCTGTGGCTTAGGCGGCAGCACGCCCGCCTCTCACCGCTGGGTCCGTGGTTCAAATCCCGGTCACTCCATGTGAGATCTGTGCTGGACAGAACGGAGGCAGACAGGTTTTTCTCCGGGTACTCCGGTTTTCCCTGTCAAAATTTCATTCCAGCAACACTCTCCACTATCATTTCATTTCATCTGTCATTCATTTAATCATTGCCCCAGAGGAGTGCGTCAGGCCTCGGCAGCCGGCACAGTTCATATCCTCGCCGCTAGATGGGGGCTTCATTCATTCCATTCCTGACCCGGTCGGAGACTGGAAGCAGGCTGTCGATTTTCATTTCATTTTCAGTATATATCATATATCATATTAAGAGCTTCCTCATTGACGTTTAATCTAAATGAAATAGCAATAGATATTTAACAAATTTATTACACCTTAGTCAATAACATTGAATTAATATACATTAATTAATACCAGTTTCGGCCATATTGTGAGTTTCTTCAGCTATTGTTTTTTAAAAGAAAAACTATTGTAATTACGAGCAAAATTTTTAAATAATATTTTTCTTGGATTTTTTCTATGGAGAATTTATAAGAAATAGTTAATAACAGATCTGTAACAAATGTGGACTTTAATTTTATGATAACTTAATATAAAAATATTTTTTTGAAAATGTCATATATCTAAATAGATATAAATTATATCTAAGTAAATATCCAAGTAAATGCATTAGTTCCAACCCTTTTTTCTATATCTCTTTTATTCTTGGCTTTTCTTAGGTACCATAGATAACCTCTGAATTTAAGGATTACTGTACACAATGGTTTTTGCCCTTTACGTTCACAGCCCTTCAACATTCCTAGCTATCTTCTACACTCTGAGTAATGTCAGTATGGTTCTAAAATCAGAATTATCCCTGTTAGCATTTGCAGCAAGCATAGCAGACTCAAGTGATTCTACACCTTGTACTTAGCATTTGTTTACATACTGTAGTTTAATAAATGTCTGTTCCTGCTTACCCTCTACACCTAACTCCATTAATCTTCTAGGTGAACTCCTGTGTTAACATCTTGTGGCCTCATTGTAAAATAATCCTTGCAGTTTAATTTTAGATCTGAGCTTAGCTTTGTTTTTTTTGGTACAAGATATATTTTACATTACATTATTTGCCCAGGTTCACGAACGTCAGACAGCCAGGATGAGAACACGATCAGAATGGTTTCTGTCTCCGATGGAGGGCAAACTCATTGCTTGCAGCATGGACAGCGACCCAAGTTCAATTCATGTCCTGCGCGGATCTAATAATAGGTCATCTTCAGGAAATATAGGTCAGTAATCAACTGTTGTTTTTATGGGGTTTTTGTTTGTTAAGTGGTCATTAAAGGTTTCAACAACCTACAAGTGTGGTTGGATAGAAGAAAATTTTTCTTGTAAAAGTTAATGTAGACCCTTCATGTGCTTACTCATATTACACGGGTCGAAATAAGAAAAAGATCAAAAAAACTAATCCAATGTACAAGACTGATTTCAAATATGTCACCAATTTTTTCTATGGGTAATTTGAAAGAGAAAAGAACATTATATCCAAAATATGTGAAAGAGGAGGTAAAGAACATTCTACAAGCTGACCCAAGAAAAAGAAATGTTACTTCAGTCCCTCTATATAAAGCTTGACTTGGCTAAATGCTCTGAAGTTACATTTGGGAGGGCAAATAAAAAGATTTTAAGGTATCAAAGAATACAGGTTAGCAATATACTGTATCAGCTGTGAAACTAAAAGGAGGGACGTTAGTGGGTCATAGATGATGGAATAGTTGCGTGATTATGTGAAGAAACTATGAGCAAGACTGAAGAGCTTGGAAAGTATTGAAGTGGCTTTGAATGAACTTACTATATGCATGTCCAAAATTAAAGCAACCTGTGTTGACCACATATGATCAGGTAACGTGTAAACAAATACTTCGCCCATATTTTGCCCAGTATGCCTATCCTTGAACAACCATGAAAGTGAGGGTGTTAAGTGCCCCTGTCAGCTGGTGTACAGTACTGCCGTATTTGTCTAACTTCCGTGTTCACTTGGTAAACCTTTCAGTTGTGGTGCAGAGAAGATACCTGTGGTGGAAGGTAATTGGACAAGGGGAAGCTGGACAGTCATAAGCTGTAGTGGCCAGTAGTCTTAATGCGTATCGGTCTGTTGTTTCTCAGATGTGGCACCAGTTATTAGATCCACAAATGTGCCCCTAAAACCAGGACAAGGACCAAGAGTGACATCCAAAAGATAGGACTGTTATTTGGCCAAGTGGGTGAGATGGTACAAACTGCAGGACTGCATGGCAGCTGGCACCTGACCTCACAGCAGCTTTGTATTAGCAGGTTTAATTGAAACTGTGGTTACAAGAGGCTGGAGTTTTTGTTTCAAGTTTACATCTTTCAAATTTCTTTGTTTTGTCGTTCAAAGATGTTGTTGCAAATCAAAACACTTCTGTCATATGCTTCCACTTTTCCTTAAGCATTATAAATTAAGTAGCAAGAATACAGTCCTTTAATGTTCTATGAACTAACAACCTATTTCTACTCAACCATAGTAGGACTGACAAGAAGTAATTGTGCATTGTAGGTAAATATTTATGAAAAGGGGAAAAGATGTAAGTGAAATTTCAAGAATCGGTGCTTGCCTAATTGCATTGCAGGTAGACAAAACCATGGCCGGGTGGAGAACTGGTGTTGCTAATTTTAGAAATGGTGGCCTCCTGTTAATCAACTTGCTTGGAAATAACCAGCACAGCTTAACTTGAACATGGCATAAGTCATTCAGATATTTGTAACACTTATCTCAAATACATGCCAAAATTTCCAATAGTGCCATGTGTTACGACCGGAATCTTAAACTCTCTCAGTGATCTTCGCTTGCTCAGAAGTCTTGCTTATGCTCGCCAACATTTCACAGGATTGGACTCACAAAATTTACTACATCTATTATGTTCCATGCTTCAAGATATGTGCTTCAAGATACGTGGGATTTACTCTTGTTAAATTTTTAATTATTTAGGGTTGGAGGAACAATCTTTGTTCCAATTTTGGAATCTATGGTATTTTTATTTTCTTCCAAACTTCCTCTTCTTCTACATGTCAAAGGGCAGCATTACCAGGTTGAGCCATAAAAAGAATGATTTTGGACTGGTACTTCACTGGGTTATCATGGGCATCACTGAATCAGCATCAATAGCCATGATACTGCGGTGTGAAAGGCAATGGGAAACCATCAGACTATCTTCCAAAGAGAATATTTGATGGACATGGCTTGCAGGGAAATGACCTCATCGAACAATCCAGCTGATAACCGGCGCCATCTTAGGTCCAGGCTGTGTGGTGTGAAATAGATGACTGGCCACATGAAGGTAGACTCCCAGGCCTTGTATGGGAAATATGTGACTTGGTGGAACATTAACAAGAAACCATCTCTTTGACGCCAGTGCAAAGTGCCATGGAACGTGCAAGGGCTTTTACAACCTGGAAAGCTGCAGATTGTTGAAGATGAAATGGAAAACCATAGTCTCGATATATTAGTCTGAGACACATTGGCGGGGAACTATTTTTTTCAACACTACTAATGGTAACAAAATGTATATCTCTTGGGTCAGAAGACATAAATGCAAATGACGTTGCAGTTGTAGTTTCCAAGTACCTATCCAATCTAGTTCGTGGGTGTACATGTATTAACAACAGAATCATACATGTTACTTTTAAGACCACACCATGTCAACTCCATATAATTCAGATATATACACCGGAATCTATGACTAGTGAAGAAGAAAGAGAGAAATTCTATGGAAAACTAGATTAAGTTTTGAACAACATTCCAAGCAAGGAAATAATGGTAGTTCTTGGTGATTTTAATACAAAAGTTGGTAATACTCCTGCTGATTATGCACTCAGGAATATTGTTGGAAAATACCGTATTTGCTCGCGTATATCTCGCACTTCTTTGACCGAAAATATGTGTGGAAATTTTCGGTGCGATATATACGCGGGGAATGACCGTATTCCAAAAAAAAAACACAAAATTTGCATTATTGAAACCAGGCAACTGGCATACGGTACTTGCCCTATTCATTGTCACTGCCGTCACTGCCTCCAATCTCCGAGATACTCTCGCGTGCATCATTCTGGTCATCATCCCATACTGCTTCATCCTGACTACCGTCCAATGCATTTGCGATGCCCGTCTTCAAAACCTCTTCACAACAATGTCCGTCGACACCATTTCTATTCGTTATGGTTATGCGACATTAAGAACCTAGGAAAAAGACGTCATACGCTCGTTAAGGATGATTTAGGGCAGAAAAGGAATTTAGAGTGCAGACGCTTAGCGATCGATACGATCGATCATCTCCATATCGGTTCCTCGCTACCAGCATGAGCGAGCTCGAATTTAGCCAACCGCGGCGAACGATGTACAGCGTGCTAACACACACGCTGCGCCGTATGCTTGCAAGCGGCCGAACTCTGATGCGACGCAATGCGTAAAGATGAAATCATTGAGATTCAAGAAGACTGAACTGCGTTTCTCTGCGATGTAACAGTAGGCCTACTTGCGCAACTGTTGTGGCGTGCTAATCGCTAATTCGAACGTGTCTCAAGGCGGCGAATTTAGCCAGCCGAAGACGCGGCGAACGATGTACAGCGTGCTAACACTCACGCTGCGCCGTATGCTTGCACGCGTCCGAGCTCTGATGCGACGCAATGCGTAAAGACAAAATCATTGAGATTCGAGAAGACTGAACTGCGTTTCACTGCGATGTAACAGTAGGCCTACTTGCGCAACTGTTGTGGCGCGCTAATTGCTTATTCAAACGTGTCTCAAGGCGGCGAATTTAGCCAACCGCGGCCGAAGACGCGGCGAACGATGTACAGCGTGCTAACACTCACGCTGCGCCGTATGCTTGCAAGCGGCCGAGCTCTGATGTGACGCAATGTGTAAATCAAATATATTGAGTAAAAAGTTTCCGCCCAATCAATACTTTTTCTGAAAAAATTTTTTTACTTCTTTCTCACATTAGGGACATGTTTCGAACAAATAATTTGTTCTTCTTCAGCCTATACATATATCAACTTAGTAATTATCTTAGACATATGCATAATTAAAATACATGCACATTAGACAATTCATTAAGAGTATACAATTACATTCATTAAGAAACATACAACTAAAAAACGCAATGTTAAAATACTTGATAACACATTAAAATATTTGGAAAATTTCTTGTTCCCATTTGTACTGGATGGCCTTGTTATGAAGGCTTATTAAACGGTTATAGGCAGCAGTTCAATAAAGGCTCAGAATCATCCCTCTGGTTTATTCTTGCCGGTGATGTATTGATGGGTTTACATGGCCTTTGGTTGATTTTCTTTAATATCTGCGTCATACGGATTGTTGGTTTTTTGTTGGTAAGGCGATCCTGCCGTGAGTTGTTTATTGTGGAGTAAACTGTAAAGATACGAAATTTAATTAAACTGAAAGATGCGTCTGAGAAGAAGAATAGATATGTTTGAAGGGGCTAATCTGTAACTTACTGGGTGACGTCTTGAATGTGACTAACGGGTTTAACTGAGTGAAATCTTCTTGCCTGGTGCTGTAAAGAGCCAAAGGACTAGTATCAGTAAGTGTGTGTGAAACGGAAACTGTTGCCGCATGAAGTTGCATTGAACGGCTTACCTGTCCTGCCTGTGAGATGTGTAGCGTGGAGCCGTGTTACACTGACTGAACTGCTATGCGCTGGCTGAGGCAAGTGTTTACGTAGTGTGTGGCGGGGAGGGGAGGGTAAGGAGAGGTGAACTTGTCTTGGCTGAGTGGAAACGGGTGTGTGGGTGTGACACGTGACGTCATATGTTTTGATTAGTAACTTCATGGGGGGTGCAGGGTTAGCGTTGATGTGGGAGGGAGATTGGTTTGATTGTTATTCGAAAACGTTTGTTTATACTGTTTGGAGTCTGGAAAAAATTTGTTGATGTTCTCATACAGAATGTTTACTTCGAAGTTGATTTCGTTGAGATTGTGTTGGGTTGTTGCGCTGCGCATTATCAATTTCTATTTGTTCAAGTACGTTCATTATTGCTCCCTTCTTGGCATAGTGGATGATCTCCATATCATTCTGGATGTTTGTAAATTTATGTTTGGTGTCCTGCATGTGTTGTCCCATGGCCGAAAATTTTCTATGTTTTATGGCGTTAACATGTTCGTAATATCTTGTTGTGAAGCTACGTCCGGTCTGTCCTAGGTAATCTGCTTTACATTGTTGGCATTTCAGTTTATAAATGCCTGACGAATGATATTTGTTTGAATCGTTTACTTTCTTGGAGTTAAATATTAGTTTGTGGTTGTTATTATTGGTTCTAAAGGCGATTTTTGTGTTGAATTTCTTGAAAATACTTGTTACGTCGTAGGTGTGTTGGTTGATATACGTGAAGACGGCGAAATGTGTTTTCTCTTTCCTTAAGGGGGTGAGCTGAGATTGAGGTTTGTTTTTGATTTTGTTAATGATTTTTACTATGTCTGGTCGAGTGTATCCATTGGCTTCAGCGACTTGAAAGATTGTGGCTATTTCTTGCTGGTAATCTTGTTCTGACATGGGAATGCTGATTGCTCTGTTGATGTAGCTGACAAACGCCGCCCTTTTGTGACCTTGGGGGTGGTTGGAATTCTTTCTGATTATAGTGCTTGTTTGTGTTGGCTTTCTATATATGCTGTATTGTATTTTTTCATTCTTAGTGGTTATGTTGAGATCTAGGTAATTGATTGAGTTGTTGACTGTGGGGTCACCTGTAAATTTAATGTTAACATCAATGCTATTCAGTTTGTTGAGTAATTGTTCGAAATTGATGGTATTTGTATCCAGAATTACAAAGATGTCATCCACATATCTCCCCCAAAAAAGAATGCCCTCTATTTTATTAATGATGTCATTGGCTTCAAGATGGTCGATGTAAATGTTGGCAAGGATGCCTGAGGCTGGGGAGCCCATCGCCAATCCTTGGTTTTGTTGATATATTTTATCGTTAAACTTGAAATAGTTATTGTTAAGAGTGAAGCTAAGGATCTCCATGAATTCATCTATTTCTACTTTCGATAGTTTCTCATTGTCTAGAAGGTTCTTTTGATTATTTTAATTGTTGTTTGGACCGGTATGTTAGTATACATGTCCTTAATGTCTATGGTGTGAATGGAGTGTGTGGGCTTGATGTTTAGATTCTTGGTTCTCTCGCAGAATTGGAGGGAGTTCTTGAAAGATTTATTAGCTTTGAAGGCATAGTTAGTACGAAGGAATTTCTGTATAAATTGAGACGTTCTGTAGATTGGACTGTTCCTGTAGTTGACTATTCGAAACATGTCCCTAATGTGAGAAAGAAGTAAAAAAAATTTTTCAGAAAAAGTATTGATTGGGCGGAAACTTTTTACTCAATATATTTGATTTGTAAGCGTCAATACGGACTTAAAAAATGGATAACCCTCCAGTTAATCTTCATGATAAGGCGAGCCAGGCCAAAAGGTTGCGATATAAATACAAAAATCTCAAAGTTAAATTATCAACAATTATCAAAGACATAGAATTCATTAAGAAATGCAGGAACCTTAAACTCGTTCCTAAACACATTCAATTCATGCAAAAGAAAAAGATCCAAACAGCGTATGAGAAGAGGACCCAAGAAATAATCAATAGAAAGTTGCTACAAAGAGAAATTAAATTCCTTTACATGAAGAAAAATCACATTAACAATAAATTATACATCACCCACCTGGAAGCTGCCAATAAATCCGGAACAAAAGAGTGGAACGAGTTCCTCACCTACACTCATAACATTATTGAGAACGTAATAAACAAAAAAAGAGAATCTTTGAACAACAAACTCACCCACCTCACGAATTTAGGTAACAGCACAACAGAACAGGTTCCGACACCACAAATCCACAAGTTTCAAGAACCCACAATAAACCTTTCCCAAACCGAGTTCACAAAAACAGAGCTACAAATCCTTGAGAAAGGTCCCCAGTTCAACTGGGAAGCTAGACACAACAGAAAAAACAGCACATTACTCATCGCAGAAGCGGAGGTCGCGATTAAGAAGTTACCCTTTGACGAACAAAACGGAGCACGTCACGAAGTAAACAAAAGAATAAATAAAGTTTTAGAACGCAATAAAACCATTAACAACACAACAATTAGATCAGAAATTTCACAGCTCAATAAAAAGGTAAAAGAAAATAATCTAATCATTACAAAAGCAGACAAAGGCAACACCACCGTCATTATTAACAAAGAGGACTATGTTAAGAAAACTGAAGAATTTTTCAACAACAAAAACTTTACTAAACTAAACAAAGATCCAACAGCAACCACCCAAAGAAAGCTTAAACAAATAATCAAAGACACATCTTTCATAATGAACGAAAAACAAGGTAACAGTTTGATTAACATGAACCCCAGCATTCCCACCCTAAGATCACTCCCCAAAATCCACAAGGACAACATTCCAATTAGACCAATAGTCAACTACAGGAACAGTCCAATCTACAGAACGTCTCAATTTATACAGAAATTCCTTCGTACTAACTATGCCTTCAAAGCTAATAAATCTTTCAAGAACTCCCTCCAATTCTGCGAGAGAACCAAGAATCTAAACATCAAGCCCACACACTCCATTCACACCATAGACATTAAGGACATGTATACTAACATACCGGTCCAAACAACAATTAAAATAATCAAAAAGAACCTTCTAGACAATGAGAAACTATCGAAAGTAGAAATAGATGAATTCATGGAGATCCTTAGCTTCACTCTTAACAATAACTATTTCAAGTTTAACGATAAAATATATCAACAAAACCAAGGATTGGCGATGGGCTCCCCAGCCTCAGGCATCCTTGCCAACATTTACATCGACCATCTTGAAGCCAATGACATCATTAATAAAATAGAGGGCATTCTTTTTTGGGGGAGATATGTGGATGACATCTTTGTAATTCTGGATACAAATACCATCAATTTCGAACAATTACTCAACAAACTGAATAGCATTGATGTTAACATTAAATTTACAGGTGACCCCACAGTCAACAACTCAATCAATTACCTAGATCTCAACATAACCACTAAGAATGAAAAAATACAATACAGCATATATAGAAAGCCAACACAAACAAGCACTATAATCAGAAAGAATTCCAACCACCCCCAAGGTCACAAAAGGGCGGCGTTTGTCAGCTACATCAACAGAGCAATCAGCATTCCCATGTCAGAACAAGATTACCAGCAAGAAATAGCCACAATCTTTCAAGTCGCTGAAGCCAATGGATACACTCGACCAGACATAGTAAAAATCATTAACAAAATCAAAAACAAACCTCAATCTCAGCTCACCCCCTTAAGGAAAGAGAAAACACATTTCGCCGTCTTCACGTATATCAACCAACACACCTACGACGTAACAAGTATTTTCAAGAAATTCAACACAAAAATCGCCTTTAGAACCAATAATAACAACCACAAACTAATATTTAACTCCAAGAAAGTAAACGATTCAAACAAATATCATTCGTCAGGCATTTATAAACTGAAATGCCAACAATGTAAAGCAGATTACCTAGGACAGACCGGACGTAGCTTCACAACAAGATATTACGAACATGTTAACGCCATAAAACATAGAAAATTTTCGGCCATGGGACAACACATGCAGGACACCAAACATAAATTTACAAACATCCAGAATGATATGGAGATCATCCACTATGCCAAGAAGGGAGCAATAATGAACGTACTTGAACAAATAGAAATTGATAATGCGCAGCGCAACAACCCAACACACAATCTCAACAAAATCAACTTCGAAGTAAACATTCTGTATGAGAACATCAACAAATTTTTTCCAGACTCCAAACAGTATAAACAAACGTTTTCGAATAACAATCAAACCAATCTCCCTCCCACATCAACGCTAACCCTGCACCCCCCATGAAGTTACTAATCAAAACATATGACGTCACGCGTCACACCCACACACCCGTTTCCACTCAGCCAAGACAAGTTCACCTCTCCTTACCCTCCCCTCCCCGCCACACACTACGTAAACACTTGCCTCAGCCAGCGCATAGCAGTTCAGTCAGTGTAACACGGCTCCACGCTACACATCTCACAGGCAGGACAGGTAAGCCGTTCAATGCAACTTCATGCGGCAACAGTTTCCGTTTCACACACACTTACTGATACTAGTCCTTTGGCTCTTTACAGCACCAGGCAAGAAGATTTCACTCAGTTAAACCCGTTAGTCACATTCAAGACGTCACCCAGTAAGTTACAGATTAGCCCCTTCAAACATATCTATTCTTCTTCTCAGACGCATCTTTCAGTTTAATTAAATTTCGTATCTTTACAGTTTACTCCACAATAAACAACTCACGGCAGGATCGCCTTACCAACAAAAAACCAACAATCCGTATGACGCAGATATTAAAGAAAATCAACCAAAGGCCATGTAAACCCATCAATACATCACCGGCAAGAATAAACCAGAGGGATGATTCTGAGCCTTTATTGAACTGCTGCCTATAACCGTTTAATAAGCCTTCATAACAAGGCCATCCAGTACAAATGGGAACAAGAAATTTTCCAAATATTTTAATGTGTTATCAAGTATTTTAACATTGCGTTTTTTAGTTGTATGTTTCTTAATGAATGTAATTGTATACTCTTAATGAATTGTCTAATGTGCATGTATTTTAATTATGCATATGTCTAAGATAATTACTAAGTTGATATATGTATAGGCTGAAGAAGAACAAATTATTTGTTCGAAACATGTCCCTAATGTGAGAAAGAAGTAAAAAAATTTTTTCAGAAAAAGTATTGATTGGGCGGAAACTTTTTACTCAATATATTTGATTTGTAAGCGTCAATACGGACTTAAAAAATGGATAACCCTCCAGTTAATCTGCAATGTGTAAAGACGAAATCATTGAGATTTGAGAAGACTGAACTGAGTTTCTCTGCGATGTAACAGTAGGTCTACTTGCGCAACTGTTGTGGCGCGCTAATCGCTAATTCGAACGTGTCTCAAGGCGGCGAATTTAGCCAACCGCGGCCGAAGACTCTGTGAACGATGTAAAGCGTGCTAACACTCACGCTGCGTCGTAGACTATGCTTGCACGCGGCGCCTCGATCCCTAATCGGCTCGTACCGAAGTTCGGATCAACTCGCTGTTGCTCGCTCTTCCTGTTAGTATCGCTTCGGTTAAGTTCCTGCACAATGACGACTGTTGTGGCGCGCTAAATCGAACGTGTTTCTACCTCAAGGTTATTACGGTCATTTATATGACGGCATTAGTAATGAATGCGAGTACTTTTTTTTTCCCTGAAATTTCAAATAAAAATATGGGGTGCGAGATATGCGCGGGGGCGAGATATACGCAAGCAAATACGGTATTGCATTGATGAAAGGAATGTCAGAGCAGAAAGATAACTCCAGCTCCTGTTTTGTATGGAACACCAGCTATAAACCAAAAACCCCGTGGCACTACAGCCCATGAAGGGCCTACGCCTACCAAACGACTGCTGCCCAGCCATTTGGCCTGCAGATTATTTGGTGGCGCGTGGTCAGCACGTTGGTTCCCCTTGGCTGTTAATCTTGGTCTCCGTAACCGGAGCACTGCCTCACTGTCAGATAGCTACTCAGTTGTCCTCACGAGGCTGAGTGCACCCCGTTCCAGCCCTCATGTCAGTTTCTAAAATCCATGTCGGAGCCGGGAATGGAACCTGGGGCCTTCGTGTGCGAGGCAGGAATGCTACCCGAACACCACGAAACCCTCTTGGAACACCAGCTATGCATTGCTAATACTATTTTTCAACACTATATTCGGAGATTATACACATGATGCTCACTTGGTGATTTGTACAGGAATCAAATCGAGTTCATATTGGTCATCAACCACTGTATATCACCTGTTGTCAATGTTAAAACTTATCCAGGAGCTGAATGCGGAACAGATTATCACAGAGGTGCCTCCAACTATTACAGAACCTCACGATTACGGTCAAAGGGGAAATTATTACGGAAAAGTGACATTATCACGAAAAGAAAATAAATTACTGTGAAAAATTAAAAGGAAAGTTACAGGGTCTCAATTGGTAACGAAAAAGTAGCTAATTTTACAAACTACTGTAGTACCGAAAAGTAGCTAATTTTCATGTCTGAATGGTTGGAGGTAACGAAAATTAGCCGAGGTTGGTTTAAATCATTTAATCTCGCGCCGCTGGGCTGACAGATTGCGAATGAGCAATTTTCACGAAAGCGGCGCCGATTGCGTAAGCTATATTTCCCCATGCCCAACCTCAAGGAAATCCGTACTGAGGAAACCTTGAGTGGTAAACATCAGTTCAAACGTATATTTTCGGCATCAAGAGAGTTTTTATTTTTGTGTGAAAAATGTTTCTGTATTACCGTATTTGCTCGCATATATCTCGCCACTGCGTATATCTGGCATCCCACTTTTAAATTGGAAATTGCAGGAAAGAGTATTCCTCGCATATATCTCGCGTTAATTTCTGACGCCGTCATAAAGGTGATCGTAGTAATTATAAAACACGTCTTGCCCGCGATATTATTGTTCGCTTTTGCGGCGGTGCTTTCCTTTCTTTCACGGTGTTTGTTGTCCGTCTGTTGCATTGTCGACAAGTAGGGCTACCAGTATTGTCTTCACGTTCCATTTTTGTTTCTCAGTTAAGTGTGATAGTTTTCTTGTGGAAATCTATCTTTTAGTTATGTAAAAACGCAGAAGTTATACGGCTGGATTTAAACTCAAAGTCATCAAATATGCAGACGACGATGGTAATAGAGCTGCCGGCCGTGAATTCATTGTGAATGAATTTTATATTCTCTGCTGGCGTCAACAGAAAGACGCGCTAGAAACCAATAACCAAACGCGTAAGGTGTTTTCAAATGCGGCGTCACAGTAAAACAACAATACAGGGTGTGAACGTCAGCTGTTTTGTTGGCGCTCCACACTCTTAAATAAGTAATTGTTAGGTTAGGACACGTCGCGATCTGTTATTGTTAGCCACGTAAAGCTGACGACAGAAGACAAAATAAAGAAGGCCGTCTGTTGAACTCTTGCATGATTTGGCGCTCCACACGCTAAATAAGTAATTGCTAGGTTAGAACAAGTCGAGATCTGGTATTGTTAGTCACGATAAGCTGACGACAGAAGACAAAATAAAGAAGGCCATTAGTTGAACTCTTGCATGATTGGATATAGGGGTATGAATTATGATGTAGACAGATGTTATTAAGAGCTTCTTGATGACTGGCATCGCAAATGCATTGGACGGAAGTTAGGATGATGCAGTATGGGATGATGATGCACGCGAGAGTAGCTCGGAGATTGGCAGCAGCGACGGCAATTGACAATTCCAGGCGTATTGTTTCAATAATGTTTTTGTTTTTGCGGGAATAAGGTATTTCACTCACAAATCCCCGCATATATCTCGCTCCGAAGATTTTCACACTTATTTTCAGTGAGAAAAGTGCGAGCTATTAGCGAGCAAATACAGTATTAGGAAATCTGACTCTCCGTGAGACGTTTATTGCTTTAAGTCCAGAAGTCAATATTGGCATGAGATAGGTTTTGTAAAGCGTGATTTAGGATGTTAAAGGAAAGGATTCATCCCACAGTAAATTGCATACAGGGTGATAGAAATGTGATGCCGTATGTACTCTATTCCTGATTTCATGTGTAATGGTGTTTCCTGCAGAGACATAGCTGCCCAATTACTTAAAATTATCAATAATATTTATACTGTCATCACCGAGTCAGAGATGGATTTTTTCGGGTTTCCTACTCATTACCAAGCCAACTGTCTTCTGTCGGCTGATGCTTAGTCCCTTCTTATCCAACTCTGTCTTCCAAAGATCTAGCTTCATTTGTACTTCCGTTTCAGTCTCGCCCCATAACATGACGTCATCGGCAAATACTAATGCATTTGTTGTTTTATGTCTCTTCTTTACAGCTTTTATTACCTCATCCATAATATTAATGAAGAGTAGTGGGGATAGACAACTACCTTGTTGAACACCACTCTTGGTTTCAAACCACTCTGATCTGTTGGTTTGGACTTGAACACAGCTCCTTGTCTCCTGGTAGAGATGTCTGACATGGGTAGTAATATCTTCAGCCACATCCTTTTGCTTCAAGCTTTCCCAAATACTGTATGTTTCCATGGTATATGGTTATATGCCTTTTCAACATCAAGAAAAACAGCAATAATCATCTTATTCTTCTCCCAGTATTTCTCAAAGAGCATTCTGATCGCAAAAATAAGGCCAGTAGTTGATCTGCCTGGTCTGAATCCATGTTGTTCTTCTAATTTAGGCTCTACATTTTTCCTTATTTTGTTTACAAGAATGGACACGTACATTTTCAAGCCGCGAGAGAGCAGAGTAATTCCTCTGTTATTGGCACACTGTTTTCTGTTTCCTTTTTTAAACAATGGAATGATCACTCCAATCGTTGGGAATCTGATTGTCTTCCCACACCTTCCCCAAAACTCTATACATCCAATGTATTTCAATTTCTCCAAGTATTTTGACCATATCAATGTTGAATTCATCTAATCCAGGTGACTTTTTACATTTCATTTTCTTTATGGCAGTTTCTACATCAAGCTAGGTTAGTGTCTCAGTAGTAGGACCACTGCTTCCGGTAACTGAAGGATCATTACTGTCATTGGTCTTATCATTTCTGTTTGACAATATGTCAAAATGTCGCCGGAACTCCTGTACTATGGCCGTTTCATTTCTTGTAATCTGTCCATTTGGCTGCTCAACTGCTCTGATGGTTTCATAATTCCTTCTCTGGTTTCGGATTATGCTATACAACATCTTTTTACTTCCATCCGGATCCAATTTCCTTGCAAGATCTTCCTTACATTTCGAAATACATATATTTTAAAAGTCTCCATCTCGAAAATTTGGGACATCCAGTATGGTTAATTCAAAATTCTGTTATGTTGATTTTTCTTTCGAACTTCTGTGCCATTGGATAATCAAACTGGTTATCTCAAAATCGTGTATAACTTTTATAATTCGTGATTCAAATTCCAAGAAAATATGCCCTCTTGTCGTATTATTCATGGAATCCTCTCAGAATAATTCGTAATATTCGATACCTACTTTGAACGTTCATCCTCCGAACTCACATGCTCAAGAGGGCCGGCTGTCTGCACGACTTGCCAACGGGAATCTCATCAAATGGAGCAAGATCACTGCCAGTTGCCAAAAATCATAAAACTTGTGACCACGAAGACTGCGGGAATCCTGTCAAAGGTGATTGGGCACCCATCACGAAACATCCCGAAACCTACTCGCCATTTTTCCCATGGCCGTATGATTAAAAGCATACGGGGAGCGAGAAGTGCGCCTACCCATTTAGAAATGACAGTCTATGTAGCATCGCGATACTCATTTCTCCTCGTGATTCACCGTGAACTCCCAACACTGCATAGAGACAGCGGGAATCACGGTGCCGACCATACGACATATCCATAACTGCTCGTGAATTTTAACCATGCCCAACCTCGAGCTTGCCTCCGCCGTTCTTCCGGACAGATAGACAGACAGACAATTGGCCGGGTGCGGCGCCGATTGCATATTATCGTGTTCCCAGTGACCAACCGCAAGGACATTGTAATTCTCGTATAACGGCTGTAAGCAGCAGCGGTTGCGATACATTGTGATATTTCTCCGCATTCAATGACTAGAACAACGGGATTCTTGTCAAACGTACAGCAAGCGGCGCTGATTGCGTAATTATGCTATATTTTCCCGTGCCCAGCTCAAGGACAATGGAAATCTCATCAATCGACTAAAAGTGACACCAATTATGTAAATCGCGTTTTTTCTCCGTGTTCTATCGTGGAAACTACGGGAATCTTATCAAATGGCTGAGACCAGCGCTGATCGTGTAACATCTCGATACTGTATTTCTCTTAGAATGAGGGTTTCAAGGATTCCCAAGTTTGGTCAAGGAAAGTGAACATGACAAACTTGAAGAGGAATTTGCTGTTTAACAGTGTGATGCTTTCCCAGAATATATTTTACAAGGCCCTAGAATTGATGTCAACAAGGGCTTAAAAACGAAAGTGGACAGTTCAAGTTTAAACCTTAAGTAATGTGGTAATTGCAATATTATGTATACCTCACAGTAACTCTCCCACAGAAAGAATTTTCAGTGTTGTTAGGAAAAATCAAACAGAATTCAGACCTACATTAAGCACATCTACACTGGGATTGCTTATGATTCAGAAGACGAAAATGTCATCACAGGGGGGGAAGTATGTACCAAGAAAACTTGCACGGAAAAGCAGCTACTGGGTGCAAAACAAGCTACAAGGAATGTTTTATCACAGAACTAGCAGGTAATGTGCAAATTTTGTTGTGTAATATGATATTCTTTACTATAGGTTGCTTCCGGGTAGGGAGGTGGTGTCATTATCGATAAGGGAGGAGCTTGCTTTGGATTTGATGCAAAAATATTTGAGTGAGGGGAGGGGCAATATAAGGGATAACTGATAACTCACTTCTAAGGTTGGCACCTATGTTATCATCTATTGTTCATGGTCTTCAAGTTACGCTTCAAGAAAATATATTGTGTACAATGCCACAGGAAGATGCTGAAGGAAGACAAGCTTAAGAACTTTGGAGTGTACAAAATGTCCTTCAAGACATTAGAAATGGTTTCGCTACTCATGCAGAGTCCTTGCAGAGCACTCAAGAACAGTATAACAACAATCAAGAATAAATTTTCTGAAAATTGAAGTGATAGAAGCCATTTTGTCAGTGTTGCCTAGTTCTACTATAGAAAGCTTCCAGTCGGTCAACACAAATTTTGTGTCCGAATTATATTAGGCGGGTAAACCAGTATTGATATGCCCTAACATGAAAATCATAACATAAGATATTTATCACAAAATAACACGCTTTTATGTACAAAAATGGGGGTACTTAAATTGGATGACATGTTTCGTACGTCAACCATTCATCTCCAGATCCTGCTCACTTAGGCTTAGTTAATACATGATGTTTAAGAATTACACATGCACATATACAATGTTCAGATTACATAAGTTCCTAAAAACTTGTGTAAGTCGTCAATCATATTTATAGATGTTATTGTTCACTTCTGTGGTTGTTGCGTTGTTGTTAATGTTTTTTAAGTATGTTGGTTGGTTCCTCAGTTTAGGGGCTGCGACAACGCGGTCTTGTAGCCCCGTATACTTTGGATGTGTGTATACTCTGTCTAATAACCGGTGTTAATTGTGATGGCTGTATTAGTGTGTGTTATCTGTAATTTAGGTAAGGACTGCAGACGATTAATTTTCAAGTAGTTCCTACTTTTGCTACCAATAATACTACCATCAACGACATCTAGCTGCAGACTTGATTACTAGATGCCACTGCAACCGGCACCTGGCGACGAACGTTGGAACTTACAGAGCGTTATCAAATCTAACCTACAAATTTTGCTTCACACAAGTTTAGTTAGTGGAAGGTTCTTTTACATGCCATAAAAATATGATATGTCTCGCCGGCTTTACTTCCCCTCCGAAGGAAGGCACACTGAGGGATTTTTAACGTTCTTAAAAAATCCGAGTACTTCGGCCGGGTTTGAACCCACGATCGTCGGCATAGAAGCTCAGCATGCTACCAACTATGCCACTAAGTATGTTAAGTATGTTAACCTGTGTTCTTTTGAATTATTAATGTGTCCAGATTCAGGAATGATGTCTACACTATTTTGTTAAATCAACCATTCTTAATTAAATTGGTGGCCTATTGTGGGTGGTTATAATACTCGAAATATGCACTGCACTAGAATGGCAAAAGGTTATTTTAAACTTATCTGTTATTCGAAACCCGAGCCCTACGGCGTCTGCTCTCGTTCACTATTCACACTGGATTGAAATTTGTGAGGTCTGCTCGCTACCACCTCACTATAGTGCTGCACTCTACTTGTGGTTTTGTGTACTGTGTTATAAGCGCTACGCCAAAATGTTGTCTGTGCCATCTGTTGTTGCTTCTTCAAACCTTGCTTGGTTGTCTGGAGCTGGCAATGATCTAACCTGTGATGATGTATGCCAATTGTAAAGGACGATCTCAACTATTAACAATCAATCTCTTCCCCACCTTGCATAAACCAATGAGTCATATTTAAGTGCTCCAGGTTTATTTGGGGTTTCTTGAACTCGTTACAAACTGCCTAACTTAGGCCTTGGTTTATTGAGAAAATGGTACAACGTACATCCTTCTCGCTTAGCATTTGTCCCATTCACATTTCTTTTTCTTTGTATTAATTTTTGCATATCTCAGTTATGGATGGACAGGACAAATTGGAGACGGCTCATTTATAACCGCACCCGGCTTGCTGGAGCGAAGAAACTATGATGATGTCCCAGTAATTGGAATAACATTTTGTTGACCGACTGAAAAGTTGTTATATCAACTCAATTAGGGACTTTGCGATGTTGTGGTCATGTAGCCCCATGTACTCGGGTATGTATATGTGGAATCTGTCTTATAACGTGTGTCTGTGATGGCTGTACTAGTGTATGTGTTAGGTAGATTTCATTAGAAACTATTCCAATGGGTACCATGTTTCGACTTACGGAAAATTTCGACATTTCGTATTTCACATCCCCCAGACCCCCAAAACCACCGTCGGTTCAAATGTTTATATATACTGTAATTTATGTATATATGAGTCGTCTAGTATCAAAACCGGCCAAGTCACTGAAGGCATATTTTTCAGAATGGATGAAAAACCTCTCGAGACAAAGCAATGGTGGTCACAAAAGATTTTATTGCATAGTTATATCCGTAATGGTTTAATATTGAAGTTCTGCTATTTTGAGAAATCTGATTCATAATGAACCCATCTGTTTTGCTAATATTAATTTTGACTTGGCCGTTTTTGTTGCAATTTGGTATAATTTTAGTATTTTTTGTAAAACTTTCCTTTTTAAATTCAAAACTCCAGTGAAAAAAGGCAATTAATTTAAAATAAATTTACATTGTAATTACCTGTCTTTATTGCAATAAAAACGACAGCATTCTGCTTAAATTGGATAGTAATATATGAAGATGAACATCAGAAAGCTGAGGAGAATGCAAAATAGGTATTATATCATTAAAAGTTAGTAGTTCACTTAGATCTTGAACACAGTAAAAGAAAATGAGTCACTTATTAAAATAGGAACAATATACACGTTACACTACACAATAATGACAAAATACGAGCACACAGGATATACGATTGCTTTCGCGCCAATGCGGTAAGAAGTCCGCGAATACAGAAGTCAGTGTTGCAAACGAACAAAATATAAATTATTATGACTTCGAAGAGTATACAATATAAGGAACAATATTGCCTACTGATATTATCACATTCTTGCATAATCTAACAACGCAAGATTCCAAACAATAATGCTGCATCGACATGAAGATTGCTACTCGTTCTTTGACATGGCCGGTTATGAAAGCACTGCCTGCATGACTTGGCCCATTTTGTTGCACGACCAAGAATTCAGTGCTCTGTAACATGAAGACATGGACGATTTTGAAGCATATTCTTGTTTCGCCTGATAGTGCTATACTTCTACTTCAAATTGATAACCTTAACTCATTTTCGTAAATTTTGTGACTTTCCCGGTTTTGATACTAGACGACTCATATGTATATATATATATGTAGGGTCTTCATATCTGCTTGGCAAGGACATTCTCGCTCCGCCAGTAACGGCTGAGTTACCGGCTGCCGGGCGCGCATATGTACGGCTGAATACCGTGCTTAGAATCAGTATCATGCATTTTTACTCACCATGTTTACAGTAGATGCTGAAAATGTTCCCCATCTGCTGCCAAACATAATCGGCATCTCTTTATGAAGTTTCTGGTTATTCCGGTTAATTTAGCTTCAGTTGTTTCATTGTGATTGTGTATAGTGCTGTAATGCCTGATGTGAAATATTCGTTACTTGAATTTGTATATCTGCACAATACGTACTTAAAGTGCATGGAATCGTGCGCTAGAATAAGACAAAAGTTTCGAGTGAAATTTCCAGGGAGACCCATTCCTATAAATTGGACAATAAAACAACTAACTAAGAGATTCAAACGTACAGGTTCAGTAAACAATAAAAATAGACATAAAGGTCGTTAGGCCTATTTCCTTACTGAAGCTAAATTAACCGGAGTAACTGGAAACTTCATAAGGAGATGCCGATTATGTTTGGCAGTGGATGGGGTCCATTTTCAGCATCTACTGTAAACATGGTTAGTAAAAATGCATGATACTGATTTTAAGCACGGTATTCTGTCGTACATACGCGCGCCCGACAGCCGGCAACTGAGCCGTCACTGGCCGAGCGCGTGAGCGAGAATGTCCTTGCCAAGCAAATAAAAAGACCCTGTATATGTATATACTAGCAGAAGTACCCGCTCTTCGAACGGTCTTGGGTATTAATAACCAGACGCTATCAATTGAGCTACTGTTGCAATGGTTAGGGGCTTGTCATTCCTTCATAAGTTTTATCAGAACAAAGTTAGTTTTTCTGGGTATATCTCAGACACTGTTAATTTAAGGGCCTTAAAATGTGGTTTTTGGAGACCCATTGTAGACTCCCTAGTTTTGTGTCACACATTGAGAAGCATAACATATGCTTTGGTTGTCTTTCTAGGATAATTTTAATTTTTCGCCTATTTTAGCATGTATTTTGAAAAGTTTTTCCCTATACCAACCCCTCTATGAGAAGTACAGTGAAGAATTTTATAAATGATTGGTGTATTGACTCATGGTTACAATACCTAATTTTACGATGCTCCAAGCACCCGAACACGAGTTATAGACGTACAAGAAGATCAATCAACCACACAGTGTCAAACAAAATCATCTTTACGATGAACCCGTTTGTCGACAAAAATATGATTAGTTAAAATGTGCTCTCAAACTAAATTCACCTACCGTGTACTTCCTGAAGTGAAAATAATATTGAAAACCTTGTTGACGAAATGCAATATATGTCAAATGAAAACTGACTCTCACCATTGTGGAAAGTCGCCATCCCCAGGAAGACTCCTTTACTAAATTATAAAGGCTTGTGGTGCAAGAAAATTCAGGATTTTTAGCCTCCACTGCCCAAATTCCCAAAAGCTGCAAAAAACCCTATTTCAATTCAGGAATTTTCGAAAATAATGTTGCTGTTTTGTGATATAATAGACCTTCTGTACAACATATCGCAAGTGTAAGTTGCGTTTAAAAATTCTAGGGTACCCCATGACCCCCTTAAGCGCATTGATGAATTTTACAGTCTATGTTTGTTTCCATGATAACCTTATAGCCATTTGCAAACTTTTACAGAAATTTAATAAATTGAGTGGCATTGCTTCTTACAGAAATAGATGGAAAGTGTGAGGTCACCTCTTGAGATACTGTTGTCATGGTTACCGGCTTGCATTCCTTCATTAGTTTCTTCTTGTTCTTCTTCTTTCGGATGGGCCAGCTAAGGACCACGACGTTCAACTTTTCAGCTTGGCGAGGGACTTGATGTTTGCCCAATATTCGCGCATTCTCTGGCTATGTTTCTCCTTTCTGTCTTTTGTCCAGATTCATTCATTCATTCATTCGTTTATTTGCAATTGGGGGTGTGTCCCCCGGTGGCAAATTAGATATACAGTACATAACAAATAAATAATTGTACATAACAATTCACTAACAATTAAACTGTAGTATTTACACTAATAGTCAGTCTTTTCTTAAACACACCTATATGTTTGGGAAAAGGCTCTAAGACTGCGGCAGGCAGAGTGTTCCAATTATCAATGGCACGGTTTACGAAAGAATATTTACCATAATTTGTTCGCTGTGGTCGGCCCTTAACTTTGAAAGGATGATCGCCTCTACCCATGTAAGTAGGCTTTTCCATACGTTTGCTAAGCTCACCCCATGCTGGTTGATTTGTATACGTGTTGTACATAGCGCAGAGTCTAGATTTCATCCTCCTAGCCTCAAGTGATTCCCACCCAAGTTTCTTTAACATACGGCTCACACTGCTCCTGGGATTAAAGTCACTGAGCACAAATCTAGCGGCCTTTCTTTGTACCATTTCCAACTCATTTATGAGCCCTACTTGATATGGATCCCAAACCGCCGAGGCATATTCCAGAATAGGTCTTACAAGTGACAAATATCCTAATTCTTTAGCAGAGGTACTACTTCCTTTTAATACCCTCATTACAAAGTGCAGGGATTTGTAAGCTTTAGAAACTACACATCCTATATGACTACTCCATTTCATATCATTTCTTACGTGAACGCCCAAATATTTGCAAGAATCTTCTTCTACAAGTATTTCCGAGCCAATGTAATATTGAAAATCTTGCCTTCGCACTTTCCCTATTTTTATTAGACTACATTTTCTTGTGTTGATTTTCATTTTATTTACAATCGCCCACTTATAGACCAGGTTCAAGTCATCGTGAGGTACTGCATTGTCTTGTGAGTCGTGTATCTTTCGATATATTACACAATCATCCGCAAACAATCGACAGTCACTGCGAATCCCATTTGGTAAGTCATTTATAAACGCCAAAAATAACAACGTTCCGATTACGCTGCCCTGAGGGATACCCGATGTTACGGTAATTTCATCCGAGAATCGGCCTTCAACTTTCACTTTCTGGGAACGACCCGTCAAAAATTCTTGGATCCATAAAATTACTCTTCTATCAATCTTCGTCGAAGCTAATTTATGGAGTAGCATGTCATGCGGCACGACATCAAATGCCTTCGCAAAATCTATAACTACGGCGTCGACTGAAACTCCATCGTCTAACGATTCGCTAATATCTTGAAAAAGTGATAGCATCTGACTCTCGCATTAGTAACCTTTCCGAAATCCATGTTGCCTATCATTAAACCATGATAATGTTTCCCACTGTTCCCTCAAGTAGTCGCAAATGAGATGCTCCATCTGTTTACAAACGATGGACGTAAGACTAACCGGCCTGTAGTTGCCCAATTCAAGTCTGCTCCCTCCCTTAAATATTGGGACTACCGTAGCTCTTTTCCAGTCATCTGGGATTTGCGCATTGTTAATGGACACATTAAACATCACCTCTAAGTATCGTGCCATGGCCCTACCTCCTAGTTTAAGTACTTCACTAACAATATTATCAGGACCCTTCGATATATTGTAACGTAATTTTTGTATTAGCTTTACAATTGCTGACTGGTTTATTTGGAGAAGTGGAGCCCCTGATTCACCGTTAAGGTCCAACACACAGCTATTAGATTTATTGAACACACTACCATAAAAGACATTTAATTCATTAGCAATGACCTGTTTCTCAGTAATTAATTTACCTTCACCGGACATTATCATTGACAAATTATTTGAATTTCCCTTTCTTCTCCTAACGTAACTGTAAAATTTTTTCCACCCATCGCCTCCCGAACCAAGTAAACCTTGCATATAATTGTCATGAGCAGCCCTCTTTTCTAAGACGAGCTCTCTTGATAAGGACTTAAATTTCAACATGTACTAGTCACTATCATGTCTTTTATTGTATAATTTCCTAATTTTCCGTTTAAGACTCCCGATTTCCCGTGTGTAATACTCAGGATCTGGGTTATGTCTCAGTAATTTAAATGGAACAAATTTATCAATAGCGCTATTTAAAATTTTCAAAAAGTTAGTCCACAGGATATTAATGTGATTTCCTTCCGATGCCCATCCTACAAATAGCTCATTCAAATACCCCTGAAATTTGCCCTGATCCACCCTGCGATACTGGAATATGATCTTATTTGCTACATCAGAGTCTAATTTTGTAATGTCACCGTATCTAATATTTAATTCAACCCCAGAATGGTCACTAATTCCTGGTACTTTCAGACAGTTAATATACAGCTCTACAGTGCAGCAAGCATAAAAATATCCCAGGATCTTCTCCCTCACTCTGAAATTAAAGAGCAGTTGGCCTACATCAGATCTAATTTTTTGATTTTTGCCACGAATTACCACTTCCCTGGAACAACGTGAATGTGCTATGTCAGCTCAAATAGGATTGGTGAAATCAGCTGTAATAGCCCAGGCATTTTAGGATTTAAGGTTGAAAAAAATCATGTAAAGCTAATTTTCTGAGAATTTGACAATTTGACCGTGGGGAACAACATACTAAAATTCTCCAAGCTTCCTATGCCGGCTTCCTTGTTTTCCAGGCCTAGAAACCTCGAATTCCAGGATATTCCTGGAGCACATGTAAAAACCGAATCGTTTATCCAAAATTGACAAAGTATGGTATCAAATGAAAGAGGAGAACATGCAGGTTCCAAAAAATGTAAGAAAAACAACGTTCGGTCACTTCCGGTCGATAAAAAACAAAAAAAAACGCGCGAAATACAATTTTTTAAATTTTGTTTTCAATCAACTCGGTTTTCAGTGACCAAAACATGGGTTTAACGGAAAATAAGCTAAACAGAACGAAAGAGCATGTTTTAAGCTTTCCATAAGTGTCTTTTGTGTGTTTGTACGTCTAATAATGCACGAGCTACAGCCAGAATAAGTTGAACGCCACGTTGATTTGGTTACGCGATGCCCATGTAAAAAATCATAAAACGACGCAAGATTTGCTAAATGTATTAAAAAAAACGACAAAAAACACACTCAGATGTACAGTTGATAACATGCGTTTTAATGAACATTTGGTTTATGGTTTTAACAGCGACAATTTATTTAAAAAAAAAAAATGTGTAATTAAAAATATATTTGGTGCAATATTGTACATGTAGGGTCGACTAATGTCCTACGTCGGTGTGTATGGCTGGCACGGCCTCCTCCTGGAAAGTAAAAAGAAAATTAATAGCTCTTTTTCGTGAAATCATTTGAATGATTGCAATGTCAGAAATATGTATAATATAAAAACATATAAATAAGTCCTAGGCTTATAGACATATAAAAGCATGTTGAAACATGAAATCTAAAAACTAAATGTTACAGCAGCAGCTGATATATTTCGTTGCCATGGTACTGCTTTCCGAGGTAAATTAGGGGCTGGTGTAGACATCATAACACCACCCATGTTGTGAAACGTCCCATGTCCGGTCTGCGTGCACACATTAACGTCAGTGTTATCAAAGGAATATTGAACAAATTATTTGTTCGGCTCTGCTTCGCCAAGCTGTACTTCGCCTGTGTCATTTTCACTGGCCGTGAAAGCTATTACGTTACTCTCGTGACAAAGAACCTCGTTGTAGGACACGGAGAAACCCATGTTATGAAGAAGATCTACAAGCTACCGCGACCCGTAGTGTCGGTGGACATACACGCCAACTGCCAACAAGTTAGGAGATAAAAAGGACTTCGGACGATGAGCTGAAATAATTGCCTGCCCAATGGCTTTTTTCTTGGCGGATTTGCCGGTTGCGCCCTCTAACTTGGTCGTGATGATCCGATCAAGAAACAGAGCTAGAGTATTCGGTAGAACATCGGCATCTAACGACTGCTCTTCTGCGGACGGATATTCCTCCAGATTATATGCAAGCGTCCGAATATCTTCTTTTATAATTTGAGCGGCCTTTTCTACAATTCACCGACGTTCATCGGCCTCGGAATTCCCACGTTCCTCGTACCATTTGTCGTGCAAGATGTTGTAGTTTCGACCTGGCAACTCGGTGATGAAGATTCGCTGTCCATAGTGGCTAAGTAGTTTTTCTTTGAGTTACGTTTGCGCGTATGGGCCGCATTCCATTTCTTTACATACTTTCTCAAGGTAGTCATGAAGATCACCAAGCGCGAACTGGCAATCTTCATTGGTCTCCAAAAACGTACAGAGCTTTTCAATGGTGTCGTGTTTTTCGGGGTGCACAGGACGGCCACGGCCAGTCTTGAAGCTGCTACCATCACCCTCCAAAACGCCTCCAGATACAAATCGGAGATGACATTCTCAATGATATTTGGCCTCGGCAGCAACAAGGTCCATTATGCTGTCCACACGAGCACATACAGTACGTCCCCATTCATCGCCACGTTCGATTGCTCGGAGTCGGATGCCTGTAATAACTCGAATCGTTTGGATCTCGTGGATATTACGTCTGTACTTAACTTCCTTTTTCGTCTCCTTCCGAGACGAGGCCTCTTTGCAACAGAACAGACAATCTTCTTTTATGTTGAAAGGGTCAACAGAAGAACAAAGAGTAGGTTTTAAGAGCGTTTCCTCATTGGAAAATTCTCCTTCGGGCCTTTTATCTAGAGATGCCTTTATCGAACCAGGCCGCGTGTAAGCGATCCTAAAAATAAAGTAAGTAAAATTAGTTAAGTCGCCTCCGTAGCGTAGCGGTCAGCATGGTTAGCTGCCGCCCCGGAGGTCCTGGGTTCGATTCTCGGCTCTGCCACGAAATTTGAAAAGTGGTACGAGGACTGGAACGGGGTCTACTCAGCCTCGGGTGGCCCAAATGAGTAGAGGGGGTTCGATTCCCCCTCAGCCATCCTCGAAGTGGTTTTCCGTGGTTTCCCCCTTCGTCTTCGGGCAAATGCCGGGATGGTACCTTCTTCAAGGCCACGGCCGCCTCCTTCCCTCTTCCTTGCCTAACCATCCTCACCATTCCTTACCTTCCCTCATGAGGCCCCTGTTCGCTTTGCAGGTGAGGCCGCCTGGGCGAGGTGCCAATCCCACCTCACCAGTTGTATCCCTTCCGATTCGATGTTCCCAGCTCTAGGACACTGCCCATAGAGGCGGTAGTGGTGAGTTCCCTCGCTGAGCCCGTGGGTTTCACCAACCTGGAGGGTAAACGACTAAAAAAAAAAGAAGTTAAATATTTACCTGGTTCTACTATGAGAAAGTGGGCCCTCAGTTAGATCTAAAAAAACAACTTTGAAGCAGAGTTTTTAAGATCAAAACAAACTCCTGGTCAGTTTTCCTAAATTAAACTTCATTAAGCCCTACTTCGACTAAAAACGTTACTAACATGCACAAAAAGCTGTAAAAACTGTAAGAAGTAAGCTGTAAAATAGCTTTGGACGGTATCCCAATTTCTAACGTAAAAAAAAACTAACGGATTTACTTTTTTCAAAAACCCTTACCATTGCATAGATCTCATTAAGGCGAACACGGTGGTATATGATAAAATTCCAAACGCTCAAATTTAACGGATTTAGAGCCGATTAAAACATGAAATACACGTTTGCTTTGTCACATAAGCGAAGTTATTCCAGGAAGCATCGCTTACATGTGTCGGCCGCGGGTGCTAGGGCGCTCCCCTTTTGCTTACAAAGCTTGAGTGCGTCTTGGGTTCAAATCTCACTCCAACCCAGCATTTTTTTCTCTCCTTAGCACTTTATGCCGCTAGGCCGACGGGTGTGCACATAGCTTGCTGGCATACCTTCCCTTGCGCGACAAAGCAGATGTGAATTGTGCAATTTCAGTTGGCTCGAAATCCGTTAAATTTCAACATTTAAGACTTTATCAATGAGTGTAAAGATCGTATTAAACTCCAAATCCGCACATATACAACTGCCTCAATACCTTAAGCGACTGGCAATGAGTCCAAGGCTTATAGACACATAAAAGCATGTTGAAACATGAAATCTATAAACAAAATTCAATGGTAGTAAATTTTTATTTGTGTTTTTAAGGTACGTCCATTGTATTTTATAGTATATAGAATACAAAACACATCCTTACCTGAAATGAAGGTGAACTTTCAGAAATTCTGGTGAGGCAAAAGTATCCACCAAGCCATCATTTCGCTTCACGCTTGCGATTTTTAAACTTTCGAGGCCTTTCTTTTTCACTAAACTTACAACACCAACATTTAAAGGTTCTTTACATAAAACGCAATTCCGAATTTTCACACAACCTTCTTCACTGTACTTTTATAGTAAGCCTATATCGCAACGTCCCACCAATAAACGCTAAACTCAACAACAACACAATAGCAACAACAAGCCTTCCCTTGCACAGCGTGAGCTGCAGCCCAGGAGCAGCAACGAGCATTCGACCCAACAATGTACGCGACGCGACAGCGCTACCAACTTAATTTGATGTTCAATTTATTCTGGCTGTAGCTCGTACACTACTAGACGTACAAATAAAAGACACTTCTGGATATCTAAAAACATGCTCTTTCGTTCTATTTCGCTTATTTTCCTTTAACCCCATGTATTGGTAACTTAAAAGCGCGTTGATTGAAAAAATATATATTTAAAATAAAATAAATGCGCGTTTTTTATTTTTTATTCGACCGGAAGTGACCGAATGTTGTTTTTATTGCATTTTTTATAACCTGCATGTTTTTCTCTTTCATTTGATACCATACTTTGTCAATTTTGGATAAACGATTCGGTTTTTGTGGGCGCTCCAGGAATATCCTGACATTCCTGGTTTCCAGGCCTGGAAAACAAGGAAGCCGGCATCGGAAGCTTGGAGAATTTTAGTATGTTGTTCCCCAGGGTCAAATTATCAAATTCTGAGAAAATTAGCTTTACATGATTTTTTTCTAGGTTTTGACGATTTTTAGACTAAAATGCCTGGGCTATAAGTGATTTAAGTTGTGTTGAAGGTGAAGTGGGTAAACTTGTCTTTGCTAAAATGGAAAATGTGTTGAAAAAGAACAGTGGATTTGACACAATGTGCGAGATTGCTGATGTACTGTCAGGCAAGAAATATTCCTTCGATGAAGAACTAGATGCCGGCGATATTTGCTGCTTTAAGTTTGCTCCTGTGTCTTCAGTGGACGTGGAGAGAACTTTTTCAATGTATAAGTCCCTATTGGTTGACAATCGACACTCCTTCAAATATGAAAACTTGAAAAGGGTGTTTCTGACTTACTGTAATGCAGTATTGAGTAATAAAATATAAGTGATTTTGCCATATTTCATAAGAAGATCGACAAATAAAGGTAATTTTTAAGTAATTCTTTATACTTTTTTGGTAATTTTTACGTAATGTTAAGGTCATAAAGTCATCATTTTAAGGTCATTTTTAGTATTCTTTAGGTCATCAAAGTCCGGACCCTGGTCATCATCATCAAATGTTATTTGTTTTGCTTGGTAATTTCTTAAACGTTCATTCGTTCATTTTTTTTTAAATTACGGTAACATTGCTGTTCGGTATATTCACACATGCAGCATGAAATGATGGAGTTACGGGGAGCAACTAGTAGAACGTCCCGTAGCAATTTTCCTTGAAATAAAAGCCCTTTCAATGTGGTGTTTCAAAGGAAACTTGGAGCTTTCTTTTCCAACTTTCTCCAGACTCTTTTCCAGGCTACCCTCATCTGTAATTGGCTAGGATGCTGAAAATATCATTGTAAATATTCACTGCAAACTTTCCAGTCAAATTTAGCTAGGTTGCACTCTGATTTGTTACTTGAAGGTAATATCAATAGTTGTATGGCAGTATGCTGATCACACCAGTGCAAAAGTCCTCCAGATTCATCCATGAGTGCCTAAATTACAGTTTGAGTGGTTTTGGAGTGAACTGTTAACATCTGTATTGGGCAGAGATATGGCTATGCATTTGACTCTATTAACAACCAGCCAGTTTTAAAAAGAAACACTAATTTGGAAGCATATGCTCATTAGAGGCCACTGCACCACTATGGCTAGGAGGGAGGGAGGGGGAGAAGGCGGAGAATGGCAACCCCCGAGAGGATTGCTACCAGGATATTAATAACAGAGTGTGACATCAGGAGAATAGTAACATCCCTCACCTACAAGTACTAACCAATACTTACCACCACCCATACTTAGAGTTCGTTTACTGTAACTTTGAACTTTTTTGACAGCTAGGGGTGCCAACTTTCATAAGGAAAGACTCAATTTATAACCTGTAGTCCATAACAAATATATACATGTTTTAATCACATGTAAGTTTTTTCAGGTTAATTTTTCGCTTGTCCCAGTAATTGGGAATATAATGAGAACATGTTCTGTCGCCCAGACTGAAAAGTTGCCTTACCAAACTGAAGAACCACGTTCTCGTGGCATGGGTGTGAGGTTGGTAATGGACGCATTACCGTGTTCATCCGCTTGTGCAAGTAACATTATTATTATTATTATATTAAATTGCCTGCTCCGTGGTGTTGGGGTAGCGCGCTTGCCTCTCACCCGGAGGCCCCGGGTTCGATTCCCGGCTCCGTCAGGAATTTTAGAAACTGACGTGAGGGCTGGAACGGGGTGCACTCAGCCTCGTGAGGACAATTGAGTAGCTGTCTGACAGAGAGGCAGTGCCCCGATCACGAAAACCAAGATTAACGGCCGAGGTGACCCGATGCGCTGATCACGCGTCACCCCAATATCTGCGGTCGCTTGGTAAGCCTTGGCCCTTCATGGGCTGTAGTGCCAGTGTTATATTATATTAAATTATAATAATTATAATTGATAATATTGCACAAAGTCGTCTGAAAGTATTATTTCAGTTTGAACGAGTGTTCACTTTTCAGATAAATGTATAGTGGTTATCTTAAATATTGAGTAAATACATGGGTTGGTTTTTTAGTTTTGGCACCTTAGTTATAACTGGATTAATAACTCACTTAGATGGTTCCAAGTTTCACATTCCCTCGATGTAGACCCCACCGTTGTGTACAACGTGTTCCCAGTGATGCGGAAGTCGTTAGATCCCGTTGGCACTGCCCAATCTATTGATGGTACGAAGAGAGCGCTCGGCAGCCTGCTTAACGTCTTCAATGGTACGGAAGCGCTCCCCGCGCATTGTCATCTTCATCTTCGGGATGAGATCATAGTTGCAGGGACTGATGTCGGGAGAATATGGGGAGTGATAGAGGACCTGCCAGCAATCCAACAATGCCGACACAACGCCAGCTGTGTGTGCCCTAGCATTTTCATGCAGAATGATGGGCGGTGTAACCATGTGGTGGCGCCATTTCCTTCTCAGAGCTCCTCGGAGATGGTCTTGCAGAAACGAACAATAGTACGCCACATTAACGGTTTGCTCTCGGGGAACAGTATGGTGAATGATCACACCATCCCAATCCTAGGCAAGAATCAACATTACCTTCACATTGGTGGGGGTTGGTCGAACTGTTTGTTTCCGTGGTGCCGCCACTCGTTCGATTGGCGTTTTAACTGTGGCTCATAAGATCTGGCCCACGTCTCGTCAATGGTTATGATACACCGTAAGAAGACCTCTCCTTCGCGCTCATAACGCTGCAAGTGCATACGACGATCGTCATATCGCAGCCATTTGTGCATGTCGGTTAAATCATGCGGAACCCATTTGGACGCAATCTTCCTCATTTTCAGTAAGTCCTTCAGGATGTGGAGGACAGTTGAATGCGCCAGTCCGGTATCTTGCTCTAATTGACGAATCGTTACGTTCCGATCCACCTCTATTAACGCGGACACCATCTGTACATTGTCATCACTTACTGGTGGGTGACCAGATTGAGGCATGTGCTCCACACGTTCGTGCCCATCTCGAAAGGCTGCAACCCATCTTGCTACCGTTCTGAACGGTAACGCAGCTGCACCGCACGCTTCCTGCAATCCTCGGTGACACTGTTTAGCACTGCGACCCCTAGCACACTGAATTTTTATCCACGTTCTCTGCTCCTGCTTGGAAAACATTGCGACTGTCTTTCGCGAGCGCTGGTCTCACACTACTCGTCTAACAGGCGCGACTGTGCATGAGCGGTGGTGAGGACGGGCGAGGTCATGTGCAACCGTCGGTAAAAGTGGCAGCGCCCAACATTGTTGCAACTAGGCACTGAAGCATTGGTGCCAAAACTAAAAAACCAACCCATGTGTGTAGCCTGAGCAGGCAGAGGTGTCTGTCTCCAGGTCGGACATTTTTGTTTTGACTATCGAATCGGAAGCAGATACGGAATTTCTTGTTCAAGATATTTATTTTATTTCTCTCTCTTTGAAGGTAAAAGAAAAGGATAGTGGCCAGGTGAATTATTTTCACATGGCATGATTTGTGCAAAAAATTAAGCCTAAAATATAAGTTGTTGTGTAGACCTAAAAGTCAACTTACATGGTGAAATTTTTCGTATGTTTTATTTTAATATCAAGCCAACAGTTCAAGTAATAATCTTATCGTCTTAAGGATATCTTACACCATACCTTACAAGGGAACTGTCCATATGGTCATATCGAAACCGACAATGACATTTCGTAGAGATGATGAGGAAACCATAAATTGGCGATGTACAAAAAAAATAGCTGCCATTTCGAACTGTAAGGTATCGAAAACTTGATACAAAATCCGTGTGACAACGCAATTACTGGACGACCCTTGCATCTTGCTGGTTCGTGCGGCGCACAGCGGAGTGGAGTTGCATTTTTGTGCTGGAGAGAGAGAGAGAGAGAGAACGAACTGGCAGGCTACCACACGCCAGGGACACTTCATTGTTAGGGAACAAATGTGAAACATAAATGAGGTTCGATAATCGCATGATAAAAACAGAAATATTGTTGGCACCATGCACAACGAATATGCATTTTGAGGCCACATTGTTCTTCACAGTTTTCCTTACTTATTTGAAGACAATCTTTCGCAAGCACTTCGAACTCGGGAGTTTTCTCGTTGTGTAATTGGTTGCGAACCACGAATATTTTACCATGTCCTTGAACCGTGGGGAAGATAATTGAAAATGACTGAAGCATTGCATTTTCAGTACGCTGTTTCTCTGATGTAAATCAAACAGAACGTCTTCACATGCCGACCCAATGGCTGTTAAACGGCGATACAAAGCTTTCCATTGCTGGGAGAAAAACTTATCCAAGGGCTGTATTTTCCCTTTAGTAAGGGGGAATCTGGAGAATTTCTATACTGTTGCCTGGAGGAATGTCTTCACGACAGCTTGTATCACTATAAGTAGTCCAGGAATCTAACAGTAGCAAACACTTCTCTTCCGCAAACGGGAAGAAGGATTCTTTAAACCAATATTTTAATTCCTTATTCCCCATTTTTCCTGATTTTGTGGCTGTTACAATTACAATTATATTTCTGGCATGAACCATTTCTTTGGAAACTGTCGGACCGAAAGTTCCAGTTGCCTCCTGTAGTACAACGAATAATTTTGGGAAAAGTGTACCGGTCATACTAATTGTAGGCATAATTGTGTACGAATGGGTGAGTGCCGGAACTGTTAGAGCAACTGTTTCTGTATGTTTCTCACCAACAAACGATAGTCCTTTTCGCTTTCATTTCGCGCACGAAACCACTCTGTGTTGTATATTGAAGAAGGGTTGTAGTCTAAAAATCGCTCTGTAGCTGCTTCTACAAATTTATTTGCGAGTTGATCTTTTCCATGTTCTTCTTGCAGATACGTACGGGATATATATATATATATATGACCACGATGTCGCAGCACCTAAAATATGCAACGTCACCATACACTATCACATCACTACCATTGAGCTATCTGAATAACATGTACTGTATTAACCCTTTATAGGGCAGAACAATTATTAATATATTTTATTTGTATTTATTTAATTATTTTATCCTAATTTTAATTTAATTTTTTTATTTGTGTTATCTTTTTAATTTTTATATTTATATATTTGTATAATTTTATTTTTGTATAATTTTTATGATCTATTTTTATAATTCTAATTTTGTAAGCTTTTTTTTTTTGTAAAAAATTATTTATTTTTGATTGTAAATTTATAAGATTATTAATTTAATTTTTGCAAGCATATTTATTTTCAATTTTAATTTTTTTCATCTCATTTTATTTTTTACGTTTTAATTTTAATTGTTTATGTAAAAAGAATTAAATTTTATCGAGAATCTTTTTCATGGAAATAACGTAATGCATACTCTAGAACATTAGCCGGATTCATGACTGCTCTACCAAAGGAACATGTGTTAATTGCCTAGCACAGAGCGCGCAAGGTTACGCGCACGCTACAGCTGCTCACCAGGGCTGACCACGTCGAGCTATATGCTAGCGCGTGCAATCCTATTGGGAATCTCCGTGCCGATTTCAGGACCTTCCAGTTCGAAATGGCAGCTAATTTTTTGTACATCGCTAATTTATGGTTTCCTCATCATCTCTACGAAATATCATTGTCGGTCCGATATGACCGTATGGACAGTTCCCTTGTTAGTAAGCATTTTCTTGGAGCTGTGAAATGATGAGCCTAAAAATAATTCCACTTGTGAAAGGTTTAAGCTGCTGTGTGATAGCACGCCCAATGATGTAACATTCTGTCAGCGAGAGGTCAGTGAGTGTCAGGTGTGCTGTTAGAACAATTATTTGAAAAATGCCACAAAGAAATGCAAGTTTCCTTTAAAAAGGCAATGAATTGATATTGCGAGATGAATGTAGGTTTTGGCAACTCATAACAGCTGTTTACCCCTTGACGGAATACACGCGGCCATTGCTGGCTCCCATGTGGGTGATAGCTCATTGGCTGCAATGCACGTGTCGGTGGAGGATTGATCTGCCCAGTAGGACTATTTGTTCCCACGAAAACTGCCATAAAGTGCAAAGTTGCAGTAAACAAACTCTACCCCAGTATTTAGGTACTATATGGAGGTGCGTGCTGAACTTGGCTACCTTGTTTTCTGAAGACCATAAGTGGTTTTGCCTAGGTGTCACTTCCCACTACAAGATGTTAGGTCCAATAAGAAGATAAAGGATGGAAGGATACCCATAAAATTTTTAACTCGGTACCCCAGTGCCCTAATTTGATCCTGACCCAATGAAAATATGACACAAAGGGTTTAAATAAAAGAAAAATTTAATTTCATAAGCCCTATGCTAATTACATAAATAAAAAATAAATTCTAAAAACAAAGCGAGTCTACGAAAACAACAGAAAATAATCCCTATCTAGACCTAGCTTGCCTTATTACCCTTTCACGAATTGATTGCCAGCGGTTGAGATGGGAACTATTCTTTGTTTACTTGTGTCACACGTTAGCCTGCTACGTTAACAGGTACAGTTGCGCGAGTAAGATATGACTCAGCTCCAGTAGCCTTAGTTATCGTTTAACTGTCCGTGGTAACATGGGCTTCTGTGATGCTTATTGACGCAATGCTGCTTGACTTATGTGCGGACTGCACTCTGTCATCGCTGTGTCCTCCGCTTTGCTCCGCGGGGCTCATGCTACAATAAACAACAAACGCTGGCGCAGCCACGCTCAGCGGCAATCAAATGTTGAATGGGTAATTCCTAGCATCGCACTGGGTATACAATTTTAGGCTGAAGGCCTGAAACGAACAACAGAAAATTTCAATTAGGAAATTTGACCGAGAAGAAATTTAATCAAAAAATGTTAGGGAAACAATCTCCTCAATAAAATGTTTAATGATCAACAACAACCATAAAACACCAATCGTATGTGAGGACATCTCACAACAATGACGAAAGATATTTACATAAAATATCAACACCATAGTGCACGGCTACATCAAATAATATAACACAAGCCTTGCATTACCTTCAAGAACAATTGAATCGCTCGTTGTTGAAAGGCACTAAGTCCAATTTTTAAAGGTTTGAGATAAACACAAAAAACTGCTTTTCCGCTCTTGTGCTGAAATATGAGATGTAGTTTTTTGTACGTGGAAAGTGCACACACACGCCGATATAATAAAACCAAAAAATCATTGTTCCGTATGTTACTAACACTTTCATTGACAAAATACGTAACTGGCCTTAGTCCATTTCAACATGGAACGCGCAGAACCTTTGAGCGAGGAAAATCATTCACATTCTTAGTTTATTTCTAAATGACCTTATATATACAGAAGCCTGAAACAAAAAGGTAACATGAATGTAATAACTGTTATTTTGTTATGTTGAAACACACTTACTGCTGGACTAAGTTCCTTTCAACACGAAATAACTAACTTGACGGCTGTGGTAATAGCACAAGCGCTGCCAGAACAAGGTTCCATTCAATACCAAAACATGCATCTTGCTTCCTAGGATGCAAAATCACGGTAAAAAGGATTTGTCAAAAATGTGGACTTGATGCCTTTCAACAACGAGCGATTCAATTATAATTAACCTTCAAGTTATTCAGTTACCTTCAGAACCAATAAAACATTAAACAATGAAGAAATACAGAACTAACATCCACATAACATGTTTGAATTCACAAGGCAAACGATCATCTACGTCCATATTCTTTTCAAAGCCACTATGAACTGAAGGATAATATCATGACATCATAAAACAAAGGAACCTGAAAAACAATAGAATATACCTAAAGTGTCCGAAATACTTCCTCAAATAATATAACCTGAATGACTAATAAAAATGCCAATATCCCAGTGCAATGGAGGAAGATTTTTAAAAAGAACTAAATCGAAGTACAGAGTACGCATATCGTTAATTCAGGAAACATTATTAATTAAAAATATTCGGATCCAAAACACCAAATAAATTAAGAATAAAATGTATATGAAAAGGAGTGACAATTAAAATAAAATATGGAATAAAACAAGAAATATGTATGGACCTACCGGGAAAAAATCTAACTTGCATGCCATTTAAACAAAGCCAAATAAACAAATTGACAATAAAACTCTAAATTTCAGGATAATATGACTCCATGTTTGCTGTGATTTATACTAGGGGGCCCAATCACAATGTCATAATGCGACTTACAACAAATAAAACAATCAGAATGGCATGTTTAAGAAGACAAATCAAAAACCTACCTCACGATTGATCCCTTGTATGTATTTAAGTAACCTCGATATCATACATTATCAAGGAAGAAGGTACTTGCTGTTTTACAGGATTTTCTTTCAACGACATAGCCTTAGGTACAATCTCTAGGGCAATTCACATGGCACAACGATTACATTAGACATGGTGTAATCCTTGAAGTTTCCCGAGATTTCCCCAATCTCACTCCGTCTTCTCAAATGAAATTTCCGATATGAGCTCGTTCTCCACACAATCAGCAGCACTTCACAACATGATAGCTTTCCGAAGACAGTTGCTAGTGCAGAATAATTTAAACGACCTAGTGTAAGACATTCTTCAAGTCATGATGAATTGCCATATGCTGTCTTTGGAGGCTCACACTGATACGTCTTGTTGTGTCAACAGATAAGGCAGGAGTTTCAGTTTAGAACATGGCTACCAACTCAGTACACGTCAAGTTCTGCATCCGACACTAATTAATGTCCGCCAATCAACCCTTCTCCGTCTTTAAATTACAATGTCTTTTCCAGTACTGTGCGCACAGCATACACTATAGGGCAGGCAGGATTAATAAATAATACTCAACGGCCACTCTTTGCATCAAAAGATTTCCCATACTGCTTCACCGTCTGTTCAACTTTTATTTTAGTAAGTCGTAGGAATACTGCCAGAAAGAGTATGGCAGAACACTCTGTCACATCACGAACTAGGTCCTCATGCTCACGCCGCTCGATTCAAATCCATTAAATTAAATCAGCCAATAACTGACTGTCCTTTTTAAGTATAGAGCCAATTCATGGCTTGTAATGTTCTCATAATTAATTAAAACCATTCAGATCAATGTTTTTCTTAAGGTTGTATTGCTTACACTGGCCTTGTACTTTTTATTTTCAGTTGGAGCAGGCCTAAGTGCTAGTGCAGAATCAGTTAAACGACCTAGTGTAAGACGTTCTTCAAGTCGTGATAAATCGCGGCATCATGTTCACCGCAGCTCAAGCCGTCGAAAGAACAAGGAGAATGGTGCAAAGCAGCGTGTGGTTCCTGTAAGTACAACAGATGATAAGAAACAACAACTAGCTCCAGCTGTAGATGAAACTGGAGGAACAGCCACTGGTGGTGGAGTAACAGAAGAAGACTGCACTGAGATGGACGTTCAGACGTTCCATGTCACGCTCACGTACAAACCAAGAATATAGACTGTATTAAGGACTTAGTTCATAAAGAATGGCACTGTTAAACCAGCTTAATTTATTTAAGAGTAAGCAAGATTATCCCCAGTTGTGTTCATCTTCCTACAGTTGTTCACCCTTAGAATGGGATCATCTTAAGATGGTATCTATTAAGACTTCAATAAATCTCTGATATTCAGGATAAAGTTGAATGCCATTGTAGTGATCATAATATCAGAATGCTTATAAATTAGGGCTCTATTTATTCTAATGTATTACAACTTACTGAGATTGGGGTTTAAGTTCTCTCAGTTATAATTGCTTCAACATTTTGAATTTCAACTCCTGGCACTAGCTTTTTGAGAATATTTGCAAAGCTAGAAATTTACTTAAATGATTGAGGGAATAATTCTTAGTGGTATTTAAATTGTAATAATCCATCCATATAACAAACTTTTCAGCTGTAAATGTGTTCAGGTGTGACAGAATCTTTTAACATGAACAGATAACTAGAAATCTAGTTTCAATAATTATTTTGTCTTCTTAATCTTAAATGTTATTGTGAATTGAAGAAAATGTGTGGTCATTTTGAGACCCCATACCCCCAGCATCCTTGGTAGTATATGTTGCTAATGCAGTAACATGTTTTGAGTTGCCAAAACTAACTTTCAACTGAATTCTTGATTTTAAACTGTTTATAGATAGCTTTGAAGCCATATTTCAGCGTTGCAATATCAATTGAGACTGTGTGTAAAAAGATGTGCTCAAAATATGAGTACAGCCAAAAGGCCTCATAATTTAGCTCAATTTTATTTTTTTTAAGTTTTGTTTGATATGTCCAAATCTTCACTGCATAAGGATAGGACAATAAAACTGACTTACATCAAATACCATTCCGTACCAATACAGGAAACTCTGTGGATTTAAGATGGATGTGGCTGGTGGTGGATGTAAGAGGTACCAGCGCAATGCACTGGAGGTTAATAGATTTTCTATATTTATTTCATTATGCAGATCATTTTGTAGCTCTCACAGTCTAGATTAGAAAGGACACTTAAAAATGTCTAGTCATGTCATCTTCAATCAGAAAGTATTCTAACCATTAACTAAAGTTTCTGTCTCAATATCCAATAGGATTGTTTGTGTAAGTATGGTAATTCTAGAGTGCAATACCTCTAAGGGTAATTTTCACCAACTCTTTATAAATGATGAGTAGAGCTACGGATTTGTATGCAAAAACAAATGGTAAGCAAATAAAAATGGTACAATTAAAAAATATTACCACAACATGATAATCACAACAAGATGATTGCACTGCTTTAATCTGAACCTTAAAGGAAAATGAAATAAAGAATGTTTAATGTTAGAAACTCGCCCTATTATCCAATGCTACTGTTGCAATAAACGAGAAATGTCATTCTGAGCTTTTCTGAAGTGAAACTTCTTCGTTTGTCAATAAAGAAGGTTTTGTAGAGTGAGAATGACCACACCGGTATACGGGAGAAACTCCACATATCTTGTTTAGTGAGTTCTTCTTGCACCTCACACGTTTCCCAGGTTAGGTGTTTTGCAATTTCACAAATTATTTTAAAGCCTATATTTTAACTAAGAACTGCATTCAACTTATCAAAAGCACTTTTGCAACTCCATGTGTTTTGAAGAATAGTATCTCAGATGCACGAATCACTAGGCGAGACACACCATAGTAAACGGGGCATGGAAACAAAAGAACAGGCGTGGAAATGATCCCACACGAAGTATGAAAAATACTCCCACAACAGTGGTAAACAAAAAAACCTATACAGGTCAGCGTATGAAAAACAAAACAAACATGCATGGAAATATTAGCTACAAATCTTGCCATAACATTACAGGGCTTTGACCAGGAAAAAGGGAGGCGCTCAGCCTTGGCTGGCACGGCCACGGCCTTGGGACACAAATAAACTACAGTAGTTCCTGGAGAGCAGATGACTAGCCAGGCTCGGCAAACGAGGCCCACATTACGTGATGAACAAGAACATTTATTTATTTAGCGTATGGCATGGTGTATCTACATAATTACAAGATAAGGAACACATTAAACATATAAATTAGCATTTACAAGAACAATAAATATAAAAATCAATTTGATGAGAAGACACATATTCAGCTGTAAGCAAAATTTTAAAATATTCACGTTTACAAGTTAATATTTAAATTTGAAATCAAGAGCAGGCTGCGTTGCATAATGAAAGTCTTTCAGGTTCCCATAATAGGCTCGAAGGCTGCTGGATGGCCTGTCTTTCAAATCCACAGTCTCACTGAGGTGAGAAAGCCTTATTCCACTTGGATAAGCTGTCTGTGCAGACTCCATGTCCCATTCGAATCCTGTTGAGTGATTTCCTTGTATGGTGTGATAGTTCCATTCCAGCTGGTTTCTTGTTAGGATCAATGAAGTTTCTATATTTCTCATGGAATAAATTATTGCATACCTCAGACCACTTGTTGTCAATCTGAATATTATTATTTAATTGTAGAGATTCCACTGTTAGGATGAGTGATCGGCTGGATTTCAAGTGACGTATCTTTACCGTAGGTATATCAAAATGAATAGGAAGCTGTGGGGTGGAGATCTGAGAAAAGAATCTGTTCGTTCTTCGTAAGAGTTCAACAAGGACAATAAGATTATTTAGGCAGGTCTGCATCGGTTAGAGTCGGACCAGTGTGTCTTCAGCTGCATGTCCTGTAAAACATATAACTCGTTTGTGTGCACGTGAAACAACGTTCTCAAGTATGAGGAGAAACCACCTCATCCTGAGCAAAACTCACAATCGTGCCAGAAAATGTTCATAACAAACCACCTCGGATCGGAGTTGGTCCAGAAATCAATTTAGCACAAACATCAGCCACACTTGCTGGAAAATATAGCACACAAACCTCAGCCTCCCTGGGTGGCGAAAATCACACATGATATACACACAAGCATCTCACCATTTTCCTTTTCTTCTACACTGGCTGTTTGACCCACTGGTCTGATGGAATGAATTGGGGGGTCTCTACCACACCCTAATTTCAGTGGCGAATTAAATAAGCCTCTCTCGAATATATGATCATCACGTTACAACAATTAAATACACTTATAGTCAAAGTCAACAACAAAAATACAAAATTCCAGTTATAGCCACAATCAAGTTAAAACAAACATAATCTGTGTCTCTATTTTTACATATCCGGGCTCTACCTGCTTGGACATCTCACCTTCAAGCCCATAAGTATCATGCAGTAAATTCGAAATAAATGGTGAGTGAGACACAAAACTACAAAAAACATGCTTACCCTACCAATTGCAAAGCTCCCGAAACTAGCATTACCGTGACTTTGGTCACACAAGATCTATTGAATTTACATTTAAGTCTTGCCCCCGTATCAGTATTATATCCCCATATTTGAAAGTAGTATACATATCACTACAGACGTCCTCTAGATGTCGACTGCATGGCTGCGTCACAGGTTATCAGCCCCTCCTAGTGCGCCTCAAGCCCATGACGGCAACGTCCCACACTCCATTGTTGGCACACCCTTGGAAATCACTGACATTGTCTCGTCCACCACCGGACGTAAATATAGGCGAAAGACACAGATAAAAACACCCAATCACTAAAAACAAACACTGTTACAACACACAGGCACAAAGTCACTCAAAGAATGTTCTTTCCCTAATTTATTCACTGTTATTTACACTCGCAGGCTTGGACTCGCCGGACTTAATACTAATGCCATCCACTATTTACAGGCAAACCCGTACAGTTCTTCACCTACTAATTTATGCAATTTTGCCATGGCCGACTAGTATAGTATGCGGGCACAACTGAGATGTCAGTCTACTAAGCACCAAGTACGTTACACTCGTAAGCCTTTAGCTACCAATCACGGTGCTGTCGTGTTGCTGCTAATGTCTCGCACCACGTACAATTGTATGACGGTCCAAAAGTATTATTGTCACTGAGTGCATATAAGTCACTCAACTATGCACGGGGCACGTTAACTGTTTACTAGTTAATGTTCTATCACTCGTGCTTGCGATATAATTGCGGACTTGGGACTCGCGGGCGACGTGACGTCTGCCAGTGTTCAGGACTAGAACTATATGTGTGTTTCCTCCGGTACACCCTTATATTCAGTAGCCTCCTTATAACAATAGGCGACGTACAGCTGCCACCTGCGCTTCATTAGTAACGATCACAGATCAATGTTTTATGGCTCATAATGACGCAAAAAAATGAGCAGGTTAAGATTATCTACTTCTGATCCGAAATCGATCGCTTAGATTCTCTTCAATTAGCCTAGCATAATGATGCTAGCATGTAGTTCCATGATGCTCTTCTACCCTCCTCATTGGACCATAGTTCATTGAACTTCAAATATCACTGCGCTTGCGAACTTTAAAACCCGAAAACTTTTCCTTTAACTCGGGCCTCTTCCATAAATTAAAAACTTTTGTTTCGTCATAAGTATCAGAAACGTTTGCTCATCAATCCTGTTCTTCCACTATAAATCACGTCGTGTAGTTTCCAAAATTCATTAATTCGTGCAATCTTCTATTGTTCTAGGTTGTGGACCCAGTTTTACAACCCACGTTGGCTCCTCCAGCAACATTGCTGTCACAAATTTATCGTGCCCAGCGTACAATAACTCGCAGGCTCGAACAATGAAATGCTCCATAGCTAGGCTTCTAAGAAGTAGCCAGAGCTGTACCTGGCTCTCATTGTTTCAATGTGGGTGCGCCTTCTTCCTCACGCTGGTGTGGCGATATTTTTTGCAGAGTGAAATAATAATAATAATGTTATTGGTTTTACGTCCCATTTAACTACCCTGGCTTTTAGAGACGCCGGGGTGCCGGAATTTTGCCCCGAAGGGGATCTTTAATGTACCAGTAAATGTACTGACACGGCTCCCTCGCATTTGCGCACCCTCAAATGCCAGCTGACTGCGCCAGGTTTCGAACCTGCAACCTTGGGCTCAGCAAGCGAGAACGTTACCCCTGAGCCACGCAGCCAGACAGAGTGAAATAATATTCCATAAAATTTGTTCCAATGATGTTTCAATAATAAATCCAAATTTGCCCATCAGTTACAATATATACTGCAATTCCTTTTCAATATAACTTGAATTGAAACACTTTTGAGCTATCTGTATAGAAGTTGAATCTTCTGGATCAAAACTGTCGACGATTCTGCTCACTGAAATGTTGAACGTAGCAACACACGACCTCCAACCACGAACCTCACGGAGTTTTAATAGGCTAAGGGGTCCATACTGAGAAAATTAATGAAATGCCTAAATGATTTTTTTTTAATATTGGGTACTAGACGGTCAACTTCCAGATATAGACGAATGAGTCACGTGATCCTCTAATAACGTCCTCTCCTTAACCCGGTACGGCGTGCGCATGGGTATTTTTACCCAGGGCAAACTGAATTGATAATTAATAATTCTTGGTGTAACGGGTATTCTGCGTTCTACCCTTCACTACTAATGGACTCGCCCATGCTGTCTTTATTGCAAGCCGTTGTTTTAATGTTCGTGTTGTTCGAGCTGTTGACATGTTTGTATGCTGATGTCAGGTGCGTGCGAGTTTGCTTGAGTTTACAATGCGATAAGCTGAGGACAAGTAATAACAACATGGGGATCATCAGCAGCAACTCTGCGGACTTCTGCTTTGAGTTTGGTATACTCTGTACTGTGCGCCAGCATGGCTGAACAGTGCTCGTGTAAACAAAATTGATGACCAACTTAACAATACTATGCATATCATTTCGGGAACAATTAGATCTACTCCCACCTTATGGCTGCCTATCCTGAGCCACATACCACCCCGAAATCTGCAAAGGAAAGAAGCCTTGATAAGAGAATACAACAAGATCATAGCAAACCCTGTACTACCGTTGCATTCTGACATCCCTGATCTCAGAATCAACAGACTTCGCTCAAGGTATCCTCTCTTGCACTTGCAAACAGTCTCACTGGGGTTAACATCAGTAATACCTGGAAGAGAGAATGGCTCCAAAATTCCCCAGCAACAATCCAATCATTACCTTGATAAACTAAGATCGTCCCTGTACAGACTAACCGATGGTGATATACAGTGCACTCCCGATAATTCGCGTGCAGATAATTTGCGGGTCTCTAAGAGTATTTTTTATAGTAGTAATTCTTATAGCAACTTATCATCCCGCTAAATAAAATAATCTCTCCGTCGTTTAAAAGAATTTTAACGCGATACGATGCGTGGAGACAAACTCATTGAGAATTGAGAACACTAACTGCATTTCTCAGCGATGTAAAATTAGGTCTACTTGCGCACTGCTACCAGAATGTTGCCATCTTGGAAACACACGAGCATGTCGCCGAAGGGGATATCTTTAAGCTTCAATGCTGAGACAGTGCAAAGTGGAAAGCACTTTGACTCAGAACCTACCCTCCGTTTCCAAGAGTCACACCCCAAGGTCGCTGGCCTATCTGTTGTGAAAGGTAGATGTGCGGACAGTGTATTGTAAGCGATTATTGCCCGATGGCGCAAACCTAGTCGACTTGCGCCGAGTGTGTGCTTGTTAGATGATCTTTATACAGTCAACATACTATGCGACTCGCGCCGAGTGTGTGCTTGGTAGATGATCTTTATACAGTCAATATTTCGGACGGGTAAGGTGGTCTCACTATGATGGCATTAAGGCAAAACCTGGATGAATGTCAAGATGCAGACGAAAGTGACATGCTGTAATTGAGTAGTTAGACGTCGATAAAGACGATTATGGTTTCAAACATTTTCATGCGAGGAGAATATTGTTCGGAACTCTACTGTCGGTGAGGAAAACGGAGATCTAGTGCGGGAGTGATCCAACGGAAATCCCAAGAGTTTCCCACAGTCAACCTAGTGTGTCTATAGTCACACTTATCTCTCATATAGAAAATCGAGATGAATATTCTTTCTCATAAGTTATATTGTTTTCTTCAGAAATCATCATCATCATCTTGAGCAGTTTCCGACTGCTGGTCGGGTCTGCTTTTCTTCAGAAATATACAATCTAAAATTAGAAAAAAATAAACGATGTAAGAAACAAAGAATTATGGCAATCTTTTTTCTTAGATATTAATGTTGGCATAAGTCTTTTTTCTTAGATATTAATGTTGGCATAATTCACACACCTCTAGTCTAGTGTATCTTACAATGAAATGTAGCAAAGGGTTATAATTATTTTTTCTGTATTCATAAAATAGGCCTTCATTTCAATATTTTAATCAATTGTTTTGTTTCTACTAGGCTTAAAAATCATAACTGCGGATAATTCACGGTTTTCGATAATTCGCAGATGTTTGTGCATTATCGGGAGTGCACTGTAAGTGATTTACTTGGTGATGAACATGATGAAATTGTTGGTGGAAGTGACAATTCAGAAGCAGACTTAGTTTATGAAATTGATCATGGCAGCAATACTGAGCAGGACAGCTGTGCTTCAGAACACGAAGGCACTTCTTCCAGTGAATCTGAACTTGATGAGGATAATATACCATTAGTCATGCGACTTCATATTTATCAGGAGAAGGATGGTACAATGTGGTGCAAAAGTAGCATTCCCCAAAGGGGCCGCACCAGAGTGCAAAATAACGTTATTTGTTTACCAGGTCCCAAAGGAGAAGCTCGAATGCAAAGACCGCTAGATTGTTTAGGGCTAATGGTAGACAATAGAATAATAGTTTTTTTTCTTTCTTGAAAAGAGAAGAGTGTGATTACATATGGTGTTTTATAATAATAGCCTATGTTACTGTGGTGTCTGTAGTAATATAAAGAATTTCTATACTCACGCAAGTAGATGAGTAGAGATAACGAACAGGGACATGAATGCTGTGTAACAGAGCTGGATTTGTTTATAAAAGAACAACCTTGATTCTACTGCAACCCGGATGGAATATTGTTAGGTCAGGACAGGATCACTCTTTGGAGATTGTGTGCTCTTACTCATGTTGTGATTGATGACAACACGTGTAATTTAACTGTGGTGGTGACATCAAGCTTTATGATCATGAACTCATGATATCTGTTGGTACATTCGCGTTACTAAATAATCCATATTTAAACACACTTCCTTCTCACTCCTCATTTTCATGTCACAGTTCTAGCCCTGAGAATCTTCCCCCAATGGCTCACAAATAGTAGGACATGGGTTGATGACCATGGGACTTCAGCTGAGCATAGCATTGCTTCCACTTACTTGTGTCGGGCTCCTCTTTGTCATCTTTCATTTCGACCTTTCTTCTCGCAGCGAATCTGCTGCCTTCCCCTTGTTGGCGCTGATATAATAAGTTTAGTTTCATATAAGATAGAGCCTGGGTCTGTCAGGACCTCTTGTCGGTGTTCCATTTCTAAATTGCAGACTAAAAATCCATAATTAAAGAGATTGTAGTTTTACATGACCGTTAATCACGCTGTCATGAGCCACAGGGAAATCCACAATTGAGGAGGCTTGCCTTCTACGAATGCACTGTACTGTGTTTTGTTTCCGAATACGAAAATTGCGTTCCAGGTGATATTTCTATACGTGTAATTACATTCAATCACAGAACCACGATTTGTTCTACTCTCTGTACAACTTTCTACCGTATTGAACTTAAAATCTTTCCTCAACAAGAATGCCTAATCACGTTGCGGCACTCACACACGTCACACCGATATCTGAGCAACTTGCCGCCAGAGCGCAGCAACGTTCATTCACATGAGATCTATCAGTAAACTGTTCCTGCATATCTGCTGGGATTAAAAGTCACACATCAAGCAGAGCTTATCATGGTTTTACTTCATAGTGGTGCAATGATGATGATTCAGCATTACACTTTGAAGAAGGAGAAATCCCAGGTTCTGTTGCAACGTGGCTAAATGACTAAACAATAGGCTCACATGAAGACATTACAAAACTACAGTCACTATTCGTCATTTCAAGAAAGTAAAGAAAAATAATGCATGAGTCAGCTAACTAGAATTTTAAATATTTTATGACATGATAAACGTAACTTTGTTACCTTCTCGTTACTGTTATTAGTAATGGCATTACAAGTTACTCCCCAACTCTATGAAGGAAAATATACAGTTATTAATAAATATGCTTGAACAATCAATTTTCCCTAAAATATGCATTAACATGCACTTTACAACTACAGTACTTCCAGTGACCTCTAAAAGGTAAGATCAGCAAAGAATGCTGATAATGCATATATTTAGACAAATTAGACAATTTTGCATACAAATCCAGGCTCTAATGATGAGTTAGTAAACTCCTATTTACCTTAAATACGAGAGTTAATATATGGTTATCCTTGATGCATTCCACCAGTTCAATTGGACTCATAATTACTTAATACGTTTCCAGGGTATTATGTTAGGTTGATGTTATGAAGGTTCCACCTCGTCAATACTTTTGGTTGCATTGATACGAATTGAATCATATGTGTTTGGTCTGTATTGACTTGTACCGTAATCATTAATCATACTTAAGTTTTATTATTATTCTAGTTATTTGTACATGTTGCGATTTTTTTATTGGGCCTTCCACAGCAAGATTTTCATAAAGAGCATATCACCATATGCTTAGGTCATATAACACAAATTTCACTATATTTTGTAACATTAAAATTATGCATATAACATTGAAAACAGAAAGGCCATTAAAAAAACATGTTACTTTTTTTTCTATTTGTAGATTTTGTTATTATGTTTCAATTATCCCGTTATTTAGGTGATATTGTCCTTTTAGAAACATATTAGACATCGTTAATTAATCTCTTCATTTTATATAAAATTGAGGAAATTAAATATTTTCCCAGAACAGTACTCTCTAGATAGCATGATGGGAGGATATTCAGGTTAACCAATTTGAATAATGTTCCAGTGAACTTGGAATGATTGATCCTTTTTCTTTCTTGTCATCTGTGTTTTTTTTTTTTTTTTTGTTTTTTTTTTTTTTTTTCCAGGGACCAACTAGGCTATGTGTGACCTGTCTGCTTCTGAAAGTTAGACTCTTAACAGTTTGAATGATTTTAGGGTATTTTTAGCATGCTAAAATCAAATTCAAAGTCAGAAAGTTCCTATCATGTACCATTTTTTAAATTTTAATTATCCTATAATAATTGCAAGAGTAATGATTTACAATGTAATACTTTAACATAATGTAGTTTTAGTGTATGTTTGAAAATGAAAATCAATTATGTTCAAAATATTTTTGAGGTTTATATAGTAAAAACCGAGAATACCAGACACCGGAAGTTTCTTAACAGATAGGGGATGCGAGCTCATAAGGAAGTAAGAGCGAAATACCATGCAACCTCGTCTTTTATCTTTATTTATTGGAGATAGACATGTCAGCCATTCCTTGGTGAGACACACATGTTATCTTGTCTTCATAAGCATTTACTCATCCTGTTTTCACAATAACACAGGTTATCAGACAAATTCCACACACACCAAAGTGCACGTGGCTACATGACCACGATGTCGCAAAGCCCCTAAATCCAACAACAACTCTTCCCGTTTAGTTCCCCTCACATTTCATGAATCTGTGTTTCATCTGGAAACGAAACTAAATCAGTTTGAAGCTTTATTGTGGAGTAAAATATTGAGAGTTTTTAGTTCAGTAAGAAAGTATTTACCATGTTGCTTCAAGGATGTATAAATAATCTAGACCACTTTTATTATATAAGTGGGAAATACACATTGCGTAGGTAGAGGCATAATATTACAGATTTTTTGAAAAAGTCGTATAATGCCTAATTTTGGAATCAAACTTGGGCACTCACAAATTATGCATTTAAGAACTTAGTCGATGGATCAATGAAGAAGACGAGAAAAGTTCAGTTTTTAATCTTTGATTTAGCTTATGGAATTCAGTTGATTACATTCCTACAAATTTGGTTTCTAAAAATCATTCTGGGAGTGAAGAAGGATTACATACAGTAACAAGGTCCCACTCCATGAATCGTGACAGCCTCCTTTCTTAGATACCAAGGGATGCGCTACTAATAAGCTGGAAGAACAAGAGAGATTCTGAATACATCAGGATTTTCATTGAAGTAAAGACGTTAATATTTTTGTTGGGCTTGATGAGGTTGTACATCATTTTAAAATGACATTGCTTTCAAACCTTTTGGCATCAGGCACAGAGTTTTGGACGTACCGTAGATGTACATTTTAGTTCATGTTAAAGGTATGAAATATACGGTAAATCTTTGAGATATTTGCCGATAATATCAGTAAAGTGGTTCAGGTTTTGGGATATTATACTGAGCCTTTGGGTCAAAAATCATCACTGAGTTGTCAGTTGATTGTTTGGCTCCTAATGTGCTGATTATTTTGCCCTGATAAGGCCTACCACACAGGTTTATTCACCCTATAAAAGTATGATAGGGAACGATTTCCCAAAAGGTCATAAGTTTACATGAGACATAGCTTATCTACACATTTCTTTAAATCACATGGTTTAAACTCATAAGACATTTTTGATATTTACCGGTATGTTCTCACCATGTCCATTTACTCCTGAATATTTTGTTCTGCTGTTTTCAGTCAAGTATTTTCACATTTAGATAGCGAGTTGACCCTAAAAGGGTTAATTATTCCTTTTGATCCCATCCTATTAGGCATGAGCTTTATTAATTTTTGATGTTTATCTATTACCTTAATGGTTATCTAGGTTTCTATTCTAAATATTTGTATCTGGTTGAACAGTGTGGTACATTCACCTCTATGTGCAGTAAGTTTGTATTATTGAAATTCCAAGAAGGCTTTTTGTTTTAAAAAAATATGGCTTTAAAATGTGTAATTTAAATTGTTAAATTATTGTAGTGTGGCTTCTAGTAGCTAGGAAATGTATGATAGATTTCTAAATGTATACATGGCTGTGAAATATTTTGAATTCAGAATCAGTTACTTCCTAATGAAAATCCAAAATTAGCTCAGAAAAAAATTTCAGTTCTTTTCTTATTTCACTGCCTTATCACACCTCAATGCTCTTTATATGTTTGTCACCACTGCTTTAGTGATTGAGTCCCCTCTCCTGGTATATTGCTAGTAGTAATCAATGAATATCTTTCTCTCTCTCAAGTTACAAGAGCTCATCTTGGCAGCAAATATTACCAGTATTGTATCAGTATTAACTCTGTAGCTATATTTGTGTACTCAAGAGATGGGGCAATTGTGCATCGGTTTCCAGCTTTTAACTTGAGTTTTGCCTCACCTCATACATATATATGAGAAGTATTCTTTAGATGCTTAACGTGTTTTGAAACCATTTCCTAAATAAAGTGTGCTCTACAGTTGGTCAGCCCATTTTGGGGTCCATTTTTCCAGCTGAAAAGGAATACTGAAGACAAATTAATGAAATGCACCTACTCGGGTACTTACAGCCAGCTTGACTACACAGTAAATACAGAAACCTTCAAGTTTGCCTTATGCTTTTGTAAGTAGTTAGATAAACAATTAGTTTCTTTCGTGATTTTTTTTCTGCATATCATTATTCTATTCTTCATATCTTCATTAATGAATTATGTGTTGCTAATGAGATTTCCCTTCAGACTATAAAGTTAGTTATTGGGGTTTTAAGGGGCTGAACAGCAAGGTCAACTGCCCCACCAAACTGTAAAGTAAATGTCTTCATGTCATCCCCTAAGCAGGCAAAGAATCATAAAAACAAAAAGTTAACAATTCGTGTGGAACTGCGCTTTGTGTGGGAGTGCTTGATTTGCTGCACTTCGGCAAATACGTGCCCACGACACGGTTAATGCACCAATGGTCCTGCACTACTGTTCGCAGGTTGTGCTTATTCTGGCTGTTGTAAGAGCACAAATTGCATGCATTCTTTCTTATTCCAGCTTCTCTGCAAATTAGCTTGATTAACTGATGTTTTGTGTCAAGGGGCGTGGTGGCGTAGTGGTCAAGTTGTCTGCCTCTCACCAAGATGGACCGGGTTCGATTCCCGGTCAATGCATGTGAGATTTTCGAAGTGAAATGCCAAGTCCTGTGATTCGGATTCCACGTAAAAAGGAGGAACTTGGCTCATGATAGCGAGATTAACGGTCAAGTAAAACTGTAAGCTTCCTTTTGTTTTGTGTCAGATTTATCGGTATAACTTTACAAAACAAAAGTCTTTTAAGCATGGAAAATAAAATATAGCGAGATTGTAACGAAAACACCACACTCTTTTTTTCACTATACTTTACCTGGCATTATAACTGGGGCAATCAATTTGATTGCAAATGGTATTTGCTCATTTTAATGTTTGGCAGTCGAATGCCTTGCTCATAATACCTCGATATTACTGTATTATATAAACTCTCATAAATTTTATTCCTGAAATTCTTTTGAATATTTGCTGCACCCCCTCCTTTGCAACTTAAAATTGTCTTAAAGAGTACGGCTGAAATGACGGTAAATGCGGTATTGACTCTAGTTAATCTGGATCTGAAGATGTTCACATGAAGAACAAAATATGTCTTACTCCTAATGCTGACCGGAGTACAGGAATTTCGTGAGGTGCATGAAAAGATGGAAATTGCTAGGAGCAAGAACTGGACTGTATGGTGGAGGATCAAACAGCTCTCAGCCAAACTCCTAAATGCTCCATTTTGTGGTCGGGTGTTAGATTTTTCGGTGCCCACCTGGCACACACTTTCTTGACAGCAGGTACTTAGTGACAATTTCATGCAACAAGGATCGCGATATTTGTGGAAATTGGCTGCCGAGTTCCATAGTGAAGCGACTAGTTCCATTCCCAGGCGGCAGACTTCTATGACACATGAATCATCATGTTCATTTCCCGGTTCCAGTCTCTTCCTGGGTCGGGTTGTGAATTAAGGACCGTCATCTTTGCCTGTCCCTCCACCACTCCTTTCCTACTTGCAGTACATATCCTGGTTTTCCTCCCTTTATCTCCACACACTCCTTCTCTGAATCCATCCAACTTTTTCGGGGTCTTCCTCGTGGTTTCTTTCCTGTTAACTTTTCCAAAAATATTGTTTGTGGTACTCTCTCCTCACTCATTCTCATCACGTGTCCATGCCACTTAGTTTAGTTGTTTCTATCCTATCCTGGGGTTTCCAGATTCCTGTCCTTTTTCTAATTTCCTCATTCCTTACTCTATCTTTCCTTGTCTTTCCTACGATGCTTCTTAGAAACCTCATCTCTGCTCTCTGTATCCTGCTCTCTTCCCTATTTGTCGTCGTCCACTCCCAGCTGCATATGTTAGTATGGGTTCATAATAGGTTGTGTATAGAACCCTTTTACACTTCTTTGGGATATCCCGGTTCCACACAATACCTCTCAATCTCTGGTAGAAACTGCTTGCTTGTTGTATTCTTTTACCAATTTCTTTGGTTATCTTCCCATCTTCTGTGATCACACTTCGAAAGTACTTGAAACCTTTTACCACTTCTACAATATTTCCATTTAATTTTATCTTTCCCCTTCCTTCCTTACTTACCCTTGTCATCACCATTGTTTTGCTCTTATCCATGCTTATTTTCATCCCAAAATTGTCAATCTCTTGGTTCCAAATAGCTACTTGGTTTTGAACTTCCATTTCATCATCACCCCATATCACTATGTCATCTGCAAACAACAAAGCTTTTGTTGCCTCACTTCCCAAATTCTTCTTGATGTTCTTATGGATTTCATCCATCACTATAATGAATAATATGGGGGCCTGTTTCAACTTTAAACCAATTGGTTTCCTATTCTGGTCTTTACACTTGGTTGGTTCCTTAGTTTAGGGGTTGCGACAACGCGGTCATGTAGCCCAGTGTACTTTGGGTGTGTGTAGAATCTGTCTGATAACCGGTGTTAATTGTGATGTCTGTATTAGTGTGTGTTATCTGTTTTTAATTCAAATAATGACTGCAGACATTGCATTTCAAGTAGTTCCCACTTTTGCCGCCAAACGCCGCCGTCAACAACTACTAGTTCAGAACTTGGCTACTAGACGCCACCCCAGTCAGCTCCTGGCGACGAATGTAGGAACCCTAAGAGCGTTGTTTAACCTATAATTAATTTAGCTTCACACAGATGTAATTAGTGGAAGGTTCTTTAACATGCCATAAATCTATGACATGGGACCGCCGGCTTTACTTCCCCTCCGAAGGAAGGCATACTAAGGGATTTCTAACGCTCTTAAAAAATCCGACGACTTCGGCCGGGTTTGAACCCGCGATCTTGGACATAGAAGCTCTGCATGCTACCAACTATGCCACTGAAGCCACTCCGGTCTTTACACTGCTGACACAGTTTCGTACGTAGCTTTTATCATTTGCCCTTCTGCCCCGTTGCTATGCTTTCTTCGTAGCACATCCCAGACCAACTGTGTAGGCACACTGTCATAGGCCTTCTCAAAATCAATGAACGTCATCACCATATCTCTTCCAAACTCCCATCTTTTCTCCATCATATTTCTTAAGCTGAAGAATGAATATTAAAGCTAATCCCATGATCTGATAGGTGCTTGAATTCTGGTGGTGATTATGTCGAAAAATAGCTCAAGCATTGCTGTATCTGTATCTTTTTGCTTAAAAAATGGTGAAACTTAATTTCTCGATGGACCTCATATATAATTATTTGAACTTCATTTTCAATTAAGTGTAGCAATGTTTTTGCAAGGAAAGCAGATAATGGACACATTTAAGAAAATGTGGGATGAGAATTTGTCAATAATGCTTATTTTACAACTTGGACCAAAATTATTTAACCATCACAATAACACAGCACATTCATAACTACATGCTCATAACAATTTAGAAAAAACTTGAACTTATCTTTAGGATATTTTACCAACTCCAAAGCTGGTCTTCTTCTTTTCTTCTTCAACCACCTTAGAGTGCATAGTTGCTGCAGTTGGTCATACGTAACATATTAATGAAACTTACACTGTTCCAAAATCTGGATGCATCTCGTAGAACATAAATATGTAAATACAGTACATCCCCCCTGTGGCACTACAGCCCATGAAAGAAAGGCCAAGGCCTAGCAAGCGATCGCTGCAGATCCGTGGTCAGCGGTATTTTTGACCGGGGCGCTGTCTCACTGTCAGACAGCTACGCAATTGTCCTCATGAGGCTGAGTGCACCCCATTCTAGCCCTCACGTCAGTATCTAAAATCCCTGACAGAGCTGGGAATTGAACCCGGGGCCTCCAGGTGAGAGGCAAATGCACTACCCCAACACCACGGGGCCGACTATGTAAATCCATATTGCTGGAAATTCAAGATGTACTACCAGAATGGTGATTTTATTTATGTGAAAACTCGGGCACAGACTAATGCTCTACTAGCTTCATGATACACTAAGTAAAAGTTGGTACTAATTATTTGATTTTATGTTGATAATAAATAATAACTACTACAGATTTAGCTAACTGGTATAGGTCTTTTCAGGTGATTCCATCTTTGTGCCATTTTAGCAGTAAAACGAGGAACTTGGCTGGGTGACTTATGGCTGAGATTTAATTTTCCCCGACAACCAGCAAATGTGACACCATAGTTATTTTGCTTGCTGACATTTACAACACGAAATGGTCTAAATTTTTCCTCCCTTTAAATAATGTTAATACTTGTGCCAGGATCGAACCCACTCTATCACAAATCGACTATGGCAGCTATTTTATGGTGTACGATGATAGTGATAAAAACTCTGTTTTAGCACAGGATATTAGGATTTTTTTAAATGTCAATGTTCTTAGTATAATGGTGAAAAGATAATGTTCATTTTGTCATTATTCACTCGTGGGTTGATGAAGTTACAGAGAAAACCACCATGTACACTTTTCATATACACTAGCTGGCTGTAGCTGAAATAAAATGAAACAGAGCATCATAGTAGTAATAATTAAAATACTGATACTATTGGGAGTGCAGCTTCATTAAGCTATTGTACATACAGTACATAGTATTTTTCACTACTAACTATAACTCTTCATACAGGTGCCCGTCTTTCAGCTAAATTTATTTTGACAATTGACTATTGAATTTTATTTATCCATACATGGATTGTTTTCAGAAACTTCGCCAGGGCACTCTATCATTCCAGCAGACATGGCGAAAACAATCACCCTCACAAAGCTAGTTATAAGCTAGGTTTCAATTTAAAAAATTACATAAGGTAGCAAATTAGATTATGGACAAGTATTATGCTACTAAGTAAAATCTGCTGATTATATTCATTTGATGGTTTGTTATGATGGTAATTAAATCCTATTGTGATAATGGTCAGAATTTCTCTCGTCTGTGCTGTTAGAAAGTTTATATAAAAGGAACCTCAATATTCTCTTCCGATTCCACTCGGGCGTTCTCAACCTTTTTGAGACTGCGAGCACCACCTTCATGCCATACCAAGTAGCTGAGCTCCATTGAATGGAATATAGGCTAATAATAATAATAATAACAATAATAATGCAACAAGCATTCACCTCTCTCTCCTTTTCCTATCTTTCTCTCCCTTTGAAGTGCTGAAATAGCTAAGGAATCACCACTCACCAGGCATGCTGCAACTGCTCGCATGAGTCCTGTAGATAAGATACAATGTGTGGACAGTCTAGTCGAAACAGCATCTTTCGTGTTACTCGTAAAACAGGGATGTCCAATTATTTTTACTGTAGGTTGAAAAAAAAATGATAACATTTCTGGCTGTCAAAACTTGTAATGAATACACTATTATTCTGGTTCGTACAACAAAATTTGAATTGAAGAATGGATCTCAGGGGAGCTTGTGCTCGTGGGCACATTTTGGCTTGTATGACACGAGAGCTTCAAATTTAATTTAAGGAGCACCTGGTTGAGAACGGCTGTGCTATTTGGTGTCCAAGTTTCTCCCTTTTTTCCTTTGGTTTGTTTTATTTTTGTTTCTTTGAATTCTGGAAATGAAATATGGTTTCTGCTGCAAGTAGGCTATTCAATTAATCATCTAGTCTAGTTCTTGATTAGGAAAATGACATCATATTACAGTATTGAAAGTAATTAACATGCATTTGGTGTGTGTCTGTGTGTGCATTTATATTGCCAGTGTAATTATAAATATTTTGTGAATGTTTTAAATAATAATTTACTAGTAAATATTATGTACAAATTTTTCACATTCCAGATGATCATATGGAGTAATAAATAGAATTGTTTTGTAAGATGGGTCGTTGTTCTGAATGAAAGCCACTTTGTGTGTGTAAGGTATGTACATACTACTCGTTCATTGAAAAATTTGATTTTTTAATTGTACTGTATTATTGAATGAACTGAGAAGAATAGATGCATCCAATGAACATTTAATATACAGTACGCCAATAAAATTGGGCAACTAGGTGTTGATGTATTATGGATGTGCAAAGTGCAAGATAAAATGAATACTGAACACTTTTATATAACTAATATTACTATTATATATAGGAGTGAATTTTCATGGACCACCCTTTTCTATGTACATTAAATGATCAACTGTATTGTTATGCAATACGTTAATAACACCAAATTATATATACATATATACATATAAATAAGAAATATACCTTTTATTGTATTGATATTTATTGATGTATCTTAAAGAGAATTTACCTGAAGCATCTTGTATTTATGATGTATTTAATGTGCATTTCATAGCTGGATTTCTTGTGTAGAAAGTGGCAGCATTTAATGTAATTTATCCATGTACAATTTATTTATATCTGTAAATATATTTTAAAAAATTGTCTGTTATTGCAAAAATTGGCCCCTGCCTAATTACTCATGCCATTTATTGTAGTGTAAGTTTCAATACTAGTGGCCCAGTGTAAGATAAATTTGCATCTAAAATATATATGTGTGTCATTTGCCATGCTAAATTTTTACTATGTTGTTGCTGGTCATATAAAGGAATCTATTTTTTTATAACTTGGTACTTAAATATCTGATAGTCTTATTGCTTAAGCAGAAATATTACATTCAACCCATGACTAAGTATTATTTACTATGCTATGAATAATTTATTTGAAAAATAAAAGCAAGCCATTGACTGTAGATATAAATGGCACAAATTGTATACTCGGTTCAAATAAACTGTTTAACAAAGTACAATCTGACAGGGGTCATATTTTGGTGCACTAAATAATGGAAGCATTTATGTGTGGAACTAGGCCATTCAGTTGAATGCACGAGTTGATATTTGTTATTTCCGTAATAGCCTATATTGTTTGTTTAAGGAAATTCCAAGAAGAAAATAAGTGTGAATTTGATCTCAAGATATTGAGTTCTTACCAGTAGAGTATATATCTTATTAGTCCTTTTTATATTGTAAGATCTCCAATTTAAAATTGTGGAAATTTGTAATTCAGATTTACTCATTTGCATTGCTACATATCGTAAATGAAGAAGCCAAACCTCATAGGCCATACTTGTTTGCTGACTTTTCCCTATGGAACACTTCCACGTATCTAACAAATGTGGCATATGAGGTCTGGTTTCTTCACAACGATATGGGGTACATAATCACAATCAAATATATTATTCTTGTGCTTCAATATTCCCAATACTCATCAATAAAGAATATTTTCTGAGATTTTATAATACTATTTCTTTATAATGTTTTACTAATGTTTAAAGGTTAATAGGCAAGGAAAGATGTGGCCATACAGATTCTGAACAACCAGAACTGAAGATATATACTATAATTTTAATATTGGTAATCATTTATATAATTTGCTACAAATGTATTTTACGGAAGAGAAAATGTATTGGAAGTGAAGAAAGAGGAAATGAATCTCATTACAATAACCTCCTCTTCTCTTATGATAACATGACTAATTTCCAGTTAGTGAGTTGTTCAACTGTCATTTAACCTTCATCTTCGTAAGTTTGTTCTGAAAGCTGTGATTCTTGGTTATGACTAAAGAGCGGAATTATATGAAGGGGAAATTACAGAAGTACAAACTATAATACAAAGAAAGACTAGAGCATAAATAAAGCGTACCGAAATGTAAAAGATACTAGCAGCATACTTTCCTCAAGTACTTGCTAATCATAATTAGCTTCCTAAAATTCCATAATACTGATACTTAAGGGTAAAATTTAAAAGATATCATTCTGTTGATTTAGCCTAGTTGATCATGGAAGTTTGGACAATGCAACCTTATTGATAATGGGAGCAATTGTGTTAAATGACAAGTTACACACATTAGATCAATAAACTATAGCGGTTTCTCCACTTGAAATGGCTACAATTTGCTCTTCCTGATCACTATAATTCTGTGTAACACTGTTGAGCATGTGTATTCTTTATTGCTTCTGGGAAATTTACACTGTATCAGTAAAACTGTGGCGTAATGTGAAGACAACCCCAGATTTTTTTAAAAAACTTTTCATACCATCCGAAGTCATCGGATTTTTAAGAGAGTTAAAATCCTTCAGGTATGCCTTCCTTCGGAGGAGAAGTAAAACCGGTGGGCCCATGTCATAGATGTATGGCATGTAAAAGAACCTACCACTACAATTGGTAGTGTGTAGCTAAATTTATAAGTTATTTGGTTAGAAAAGCTCTATGAAGTTCCAATATTTGCCGCTAGGTGACAGTGGCATGTCTTGTAATTAAAAGTTGGAACTACTTGAAATTGAACTTGATGGGGAGCCTACGGGCATTCAATTAAAATACCCCGCTATGGCCATTGGCTGCAATTCATATATAATAATATAAACCGTGAAAAGATAGTAATAAAATTATTGTTCTGTTAAGAGCCCTGACTTCTAGGTTATTGGTCCAAAGCGTAATTGGATTCCTAAGTACAGTAACTTGTTCAGAACTGTATGACTGACGCATGTTTTAATTCCTCATAGTGTTAAATGAATATATACAGTAGAAACTGGTTTACATGTAACCCACTTGTATGTAATTCTGGTTTGTGCATAGTTTTATTTAAGTTCTGATGAATATGCCATTTAACAACATGATATCTTTCTGAGTGTGCATACCTGACTTGCACGTAACTCTCCTTTATATATAAGTAATTTTTGGAAGTGCGACATACTTATTTTTGGCGTTTATTATTCTCTGCGTCAGCCCCAGTGCAGTGAAATAAGAATCGAGTTTCATGTAATACAGCGAGAAATAAGTCAGGCATGAATCATACACACACGACAGTAAAGTGGTGTGTCTTTGACAGTGTAGGAGTCCACACAGTTGGCCTTGCAGACTTGCAGCGTGACTTTTCAGAGAGCGCAAGTCAAAACTGCTAACCTTGTGTTTGCCCGGAAAATCACAAAACCGGCTGCCGCACCATCCAGAGTCTTTCTGTTGACACTTTTTCCCCTTTCCTCATAGTGACCATATGTGCAGGCTTATCACAGCTTAAGTTCTAAATTAAGTTGCGGAGTTTGGTGCCGGCCAACCAACTTACTCAGAAACTTTGAATGATAGAAAAAGAATACGTTACTCGTTACAGGATAAAGATATACAAGTCAAAAGCAAAAATAGCGTTGAAGCCGAACATCCGCACCTTTGTCTAGACCAGAATCGGCAATATGCTCAGCTGTTCGGAGCCTGCACATGTTGTCACTATGGGGAAGGGAGAAAAGGTGTCAACAGACTGTGTAGGTTTAGTCTACTGTATGTAGCCTCATTGGAAAGAATAGTATTTTGCAGGAATTTTATACATTTGGGTTCAAATCTAAAAAACGTAATTACCTACAAGAGGAAAAGGCATATTGCAAGTGGTTTCAACAAAAGCGTGCCATCAACCTACCTATTAACGGCGACATGCTAAAATCAAAGGCCATAGAATTTGCTAACAGATTTAAGCCAAATACAGGATGTCTGCAGGTTTTCAAGAATTGTCATGGTAGATCTGGTTTGTGCATAATTTTGGGTTATACATGGTTAAATCTGATCTCCTTGATTTCCATACAATCCAGTGTCAACTGTAGAGTATATATAGTATATATATATTAAAATGATAATTTCATAAACTTCCGCTCTTTAGTTACAATATTTGGTCATATTCGGCTTATATTCACATTTCTGTTGCAGTCGAGTTCTTAAACACTCATCAATTTACTTAAAATGTGTTTAATATTTTTTCAAAATCCATCATAATATTTTTATTATAGATGGATATTTGGTGTATTGATAGTACTGGTTTGCTTTCTTTAATTTACATAAGTTATGCAACTCATACATATGAGACTGCATAAAACATCAAGTTATCAGTGGCAAGTCATGAACAGAAACTCGATGTAATGATCAAGTTCTGAAGTTATGGATTCAGTTTATTCAGTATACATTTTGCTGCTCTCTCTGTTTTAGTGCCACATTTTATATTGCACAAACATTTTTTTTACTGTAGTAGGCTATAGAAAGTATTGTAGAGGCAGATGATGCAGATTACTTTTTATCATAATTTTATTTCTTGTTTCATCTGCATTTGCATGCATATGTACTGTGTTATCGATATATTCATCTTCATGTATTGTATTTTAGATCAATATTATGTTAATGCGCACCAAAGAATTTTATGTTTTCATATGAGGAAAGATAACTTTATTTTATTTTTATTGATACATTTTGATTGCATTTCTGTTTTATGTGAATCTGCTTCAATATAAATTGTTATAAAATATATTGTTTTGTACTTTTTATGTATACATTATGATATGCTCTTTCAAATAATGTACAGTGTTAAATTTACTTGCAAGTAAATGTTATATCATCAGTGGTGGTACTTGTACCATTAATACCTTTCTGCTATGTATGGAAGTTGATACAATCCATTACAGGAAATTCCATAGAAAACTCATCCTTCTAGGTAGTTCACATTTTTGGCAGCAATTTTACCTAGCAACTCTTTAAGTGAATATTATAAGGCAGGATGTGGTGATAACTGCAATTTGTGTGACTTTTTTATTTTTTAGTCACACAATCATCTCCCTTCTGCATCTGTGAGGGGACTTGAGCAAGATAAAGCAGATGTGTGTTGTTGGTGTGGATGTGACTACATTAGTCATATCATTGTGAATAAAATGTACAGTGTTATCTGCTCTGAATAAAATAAAAATGGGTATTATTGTCTTGTCAGAGCAAGTTAGCAAAAGATTGGTATCATAACACTGATTAAAATAAATAAAGGGAAATAAGTGTAGATAGATAGATTTTTATTAATTCCATTTGATCAAATACATGCATTCAATACATTTTTGATATAGGACACGTCAGAATTTACATGCATAAAATAAAAGAACTAACAGGTATATATTACTAAGATTAAAAATATTTATAACTTATTATAATAGCAAATCTTAATAGATACAATCTTATTGCACAACTATTTACACCTCACTCTATTATCATAATATGAAAACTTAATTCTATAAATACAACAACATACAGCTAGGTATTAAAATTAAATTAAAAAAGTAAAATATAGTTATAGATTCCATCACTCCTATACGCTAAAATATTCAACTACTGAGTAAAAACAATGGCACTGCAGATAAGCTTTCAACATTCTATCAAAGGTTTTTATTTGTGTAAATACACAAGATATGCTGCACAAGCTATTAGACTGTTGTATGCTGGGAGTTAGTGAAGTGAAGTGCAATCACTATTGCCTCATCGAACTTGTGGCTGGGTACTGGTGATACTGCCACACATAAGTTAAACGTTAAACTGAGATATAAGAACTTCATAAATGACAGTAAAAATGCCACAATAAATTAATAAATTGAAAACAAAAGGCTCCAATAGGACTAGCCAGCCTTTGAAAATGAAACTTCTTCAAATCACTGAAATTTACCTTATTTATCACATCGCTTGCATTTTGATGGGACCATTAGGTATAAAAAGATGGCCTTCAGAATAAATAAGAAAATAATACTCCAACATCAACTGATGAGCAAAATAAAATGCAAGATCAAGAGAGAGCACTTCTGAAGATAACCCCATGCATGAAACTGACAAAGAACACAATGAACTAATATAAAAATATATGTGTAAGTATGATGGCCCCAGCATACAGTTTAAGAATGAAAAGAGAGACCGCTTGCAATAAATTAAAATTGCTTACTGAATACTTTAATTAGCTTGTGAGCTGTGAACTACCCAGAACATGTATTATCCACTAAGCAAAGATAAAATGTACGAGCTCATCTCAGACCTAAAGAACAATAAAACTCCAGATGAAGACTTCATAGTGGCAGAAATGTGAAAGATGGCAGATGAGGCCTCAATTGAGACCAACAAAAGTCTTGGAAGAGGTCTGGCAAAGAACAAAGGTGCCCAGTGACTGGAAATTAACCCTCAAGATTCCAAAATAGATGTTGACGACTACAGAAGGATCTCTGTCTTGCCTGAAACATAAAAAGATTCTGTCCCAAGCTCTCCTGATATGAGCTATGAAGCTTGATCCACAATGGACAGTAGGATGCTGGTAGTTAACAATCAGATCGTTCACGATGCGCAGCCGTTAAATTGCAAGGAGTAAATAATACAGGGATCATCTTTTATTCCTTGTAAGTACATTCATAAGACACTTTGTTCCATCTATACAAGGGGTCAGCGAATGAGACCCGCTACCAACTTCTGTCTTTGTACTTTTTCTTCAATACTGTCCCAGTCTTATTTGTTGCTGAATGTTATTTCTCATCTTTAAACCTCTTGCTTGGCCGCCCTCTTGGTCTTGGATCTTCCCACTGTGGATCATACATTTTTCTGGGTTATTGTCCTTCTCATGTGACCAAACCATGTGAGTCTACGACTAAGAATAGGCCATGCAAGATCGACCCACTCATACCTGACGAGAAGGGAAGACCCCTCCACTTTGCACCTGTGGAGCCATATTCCTCCACTGGCTCTTTCTGTCCTAGGAAGAAATACTTGGTTTTCAGAATACACTCTATCTTATATTAGCCGATGACATGGTGGCTGCTGATCTCATCGTCCACTTTATAAGTAAGAGTGGGTTAGGGCCATCAATTTAAATTTACAAGCTGAAGGTGGATGGAAATAAGGAGAAGTTCCAGATATTAGTGAGGAACAAATTACCGAAGGATGATTCGAGAACAGGTGAAGAAGAAGAATAGGTTCAGGGACATGTTGGTAGAAGCAGCGGAAGTCGTGTGTGGCAGAACTAGCGGAAAGGAAAGATGGAAGGAAACACCATGGTGGAATCCCAGAACTAAGGAAGCTGTGAAAAAGAAAAATGAAGCATTCAGGAAATGGTTCCAACAGAGGACAGACAGAACAAGAGATCACCAAGAGCGGAAGAAAGAAGCAAGAGAAGTAGTGAAGGAAGAGAAAAAGAAATGGACAGAAATGATGGAGGAGGACTGTGATGGCAGTAAGAAAGTGTTGTATGGAATGATAAAGGCAAAGAGAAGAGATACAGGGGAAAATGTCAGAATGGTGGACAGGAATGGAAAGGAGGTTGAAAATATGGATGAAGTAAAGGTTATCTGGAGAGAATACTTCAAGGAACTCCTAAAACCAGTGTAGTGTACATTGTGGAGGAAGAAACAGACAGTGAGCAAGAAATTTCAGAGAAGGAATTGACATGGAAAGAAGTGGAGGAAGCATTAAAGAAGATGAAAGGGGGGAAAGGCACCGGGAATAGATGAAGTGAGTGTGGAGATGGTGAGAGCAGCAGGGGTGATAGGAACACAGTGGCTCTTTAGAGTACTGAAAGTGATATGGAGGGAGAAGAAAATACCAGAGGACTGAAAAAGAAGGATAATAATACCCTTATTTAAAAAGGGAAGTAGGAAGGAATGCAAGAACTATAGGGGTATTACACTCATGTGCCACTGCGCTAAAATATTTGAGAAGTTAGTGGAGAGAAGAATTCGGACAGAAGTTGAAGATGGGCTGAGGGAAGAACAGTATGGATTCAGGCCAGGAAGGCCAACAGTTGACCTCATCGTTGCTGTAAGACAGCTACAAGAACACCATTATGGATATGGTAAAGGTCTGGTGATGACCTTCTTGGATATTGAGAAAGCATATGATAGTATTAATAGAAACAAGGTATGGGAAAAATGAGAGCAAAAGCAGTAAACAAGGAGACAGTGGCAAGAGTGTAAGCAATGTAAGAGGGAAGCAAAAGCTGTGTAAAGGTGGGAAGGGTGAGAACGGAATGGTTTCAACGAGTGGTCTGAAACAAGGAAGTGCCCTCTCACCCCTGTTATTTATAGTGGTGATGGATGAAATCCTACGAAAAGTGGTAAATAGCATTGGGGAAAGGACAATGAAGGCAATGTTGTGTGCTGATGACCTTCTGGTATGGGGAGAGGATGAGGAAGAAGTTAAAGAGCAATTGGATGAGTGGGAGAAGGTAGGGTTATCATATGGGATGAAATTCTCTGCACAAAAGAGTGAAGTGGTCATCACGAGGAGGAAGAACAGACTGGATATGGGCATAACACTTGGAGGACAGCAGTTGCAGAAAGTACAATGCTTCAAGTACTTGGGAAGCATGATTGAAGAAAAGGGAGGCAATAGGATGGAAATGAATAAAAGGGGAAGGTGCAGATGATTTTTCAAGAGTATTAGGGGGATGACATGGAATACAGATGTACCACAAAAATGTAACGGAATCATCTACAAGACCTACTTTGTGCCAATTTTGACGTATGGTTCAGAAACATGGGTGGTGAAGGAAAGGGACAAGAGTAAAATACGAGCACTGGAGATGAAGTTCCAGAGGAGTAGGGTAGGAGTAACAAGAATGGACAGAGTAAGGAATGAGAGAGTCGGAGAGATGGTAAGAGAGGAACCATTGCAAAATAGAATAGAGCGATCTAGGCTACAATGGTATGGACATGTGAGGAGGATGCGAGAGGAGAGGATACCGAAGATGATGTTTGGAATGGAAATGAAGGGAAGGAGGCCAAGGGACAGATGGACGAATGGAGTTAAGAAGAGTGTGGAGGAAAGAGGAGTGTGCTGGGACACAGTGAAAGACGAGGGATGGTGGATGGACAGGAAACGATTGAGAGGCTTTTGTTCCAAGCAGACCCGACCAGCGGTTGGAAACTGCTCATAATGAAATCTAGGCTTATTCGTCCATGCCTGTGTGTGTGTCCCTAATTAAATCTGAACGGCTAGAACGATTACAATGAAACTCTGTAAAGATTTACTACTACATTGTCCGACCTCGCCCCTGGCTTTTAAATTTTAATAAGTTTCACCAATTCAACATGACGGCCACTCAAATACAATATATCCGAAACTATTACTGATATAGACCTGAAATTTTGTACGGTGATAGAGGATACTAAGATAAGTTCCTCTATGTCACGTGAATAACCTGATGTTCAGCCTGGAAGTTAGGTAAAATGCCTTTTCTATCTGGCTGGATATTCTAAAGAATCAGATAGAGAGAAATATGTTTCTGTGCATTTTGTGACAGTAGGGCCAGTTTTTATTTTGCCTATTTTGGCTTCCATTGCCTAGTTTAAGTTTTAAAGATTTTTATTTTGCCTGTTTTCGATTGTTAGGCATTTTTACTGCGATTTACACATTTTAAGAATCACATATGAATTTCCATTTATCGAAGATGAAAGGGTTACACAAATTAAGTTACATATTGACGTCACAAAAATATATATTTAGAATATTGTTCCCTGTAAATCGTTTATTTGTTTTCAAGCACTTGAAAGCTTATTTCTTCAACCCATCCATTTAAGCTCTTGAAATAGCAGAACCTTCTTTAGTGAAAGGAATTCACAGGTATTATGAATACCAGGAAAGAAAGAGGATGAGGGAAGTATGTCTCTTCCCCTTCCTCATACCTACCCCTTTTGTTGTGACAATGCGCAACTGCCTGGCATTCCCGATTTTGAAAATATAAGATGTGCAGAGAAAGGGAAAAGATCACTTCTGTCTAACAGGCCAAACATAAAAGAAGATACCGTATTAGTCTGGTGCGGCTTCGGTGGCGTAGTTGGTGGCATGCTGAACTGCTGTCCCCAAGATAGCGGGTTCAAACGCGGCCGAAGTCGTCGGATTTTTTTAAGAGCGTTAAAAATCCTTCAGTATGCCTTCCTTCGGAGGGGAAGTAAAACCGGCGGTCCCATGTCATAGGTTTATGGCATGTAAAAGATCCTTCCACAGACTAAACATGTTTGAAGCTAAATTGTTTGGTTAGATTTCGTCGGAACGCTCTATCAAAGGTATCACCACTAGGTATCATTGATATGTGGTGGCGAAAGTTAAAACTACTTGAAATTGAACGGAACTTGTAGCTCACCCTAGGGGTGCCCGCTAGAAGCAGCTACAGACTCAGGCGAGCCGAACATGTCCTCGGACACTCCCGGCACTAAAAACATAGGATAAATAAATTTAAAAAAGTCTGATGCTGAACTTGTTAAAGGTAACTAGAGTGTTCTCGCTGACTTATTTATCATGCCGAAATTTTCATAGTTGAGTGGTAAATTACATGGCTATGTTCGTGATTTCGGTTCGGACACACACAAATGCCTATTTTAATTATACTGCCTATTTTCAGTATTTTGAGTGCCGTTTTGCCTACCTATTTTAACCGGAATAAATGTCTGAACTTCCGGGCTCTAGAGTGATAAGTATAAAACCAATATGACTGCCATTCAAATATTTAAATTGAATCATCTGATCTCGACAAAATTTTGCAACATCTTACCTTCAAGTGGGAAGCGTCTTTTGACCAAACTACACGGACATCAACCCAATCGTTTGAAGATGGCGGCCATGTATATGTGCAAATCGATTCCCCCTATCAATTCAAACACAACGAAACCCAAATCAAACCACCTTTGGTATAGAGGTAGCACTATACGGCATCCAACGTTTAGAATGAAGCATTGGTCTTATGGTGCGTTACGACAGGGTTGCCACTCTATGAGAGGAGGCAGTACAAAGCGCTTCGCGTACACTCTCCGCACATTCAGCGAGTGTACAGTGACGAAGACTTAAATTAAGTACGGTACTGTATAATAATACTAATAGTAGGCTAACATAACACATACAACGAAATTAAATTAACTATAATGTATTCTGAATGTAACATAAAGAAAATAAAATAAATAAAGTACAAGCACAAGGAAATGTGTGAAGTTTCGACTGCAGTTAAAGTTGGAGTACGTTATTAAAGAAAATACTCCTCATTGGTTCACCTTTATGATTTATACTTTCGTTAGGTTTAAGATTCTTAGAATAACTGTACACATTAATTACGACCTGTTTTCCCCTCCTTCTGAGCACTTGACCACGCTTTCTTTTCACAAAATTGTCCATTGTTGTACGTGAAATACGTAAAATACAACACGTTAAATCTAACAGAACTGCTGCACACACACTCAAGATAGAGACAGTTGAACTACTGAAATGCAAGCTCGAAGGGCACAGTAATAAAACTGTGAGTAGCAAGCTGCACCCCGCTGTCCTTCGAAACTTCATTCTTATAATCCTCGATCATTGAACAGCCCGGCCTGTGTAAACAATTAAATCTACACTCTGGGTAAGCAGGTAGAAAACTTCTTCCAACATTCCTCTACAACTCTCAAACTGACATGACATGCTTATCTTTAAAAATAGAAAAGTTGGCAGCATACGAACTTTTTCAATGCTGCTATGCGGTTATGAGAGAATATTCAGAAGTTTTACCTACATGAAAATTGTAATATTGCCAGTATAAAATATTTCAATAATCCATCATCAAGACGGCACATTTAGCTACACGTGCGTTAAAAATAGGCATCACAAAGTCAATGCAACATGATATAAGATCGATTTTACTAAAAAGGGGACACAGTTTATCGTTGATAAGTAAAATAAAAAATGGATATCTAATTTTTCTAGCATTTGTATCACGTTTACGTATTTCTATTATAGGACAAAAAAGATCGGCAAAACATGGTTCTGCCCGAATATGCTGTTTTTTTTTTCGACAAAGAAAAAAATTTCGACTGATATGGCAACAGTGGATTGCTAGAAAATAACAGCGTCATACATGTCTCACGTGCAACAGAAAGAGAGAAGAATATCCTTATCTAACCAGTGCTTCATTCTAAGCGTTGGATGCATTATAGCAAGGTACAACTCGGTGCCATGTTGTATATCGCCGTCATCATAACAAAAAAGAAATGGCGCCCACGCAAATGTTCTGAGCTTAAATCAAATTACGACTAACCTAATCATCCGATCTGTACCAAATTTTGCAACAATATACTTAAATGTGGGAACGGTCTTTTGTCAAAACTACAAGGTCATCAGCCAAATAGATTCAAGATGGCGGATGTATGAATCATGGAAGTATTATAGCCTAACCGTAACTTACGATTCAACAATTCAGCTTATAGTACATAGGGAGATTGAAACTGTCCTCAAGGAGGTGACTGGTAGGATATTAGCATATTATAAATGAATATAACGTTAGAAATGACTAACAGGTCAGGATGACCATGCTATATCGTGGGTCCGTGTCGTCCCATTGTCAAAATGGCCGCTATTTTTGCTCGTAAATCCATATATTTCCATAACTTCGTAAGTTTATATCCTTTTAGGAATGTACTGAACAAAATAATCTTATATATTAAAATAGTTTTCAAAAAATTTCACCCTTTACTAAAACTGAAATATCTCGGGAAGTATGTGCGCTACGACGACGTTTGTTGTCTTAAAATGTAATGCCCTTTAAGCACCGTCGATTGATACCCACCTTACTTGATTATATCATTCGAGTATTAAAATAATTGCGAATATTAATGAATCGAATGACTTGACGGACATATTGTCGCTAGGCGACAACGACTAACACTGTGTCATGATATTCAACGCCGCCCCAATAATAAATCTAACTTGATATTAACAGAGAGTTTCCTAATTAGGTCATGATATCGTTAACTTCCACCTGCTCCACTCGGGCGCTAATGTCACATGTATCCATACATGATATCGTTAACTTCTACATGTTCCACTCGGGCGCTAATTCGCATGTATTCATACAATAAGTAGAAGGGGATTCTGTGCACATAATTTAATTAAAACTTCTCAAAGAATGGATTACTTTAAGACTGAAATGCTCATGCACAATCAGCTGTCATTTTGCTAATGACACTGTCATGTCAACATCTGTTTGAATGACAACAAATACTGTATACGAAAGACAACTAATTTCACGAATTTGCCGCTACAGTCGAATGTTGGAACCGCCATTTTGTATTGTGTATCCGATCTTTCTGTTATGTAGGCTTTGGTCTCACCAGCTACAAACTGTCTTCTTTTCGTTTCATCATTCGTCCTTATAGGTTGTGTGCTCAATCAATACAATGAATCATATTATGATGAATGAGAGGTGACACTCAATTACAAATGTTATAAAGATTAAATGTGACGGTAATTGTCTGTTCAGGTCATTGGCATATTGTGAGTACAACAATCAGAGTTTATTTACATAGGTTAGAAAGCGAATTATAAAACATGTTACAGACAAGTGGAATCATTATTCTTCCTTTATTGTTGGCAACAGCGATATGTACGAAACTGCTATCAATACGAGCGATGATTACACAATGTATATGTCTATGAATGGTGTTCATGGAGGTCATGTTGAGTTAGTTGTCGCTGCTCAAGTTTGCAAAATGGATATTTATTCGTGGATTACTACTGTCGTATGGAAGGTGACCGGTTAAAATATGTACGTCATCAACAAACGAAGTTACAAGTTGATACATATGCCGGTTTAGCTGACGCCTTGCATGTACGAGGAGAAATTAAAATCTCAGAGTCGGTCGTATTGTAGTTTTGCCATCTTCTTTTACAGGTAGCCCAAGGAAAATATTGCAAAATTATCAGGATGCGATGGCGATAGTGAGGAGGTTTGGAAAGCCAGATTTATTCATTGCGTTCACCTATAATGCGGGCTGGCATTCATCTCTGGGAAACGGCTAATAATAGGCCTGATATTGAAGTGAGAGTTTTCCATTGCAAAGTAAAGGAATTGCTACGATTGATTAATGTTAAGGAAATGTTCGGTAAAAGCATATCTATATACAGTGGAATTTCAAAAACGAGGTCTCCCGCTCATCCATTTACTCTTAACATTAACGGAAGATTGTAAGCTTCGAGAAATTTCTGACATTGACAGTGTGGTGTTAGCCGAAACACCAGATCTCGAGGATGAAGCGCTATACGAGTTGGTAAGGCGTCATATGGTACATGGTGCTCGCGGATCTTTGAACCTTTCTTCAGTCTGTATGAAAGATGGCGTATTTAAGAAAGATTTCCCTAAACAGTTTCAGGAAGAGACCAAAGATAATGCCAATGGTTATCCTTCGTATAGGAGAAGAAATAGTGGACGGATTATTATAAAACAATTCGAGGCATTGACATTGAAATCGATAGTCGATTCATTGTTCCCTACATTCCTCTTCTTTTACTTTACTTGCAAGCTCATATTAATGTTGAAATATGCTCAAGTGTTCGAAGTGTTAAATACATCTGGGTAGATTATTGACTGGGGAATAACCTAACCAGCAAGGGAAGATGATTGAGAAAAGGAAGTGGGTTTCGGACTGGAGAAAAAAGGATGGAGAAATAGGAGGAGAGTCCCACAAAAGTTATAAATTTAACTTTAAATACACTCAAAGGCGGTTGCCACTGCAAATCCGCTCTCTGATACCTAAAGTGGGTAAGGACCTGGTCGAAGCTAACGGGAAACGCAGCTAGGACTTGGGCGGTTTGCAATAGAATGGCTTTAGCGTATTCCCTCTCAAGCATGCATATGCCTACTATGGGGAAGGGTGATGGTCTGGCAAGACAGAGAGTAACAGACTTATTGTATGTCTGTTCAAGGGAATTAGTTCTTGAACAAGTGATTCGAAGAATGCCAATAATTTGAAGCGGTTTTGATATTTCCAGTTTTCGAAGTTGTAGAGTTCTTGAAAAGCGACCAAGTGCTTCCAAGAAGGATAGTGATAAAAGATTTATACCCTTGGGAATAATTTTGGTAAGTGAACCAATAGTTGCATTTGGAAATGGCTAAGCTTTTACCCAGCAAGGAGCCGACTAAAAGTTTAGGCAAAGAGAAACACTTATATTTTGGAAAACCAACCATAAGTTTTTTGGAGAGGATCTCCACAAGCAGGAAGCTGGCGTAGCGAGCTGTACTTGCCTTACTGGCCAGTTAGAATTAGCTATTAAAGCTAAGAGAGACTTTACCAAGATAACCACTAAGAGTTCTTGCTCAAATGCAACAAGTGGTGAAAGCCCTATCAATAGATTTGATGGCATTAAGTGGGAAAAGTCAAGGAAGACAGGATCTTGCCTAACTGTTATACCAGAAAAATGAAAAAGCGAAAAGGAACTCTTAATTTATTTGACAATTCAAAAGAATTTGATGGATTTAACAAAGATATATTTTCAATTTTATTAACAATTTGGGGTCGCAGACCTCAGAAATAATTTAAAGTTTGCGCCAGGCAATTAACAATTCATTAGGTTTTAAACCTTTATATGTTTTAAAATCCTCGCAAGATTTTAAAATAGAGAGGATAAAGTACAAAAATTAAGGACAATTAAAGTAATTAAAGTTAAACAGTAAATCGAGTACAAGGTGTGTACTTCCAGAAATTTCTAAGAAAATATTCTAGAAAGAGTAACAACTTCGAAAATAACAATAACAAAAACCGGAAGAATAAAATGGAAGTTCCTATAACTTCTTATATTTAAGCGGAATTACCTATATTTTTTCTTGGTTATACAAATTGGGCAGGTCACTTAATGTGAAACCTGAAGAGAAAGTCGAAAGGAAAGTTCTAGACCTCCTGTGTTTAAGTAGGAATCACGAGTCAAATGGGGCAAGATTCCCTTTCGTGAAACCTAGAAATAACTCACTCATGAGTTTAAAGAATTGTATTCCCTAATTAGAAGGGAGAAACAAGATAATTAGAAACGTGTACAAGACACGTAGTTATACAGAAATTAATTAATGATTTGTAAGCAAAGTGGGAAGGCACGTCTCTAGCGTGACACCTCATTGAGAAAGACCGAAAGTAACAATTTTATTATGGTTTGTTAGTAAGGGGTTTAGGAAAGATCATCAGGGAGAACGGTTTTTGTTATTGTTCATGGCCGTATTTATAATAATCGGACGAGCGCGACGCGGAAGAAATACTGAAAGAACCCTGTTTTTCACTATAGTCTGTTGAAAGGGATGAAAAGTTGACTGTAGCAGCACGAAAGTTTATGGCAAAGAAAGTTATTGCAATGATGGAAAATAACTAGTTGCACTAGGTAGGCGAAAGTCTATTGCTTGAGAAGGTTGTAGATTATCATTAAATACGCCAGAGAAAATTCCAACGGAGGAAGGAACATTAGCTATTGAGCAGTAATTTATAAGGAAGATTCCTCATTTTTAAATAGTATTCCCACAAGTGAGTGGAAAATACAAGACGGCACGACTTGTAGATAGAGTGCAGATTCTGGAAGGTTCCAGAACGATTCTAATAGAAGAATAGGGCCAAAGTTATTCCAGCGGTGGAACGAGATTAATAGTTTATAGACAGTGGGTATACCATAATATCCCACGTTGTGAGAAGATCTCTCATTTAATAAGCATCAGAAATGCAGCTTTTACAAAGATTGGTGGGTAAAGCTCAATATGGAAAATCCCGCGAAGGATGATTATTGCCACAAATAAGTAATCTCACACTGCCTATAAATGGTTATTAAAAGCATGTAGATATTAAAACCGATGAAGATTACGTTAAAACCTGGAGTCTGTACTTATCTTTGCTGCATGGCGATGATGAAGAAGTTCCCTTTGACGATTAAAGTTCCAACATGGCGTGGAATCTAAAGAATGCCTCTTTAAATCAGGAGGCTGGCTCTAGTTGAGCCTTGACTGACTAAGTCGAGGGCCGACGTGCAAGTGAGACCCACTCAGCGAAGCGCAGAGGGACCAGGAAAGGGAAAAGAGTGGGGGTAGGAGACAAAAGGAATACATATCAGAATAGACAACCTTGAAAAAATAAATGTTTTTCTTGATGAATGGTCTTCAAAGAGTTGATAGCAGACGATACTAGCGCAGCATGGTGGGTGAAAAAGTAGACGAAGTTCTCTTGATCACGGAGATGATAGCTGGCGATGGCGACGAGAACTGGTGGCCAGATGGATAAGGAAGTCCTCTTGCACCGGGAAGAATTGAGGAACTTCAAAGATTCGCTGCTAGATGACGCTAGGTGAGTCATGGAAGATATATATCTAGAACAGACTCACAAGTAACATAAGAGACATGACCACCAAAGAGAAACTAGAAGATCACTGTTGGTGTTTGAGAAAAAGGAAGGAATGAACAAGCAAAGAGTATTAAAAAATATACTCTATCTTACCGTGTATTCCAAGAATACACCAAGCTGGGAGGGGCAAACACCAACAGAGAGCAGGAAAAACAATTAAACATTTAAAGGTAATGGAGCAATTAAAGACAGTGGTCTTGTGATCTGACCGTTAGTGGTCAAGACTCTGACCACCCTGACTCTCCCATCCCTTCCAGGATAACACTCGGTCACTCTACCAGAAATCCAGAACAGGGGAGGAGAAACATCCCTGACCAGGACCAGGTCCCCCACTTTAATGTCGGGACTGGAAAGAAACCACTTCTGTCTCCGTTGCAAGGAAGTTAAATATTCCAAGTTCCACCTCTTCCAGAAAGAATTGCGAAGGGCTTCAAGTTTACGCCAAACAATGGGTAGATTAGAATCCCTGTAAGAGCTGGAAAGGGGAGGAGGGGCAGAAAGAGAAGTGCCTATAAGGAAGTGACCAGGTGTGAGTGGAAGCAGGTCATCAGGGTCATTGGAAAGCGGAGTTAAAGGGCGAGAATTAACAACACCTTCAATCAGAACGGACAGTGAATTAAATTCTTCATAAGTCAGAATGCGATTACCTAAAACCTTTCTTAAATGACGTTTAGTGAGCTTTACGCAGGATTCCCACCTACCACCGTGATGAGGAGCGTAGGGAGGTATAAAACGCCATTTGAAACCCTTTGAATAGGAAAAATTAGAGATCTGTTCCATGGCAGGAGAAGATGTGAGGGCTTTCTTCCACAAGGACGCTGCGCCCTGAAAGGTGGAAGCGTTATCAGAGAACATCTCGGAAGGAACACCACGCCTAGCAGCGAAGCGAGAGACAGCTGATAAAAAGTAAGAAGTAGAAGCATTCGTTACTAGTTCCAAATGAATTGCTCCAGTAACCATGCAAACAAAGAGAGAAACATAGAGCTTACCAAACAATTTGCGTTTAGCTTCAGGGGAATTTCGTTGATATTGGAACGGACCCATATAGTCCACACCAGTCAGAGCAAATGGACGTATAGGAGAAGAGCGAAAAGAAGGCAGATCGCTCATTAATTGAGTATTGACTTTAGGTTTCGCTTTGAAGCAAGGAATGCACTTGTGAATTACAGAGGAAACTTCATGAATTCCATTTATAATCCAGTACTTTTCCCTTAAGAGGCAAAGCAGAGTGCGTGTACCAACATGCAGATTGCGATAATGAAAGTCACGTATAATTAAGGAAGTTACGTGATGTTTAGAAGGCAAAATAACGGGATGCTTTTTGTCCTAAGAGAGCAAAGATTGAGAGAGCCTACCACCTACCCTAAATAACCCATTGTCATCAAGGAACGGGGCCAAAGTACGAAGACGACTGGATTTGGGAAGATCCCTTTTAGAAGAAAGTAAAGACAATTCAGAAGAAAAGGCTTCTTGCTTTGTCAGTCGTAAAACCTTAAGGGTAGCGAGATTCAATTCATGATTGGTAAGGTGTGGTTTGGGGAGAAGAGGTTGGTCAACCACAAGATATTTCCATCTAAGAAGATAGGCGACAATTCGAATTAGTTTATGAAAGGAAGAATAGCGGGACAACAAGGGATGAGAAACGTTGGAAACAAGACACGGAGCAGTAGATAAAGATACTTTAGCGTCAGGCAAGTTGGAGTTTGTAGCTGGAGGTTTGGAAGGCCAAGAAGAAGAATCTTCGATTGACCACGAGGGCCCATGCCAGTACAACTGGGAAGCTGCCAATTGAGAGGGTAAACATCCACGAGAGATAATGTCGGCTGGGTTATCAGCACTGGGCACATGCCTCCATTGACATCCCGAAGAAAGAGTTTGAATTTTGGAAACCCTGTTTGCAACAAAAGTTTGCCAGTGAGCGGGGTTCTTGGCGATCCAAGAAAGTGTGATCATGGAATCGCTCCAGAGATAGATTTGCGAGAATTCGACTTTTAATACTTCCCGTAATTTCTTAACAAGTTCTGCAGCCATGAGTGCAGCACACAATTCAAGCATAGGCAAAGTGATAGTTTTAAGAGGAGCCACCTTCCATTTGGCACAAACAAGGTTGGAAACTCAAGATCCATTTAATGAACCGCGATAAACTAAATATGCGCAGCAACCATAAGCTTTTTCGGAACTGTCCGCGAACACATGAAGGAAAAAAGATGCATTAGAATGAGCGTTAATTAAATTCCTGGGAATTTCAATTAGGGAAAGATCCAGCAAATTGCTGCGAAAAGAGAGCCATCGGTTAAGAAAAGAAAGGGGAACAGTGTCATCCCATTCACATTTGAGCGACCACAGCTCTTGCATGAAGAGTTTGGCTATAACAATAACTGGGGCGAGGAATTGAAGCGGATCAAAAATTTCTGCAATTTCAGAGAGAATCTGTCTTTTTGTGTTAGGGAGCTCTTCGGCGAGCGATACTTTATAGATGAGAGTGTCAGTACTAGTGCACCAATGAACTCCAAGAGTTTTTATGGATTCGGAGTTTCCACAAATTTCGACAGAGGAGGGATCTACGTCTTCAATAGGAAACTGGGCGAGAAATTCAGGGGTGTTGGAATTCCACTTATGAAGTGGGAAACCTCCATTCCTTAGCAATGCCTGAAGTTCTAAAGACACGAAAGAAGCTTCCTCCAGAGTGGGGAAGGACTGCAAATAATCGTCAACATAGAATGACGTGGTTAGTGCTTCAGAAGCTTTAGAATCAAATAAATGACCATCTTGAGAGGCTAACAAGTGTAGGGATCGGATAGCAAGGAAAGCGGAAGGTTTTAAGCCATAAGTAACTGTTTTTAAACGAAATATCTTAATGGGCTTACTGATTTCGTCGCGCCACAAGATTCTTTGGAGATCTCGTTGTTCAGGCTGAATTAAAACTTGGCGGTACATATGTTTTATATCCGCTATAACAGCTATGGGAAATAATCGAAAGTTTAAGAGTATAGCAGATAGATCTGACTGAATAGCAGGACCAGAGTAAAGAGTGTCGTTAAGGCTGTTGCCATTAACGTCAGGTGATGAACCATTGAAAACAACTCGGATTTTATCCTTTACAAGAGGATTTTTCCACACGGGATGATGATTTAAGAAAACAGTTTCAATTGGGGGGGGGGTGCAATTCATCATCAGATGTGTTAACAACTTCCATATGATCTAAGCTTTCATACTCATCAATGAAATCAATGTACTGCTGTTTAACGAGAGGTTCTTTCTTGAATTTGTTCTCGATACCAAAGAGAGCTTTTCGAGCTTCGGATTGAGAGTTGATAAGTTTAGGGGGATTATGTAATCTTGGCATTTGAACAATGAACCGACCATCGGAAGAGCGAGTGGTGGTGTTCAGAAAAAGTTGCTCACAGAATTCATTTTCTGAGTGCCCAAGTATTGTCTCGAGTCTCCAAAACTGTTCCAGATCAGAATTGGCGAAATAACATTGCGATGCGGGTTGGTAAAAATAATGGGAAAGTTGACCGGTGACGATCCATCCAAAATTAGTGTCTCTGGCGACCACGTTTGAGGATAACTTGCGAACCTGTTTACGAAGGCAATTCCAGAAAACATTGGCACTGAAGAGTATGTCAATGGGGTTTTGTATGTTAAACAAAGGATCGGCTAGCCTTAAATGCGAGGGAATGTTTAAACCTGAAATATCTACAGAGTGACTTGGAGTGTCTTCTCCAATGCTATTGAGAATCAGACAATTCAGTTTGAGAAAGTTGTTTCTGTGACAAATATCTCTTATGGTTAGCTTTGAGAACTGTAAAGCTTGCGATTTTGAGCTGTTAATGCCCGATACGTTAATAGAAGTGGGGTTTACAGGTAGGCCTAGTTTTCTGATCAAAGAATTAGAAACAAATTCATGAGTTGCCGCTGAATCGAGAAGACCGCGTGCACGGACCCAGTTGCCAGAGTTATCCTGAACTTCGATTTGGACAGTGGACAGCAATACTTGGGCACTACGAATGGACTTGGCATTTTGAATGTACGATGAAGCATTGGAACTGTTAGCATTATCACTTTTCTGAGAAGTAGATGCTGTCGATGACCTTGCCTGATCATGACGATGTAGCAAAGTGTGATGAGCCTTTTCACAATGGAAGCAAAGTCTTGTGAACTTGCAATTAGAAGCAGAATGCGTGGGCGCTAAGCAATTGAAGCAATGTTTGTTTTGGGAAACTAATTTTCTTCTGTCGTCGACTGACAGTTCTTTAAAGGATTTGCATAGATATAAGGCATGGGAATCTTTACAAAGTATACACTTTAATGGTTCATTTAAACTCTTGCGAGGTTCGCTTTGAGTGTTTAAAACGAGAGAGCTAGCAATACGGCGTTCACTAGACCTAGTTGGGTAACGAGTGGTGTTTGGCTTAAATTTAGATGAGCTGGACCCAGGTTTTTGGGTACTAGACGCTAAGCGTTCGCTTTTATGTTTGATAGACATTAATTCAAATTTAGAACTCGGAGATGAGGGTTCACTTTGATTAGCTAAAGCGGTTAAGAGTTGGCATCTAGCATTTATGAAAGTGACTAAATGCTCGTAAGAGTAATCGTCTTCTCTAGAAAGTTCAATTTCCCAAGCTTTGAGGGTAGCAACATCAACTTTAGAAACCACTAAATGTATTAGGAAAGTATCCCAGTGTTCAGTGGGTTGATCTAATTGGGACAGAGCATTAACATGAAGTTGAGTAGTATCAACGAGAGTACGCAAACTAGTGACGTCATTGTGCTGTGATGCAGGTAGGTTGAATAGAGCCTTCATATGGCGTTGAATACGTAACCGTAAATTTCCGTATCTTTCTTTCAATAAGTTAAAGGCAATGGGGTGATTTTCGGCACTTAAAGGGAGTGCTTCAACTAACTGCAGAGCTTGACCTCGAAGGATAGATCTCAAGTAATGAAACTTGTAGATGACTTGAATGTCTTCATTGCCATGAACAAGAGAGCAAAATAATTCATAGAAAGAATCCCAAGTAGATTCGTCTCCAGAGAAGTGGGGTAAATCAATTTTAGGTAGAATTGGCTTGGGCTTGTGAGTACTATCGCGGAAAGAAGTTTGTGGTTCGTGAAGGGAACCAAGAACAGAAGCGTCCTTTTTCTGCTCCTCTTCGAGTTGGCGTATTATTTTGAAAGCAGAACCTATGCCTTCGTAACATTGGTTTTCTACTTCGACTCGATCATCGGGTTGATTGAGCATACAAGTTTCTATTTCAGTTTGGATGTTGCAATATTTTTCATATGAACGTTCAAAATCCCTTACACGATGTTTTAACAAGTCTAATTGAGCTTCTGAGGGATCTAGCTCATTGATGTATTTTCTGAATCGGGTAATTTGTCCTTTATAGGACGCTCGTTTAGAAGTAAGTTTTTCATCCTTATCCTTTTCAGTAGGAGCCATGACAAGGTAAATAGATTAAAATATAACTCACGAAACTGTGGAACGTTGGTAATGCTGTCAAGCTGGCAGCAGCAAATAAGTTGAAAGAACGGGACACACCAAAGGAGACAGGAGCGGCCTCTTTCCCCTTCACAGGCTTTGCACGATGTAGTTATAGCAGAAAGATTCAAAGCAGGTATTAATAATTTGTAAGGTATTGTCAAATGACCCTTGAAAAAGAATAGAAAATAACAAATGGACTCTCCCGGGTTTCGGCACCAAATTTTGGGTAGATTATTGACTGGGGAATAACCTAACCAGCAAGGGAAGATGATTGAGAAAAGGAAGTGGGTTTCGGACTGGAGAAAAAAGGATGGAGAAATAGGAGGAGAGTCCCACAAAAGTTATAAATTTAACTTTAAATACACTCAAAGGCGGTTGCCACTGCAAATCCGCTCTCTTATACCTAAAGTGGGTAAGGACCTGGTCGAAGCTAACGGGAAACGCAGCTAGGACTTGGGCGGTTTGCAAGAGAATGGCTTTAGCGTATTCCCTCTCAAGCATGCATATGCCTACTATGGAGAAGGGTGATGGTCTGGCAAGACAGAGAGTAACAGACTTATTGTATGTCTGTTCAAGGGAATTAGTTCTCGAACAAGTGATTCGAAGAATGCCAATAATTTGAAGCGGTTTTGATATTTCCAGTTTTCGAAGTTGTAGAGTTCTTGAAAAGCGACCAAGTGCTTCCAAGAAGGATAGTGATAAAAGATTTATACCCTTGGGAATAATTTTGGTAAGTGAACCAATAGTTGCATTTGGAAATGGCTAAGCTTTTACCCAGCAAGGAGCCGACTAAAAGTTTAGGCAAAGAGAAACACTTATATTTTGGAAAACCAACCATAAGTTTTTTGGAGAGGATCTCCACAAGCAGGAAGCTGGCGTAGCGAGCTGTACTTGCCTTACTGGCCAGTTAGAATTAGCTATTAAAGCTAAGAGAGACTTTACCAAGATAACCACTAAGAGTTCTTGTTCAAATGCAACAAGTGGTGAAAGCCCTATCACTAGATTTGATGGCATTAAGTGGGAAAAGTCAAGGAAGACAGGATCTTGCCTAACTGTTATACCAGAAAAATGAAAAAGCGAAAAGGAACTCTTAATTTATTTGACAATTCAAAAGAATTTGATGGATTTAACAAAGATATATTCTCAATTTTATTAAAAATTTGGGGTCGCAGACCTCAGAAAAATTTAAAGTTTGCGCCAGGCAATTAACAATTCATTAGGTTTTAAACCTTTATATGTTTTAAAATCCTCGCAAGATTTTAAAATAGAGAGGATAAAGTACAAAAATTAAGGACAATTAAAGTAATTAAAGTTATACAGTAAATCGAGTACAAGGTGTGTACTTCCAGAAATTTCTAAGAAAATATTCTAGAAAGAGTAACAACTTCGAAAATAACAATAACAAAAACCGGAAGAATAAAATGGAAGTTCCTATAACTTCTTATATTTAAGCGGAATTACCTATATTTTTTCTTGGTTATACAAATTGGGTAGGTCACTTAATGTGAAACCTGAAGAGAAAGTCGAAAGGAAGGTTCTAGACCTCCTGTGTTTAAGTAGGAATCACGAGCCAAATGGGGCAAGATTCCCTTTCGTGAAACCTAGAAATAACTCACTCATGAGTTTAAAGAATTGTATTCCCTAATTAGAAGGGAGAAACAAGATAATTAGAAACGTGTACAAGACACGTAGTTATACAGAAATTAATTAATGATTTGTAAGCAAAGTGGGAAGGCACGTCTCTAGCGTGACACCTCATTGAGAAAGACCGAAAGTAACAATTTTATTATGGTTTGTTAGTAAGGGGTTTAGGAAAGATCATCAGGGAGAACGGTTTTTGTTATTGTTCATGGCCGTATTTATAATAATCGGACGAGCGCGACGCGGAAGAAATACTGAAAGAACCCTGTTTTTCACTATAGTCTGTTGAAAGGGATGAAAAGTTGACTGTAGCAGCACGAAAGTTTATGGCAAAGAAAGTTATTGCAATGATGGAAAATAACTAGTTGCACTAGGTAGGCGAAAGTCTATTGCTTGAGAAGGTTGTAGATTATCATTAAATACGCCAGAGAAAATTCCAACGGAGGAAGGAACATTAGCTATTGAGCAGTAATTTATAAGGAAGATTCCTCATTTTTAAATAGTATTCCCACAAGTGAGTGGAAAATACAAGACGGCACGACTTGTAGATAGAGTGCAGATTCTGGAAGGTTCCAGAACGATTCTAATAGAAGAATAGGGCCAAAGTTATTCCAGCGGTGGAACGAGCTTAATAGTTTATAGACAGTGGGTATTCCATAATATCCCACGTTGTGAGAAGATCTCTCATTTAATAAGCATCAGAAATGCAGCTTTTACAAAGATTGGTGGGTAAAGCTCAATATGGAAAATCCCGCGAAGGATGATTATTGCCACAAATAAGTAATCTCACACTGCCTATAAATGGTTATTAAAAGCATGTAGATATTAAAACCGATGAAGATTACGTTAAAACCTGGAGTCTGTACTTATCTTTGCTGCATGGCGATGATGAAGAAGTTCCCTTTGACGATTAAAGTTCCAACATGGCGTGGAATCTAAAGAATGCCTCTTTAAATCAGGAGGCTGGCTCTAGTTGAGCCTTGACTGACTAAGTCGAGGGCCGACGTGCAAGTGAGACCCACTCAGCGAAGCGCAGAGGGACCAGGAAAGGGAAAAGAGTGGGGGTAGGAGACAAAAGGAATACATATCAGAATAGACAACCTTGAAAAAATAAATGTTTTTCTTGATGAATGGTCTTCAAAGAGTTGATAGCAGACGATACTAGCGCAGCATGGTGGGTGAAAAAGTAGACGAAGTTCTCTTGATCACGGAGATGATAGCTGGCGATGGCGACGAGAACTGGTGGCCAGATGGATAAGGAAGTCCTCTTGCACCGGGAAGAATTGAGGAACTTCAAAGATTCGCTGCTAGATGACGCTAGGTGAGTCATGGAAGATATATATCTAGAACAGACTCACAAGTAACATAAGAGACATGACCACCAAAGAGAAACTAGAAGATCACTGTTGGTGTTTGAGAAAAAGGAAGGAATGAACAAGCAAAGAGTATTAAAAAATATACTCTATCTTACCGTGTATTCCAAGAATACACCAAGCTGGGAGGGGCAAACACCAACAGAGAGCAGGAAAAACAATTAAACATTTAAAGGTAATGGAGCAATTAAAGACAGTGGTCTTGTGATCTGACCGTTAGTGGTCAAGACTCTGACCACCCTGACTCTCCCATCCCTTCCAGGATAACACTCGGTCACTCTACCAGAAATCCAGACCAGGGGAGGAGAAACATCCCTGACCAGGACCAGGTCCCCCACTTTAATGTCGGGACTGGAAAGAAACCACTTCTGTCTCCGTTGCAAGGAAGTTAAATATTCCAAGTTCCACCTCTTCCAGAAAGAATTGCGAAGGGCTTCAAGTTTACGCCAAACAATGGGTAGATTAGAATCCCTGTAAGAGCTGGAAAGGGGAGGAGGGGCAGAAAGAGAAGTGCCTATAAGGAAGTGACCAGGTGTGAGTGGAAGCAGGTCATCAGGGTCATTGGAAAGCGGAGTTAAAGGGCGAGAATTAACAACACCTTCAATCAGAACGGACAGTGAATTAAATTCTTCATAAGTCAGAATGCGATTACCTAAAACCTTTCTTAAATGACGTTTAGTGAGCTTTACGCAGGATTCCCACCTACCACCGTGATGAGGAGCGTAGGGAGGTATAAAACGCCATTTGAAACCCTTTGAATAGGAAAAATTAGAGATCTGTTCCATGGCAGGAGAAGATGTGAGGGCTTTCTTCCACAAGGACGCTGCGCCCTGAAAGGTGGAAGCGTTATCAGAGAACATCTCGGAAGGAACACCACGCCTAGCAGCGAAGCGAGAGACAGCTGATAAAAAGTAAGAAGTAGAAGCATTCGTTACTAGTTCCAAATGAATTGCGCCAGTAACAATGCAAACAAAGAGAGAAACATAGAGCTTACCAGACAATTTGCGTTTAGCTTCAGGGGAATTTCGTTGATATTGGAACGGACCCATATAGTCCACACCAGTCAGAGCAAATGGACGTATAGGAGAAGAGCGAAAAGAAGGCAGATCGCTCATTAATTGAGTATTGACTTTAGGTTTCGCTTTGAAGCAAGGAATGCACTTGTGAATTACAGAGGAAACTTCATGAATTCCATTTATAATCCAGTACTTTTCCCTTAAGAGGCAAAGCAGAGTGCGTGTACCAACATGCAGATTGCGATAATGAAAGTCACGTATAATTAAGGAAGTTACGTGATGTTTAGAAGGCAAAATAACGGGATGCTTTTTGTCCTAAGAGAGCAAAGATTGAGAGAGCCTACCACCTACCCTAAGTAACCCATTGCCATCAAGGAACGGGGCCAAAGCACGAAGACGACTGGATTTGGGAAGATCCCTTTTAGAAGAAAGTAAAGACAATTCAGAAGAAAAGGCTTCTTGCTGTGTCAGTCGTAAAACCTTAAGGGTAGTGAGATTCAATTCATGATTGGTAAGGTGTGGTTTGGGGAGAAGAGGTTGGTCAACCACAAGATATTTCCATCTAAGAAGAAAGGCGACAATTCGAATTAGTTTATGAAAGGAGGAATAGCGGGACAACAAGGGATGAGAAACGTTGGAAACAAGACACGAAGCAGTAGATAAAGATACTTTAGCGTCAGGCAAGTTGGAGTTTGTAGCTGGAGGTTTGGAAGGCCAAGAAGAAGAGTCTTCGATTAACCACGAGGGCCCATGCCAGTACAACTGGGAAGCTGCCAATTGAGAGGGTAAACATCCACGAGAGATTATGTCGGCTGGGTTATCAGCACTGGGCACATGCCTCCATTGACATCCCGAAGAAAGAGTTTGAATTTTGGAAACCCTGTTTGCAACAAAAGTTTGCCAGTGAGCGGGGTTCTTGGCGATCCAAGAAAGTGTGATCATGGAATCGCTCCAGAGATAGATTTGCGAGAATTCGACTTTTAATACTTCCCGTAATTTCTTAACAAGTTCTGCAGCCATGAGTGCAGCACACAATTCAAGCATAGGCAAAGTGATAGTTTTAAGAGGAGCCACCTTCCATTTGGCACAAACAAGGTTGGAAACTCAAGATCCATTTAATGAACCGCGATAAACTAAATATGCGCAGCAACCATAAGCTTTTTCGGAACTGTCCGCGAACACATGAAGGAAAAAAGATGCATTAGAATGAGCGTTAATTAAATTCCTGGGAATTTCAATTAGGGAAAGATCCAGCAAATTGCTGCGAAAAGAGAGCCATCGGTTAAGAAAAGAAAGGGGAACAGTGTCATCCCATTCACATATGAGCGACCACAGCTCTTGCATAAAGAGTTTGGCTATAACAATAACTGGGGCGAGGAATTGAAGCGGATCAAAAATTTTTGCAATTTCAGAGAGAATCTGTCTTTTGTGTTAGGGAGCTCTTCGGCGAGCGATACTTTATAGATGAGAGTGTCAGTACTAGTGCACCAATGAACTCCAAGAGTTTTTATGGATTCGGAGTTTCCACAAATTCCGACAGAGGAGGGATCTACGTCTTCAATAGGAAACTGGGCGAGAAACTCAGGGGAGTTGGAATTCCACTTATGAAGTGGGAAATCTCCATTCCTTAGCAATGCCTGAAGTTCTAAAGACACGAAAGAAGCTTCCTCCAGAGTGGGGAAGGACTGCAAATAATCGTCAACATAGAATGACGTGGTTAGTGCTTCAGAAGCTTTAGAATCAAATAAATGACCATCTTGAGAGGCTAACAAGTGTAGGGATCGGATAGCAAGGAAAGCGGAAGGTTTTAAGCCATAAGTAACTGTTTTTAAACGAAATATCTTAATGGGCTTACTGATTTTGTCGCGCCACAAGATTCTTTGGAGATCTCGTTGTTCAGGCTGAATTAAAACTTGGCGGTACATATGTTTTATATCCGCTATTTCAGCTATGGGAAATAATCGAAAGTTTAAGAGTATAGCAGATAGATCTGACTGAATAGCAGGACCAGAGTAAAGAGTGTCGTTAAGGCTGTTGCCATTAACGTCAGGTGATGAACCATTGAAAACAACTCGGATTTTATCCTTTACAAGAGGATTTTTCCACACGGGAAGATGATTTAAGAAAACGGTTTCAATTGGGGGGGGGGGGTGCAATTCATCATCAGATTTGTTAACAACTTCCATATGATCTAAGCTTTCATACTCATCCATGAAATCAGTGTACTGCTGTTTAACGAGAAGTTCTTTCTTGAATTTGTTCTCGATAGCAAAGAGAGCTTTTCGAGCTTTGGGTTGAGAGTTGATAAGTTTAGGGGGATTATGTAATCTTGGCATTTGAACAATGAACCGACCATCAGAAGAGCGAGTGGTGGTGTTCAGAAAAAGTTGCTCACAGAATTCATTTTCTGAAGAAGTCACGTTAGGAGGATCAACGCTTTCGAGTCTCCAAAACTGTTCCAGATCAGTATTGGCGAAATAACATTGCGATGCGGGTTGGTGAGAATAATGGGAAAGTTGACCGGTGACGATCCATCCAAAATTAGTGTCTCTGGCGACCACGTTTGAGGATAACTTGCGAACCTGTTTACGAAGGCAATTCCAGAAAACATTGGCACTGAAGAGTATGTCAATGGGGTTTTGTATGTTAAACAAAGGATCGGCTAGCCTTAAATGCGGGGGAATGTTTAAACCTGAAATATCTACAGAGTGACTTGGAGTGTCTTCTCCAATGCTATTGAGAATCAGACAATTCAGTTTGAGAAAGTTGTTTCTGTGACAAATATCTCTTATGGTTAGCTTTGAGAACTGTAAAGCTTGCGATTTTGAGCTGTTAATGCCCGATACGTTAATAGAAGTGGGGTTTACAGGTAGGCCTAGTTTTCTGATCAAAGAATTAGAAACAAATTCATGAGTTGCCGCTGAATCGAGAAGACCGCGTGCACGGACCCAGTTGCCAGAGTTATCCTGAACTTCGATTTGGACAGTGGACAGCAATACTTGGGCACTACGAATGGACTTGGCATTTTGAATGTACGATGAAGCATTGGAACTGTTAGCATTATCACTTTTCTGAGAAGTAGATGCTGTCGATGACCTTGCCTGATCATGACGATGTAGCAAAGTGTGATGAGCCTTTTCACAATGGAAGCAAAGTCTTGTGAACTTGCAATTAGAAGCAGAATGCGTGGGCGCTAAGCAATTGAAGCAATGTTTGTTTTGGGAAACTAATTTTCTTCTGTCGTCGACTGACAGTTCTTTAAAGGATTTTCATAGATATAAGGCATAGGAATCTTTACAAGGTATACACTTTAATGGTTCATTTAAACTCTTGCGAGGTTCGCTTTGAGTGTTTAAAACGAGAGAGCTAGCAATACGGCGTTCACTAGACCTAGTTGGATAATCAGTGGTGTTTGGCTTAAATTTAGATGAGCTGGACCCAGGTTTTTGGGTACTAGACGCTAAGCGTTCGCTTTTATGTTTGATAGACATTAATTCAAATTTAGAACTCGATGAGGGTTCACTTTGATTAGCTAAAGCGGTTAAGAGTTGGCATCTAGCATTTATGAAAGTGACTAAATGCTCGTAAGAGTAATCGTCTTCTCCAGAAAGTTCAATTTCCCAAGCTTTGAGGGTAGCAACATCAACTTTAGAAACCACTAAATGTATTAGGAAAGTATCCCAGTGTTCAGTGGGTTGATCTAATTGGGACAGAGCTTTAACATGAAGCTGAGTAGTATCAACGAGAGTACGCAAACTAGTGACGTCATTGTGCTGTGACGCAGGTAGGTTGAATAGAGCCTTCATATGGCGTTGAATACGTAACCGTAAATTTCCGTATCTTTCTTTCAATAAGTTAAAGGCAATGGGGTAATTTTCGGCACTTAAAGGGAGTGCTTCAACTAACTGCAGAGCTTGACCTCGAAGGATAGATCTCAAGTAATGAAACTTGTAGATGACTTGAATGTCTTCATTGCCATGAACAAGAGAGCAAAATAATTCATAGAAAGAATCCCAAGTAGATTCGTCTCCAGAGAAGTGGGGTAAATCAATTTTAGGTAGAATTGGCTTGGGCTTGTGAGTACTATCGCGGAAAGAAGTTTGTGGTTCGTGAAGGGAACCAAGAACAGAAGCGTCCTTTTTCTGTTCCTCTTCGAGTTGGCGTATTATTTTGAAAGCAGAACCTATGCCTTCGTAATATTGGTTTTCTACTTCGACTCGATCTTCGGTTTGATTGAGCATACAAGTTTGTATTTCAGTTTGGATGTTGCAATATTTTTCATATGAACGTTCAAAATCCCTTACACGATGTTTTAACAAGTCTAATTGAGCTTCTGAGGGATCAAGCTCTTTGATGTATTTTCTGAATCGGGTAATTTGTCCTTTATAGGACGCTCGTTTAGAAGTAAGTTTTTCATCCTTATCCTTTTCAGTAGGAGCCATGACAAGGTAAATAGATTAAAATATTACTCACGAAACTGTGGAACCTTGGAAATGCTGTCAAGCTGGCAGCAGAAAATAAGTTGAAAGAACGGTACACACCAAAGGAGACAGGAGCGGCCTCTTTCCCCTTTACAGGCTTTGCACGATGTAGTTATAGCTGAAAGATTCAAAGCAGGTATTAATAATTTGTAAGGTATTGTCAAATGACCCTTGAAAAAGAATAGAAAATAACAAATGGACTCTCCCGGGTTTCGGCACCAAATTTTGGGTAGATTATTGACTGGGGAATAACCTAACCAGCAAGGGAAGATGATTGAGAAAAGGAAGTGGGTTTCGGACTGGAGAAGAAAGGATGGAGAAATAGGAGGAGAGTCCCACAAAAGTTATAAATTTAACTTTAAATACACTCAAAGGCGGTTGCCACTGCAAATCCGCTCTCTGATACCTAAAATGGGGAAGGACCTGGTCGAAGCTAACGGGAAACGCAGCTAGGACTTGGGCGGTTTGCAAGAGAATGGCTTTAGCGTACTCCCTCTCAAGCATGCATATGCCTACTATGGGGAAGGGTGATGGTCTGGCAAGACAGAGAGTAACAGACGTATTGTATGTCTGTTCAAGGGAATTAGTTCTTGAACGAGTGATTCGAAGAATGCCAATAATTTGAATCGGTTTTGATATTTCCAGTTTTCGAAGTTGTAGAGTTCTTGAAAAGCGTCCAAGTGATTCCAAGAAGGATAGTGATAAAAGAATTATACCTTTGGGAATAATTTTGGTAAGTGAACCAATAGTTGCATTTGGAAAGGCTAAGCTTTTACCCAGCAAGGAGCCGACTAAAAGTTTAGGCAAAGAGAAACACTTATATTTTGGAAAACCAACCATAAGTTTTTTGGAGAGGATCTCCACAAGCAGGAAGCTGGCGTAGCGAGCTGTACTTGCCTTACTGGCCAGTTAGAATTAGCTATTAAAGCTAAGAGAGACTTTACCAAGATAACCACTAAGAGTTCTTGTTCAAATGCAACAAGTGGTGAAAGCCCTATCAATAGATTTGATGGCATTAAGTGGGAAAAGTCAAGGAAGACAGGATCTTGCCTAACTGTTATACCAGAAAAATGAAAAAGCGAAAAGGAACTCTTAATTTATTTGACAATTCAAAAGAATTTGATGGATTTAACAAAGATATATTTTCAATTTTATTAACAATTTGGGGTCGCAGACCTCAGAAAAATTTAAAATTTGCGCCAGGCAATTAACAATTCATTAGGTTTTAAACCTTTATATGTTTTAAAATCCTCGCAAGATTTTAAAATAGAGAGGATAAAGTACAAAAGTTAAGGACAATTAAAGTAATTAAAGTTATACAGTAAATCGAGTACAAGGTGTGTACTTCCAGAAATTTCTAAGAAAATATTCTAGAAAGAGTAACAACTTCGAAAATAACAATGACAAAAACAGGAAGAATAAAATGGAAGTTCCTATAACTTCTTATATTTAAGCGGAATTACCTATATTTTTCTTGGTTATACAAATTGGGTAGGTCACTTAATGTGAAACCTGAAGAGAAAGTCGAAAGGAAGGTTCTAGACCTCCTGTGTTTAAGTAGGAATCACGAGCCAAATGGGGCAAGATTCCCTTTCGTGAAACCTAGAAATAACTCACTCATGAGTTGAAAGAATTGTATTCCCTAATTAGAAGGGAGACACAAGATAATTAGAAACGTGTGCAAGACACGTAGTTATACAGAAATTAATTAATGATATGTAAGCAAAGTGGGAGGGCACGTCTCTAGCGTGACACCTCATTGAGAAAGACCTAAAGTAACAATTTTATTATGGTTTGTTAGTAAGGGGTTTAGGAAAGATCAACAGGGAGAAGGAAGGTAAATGTTCATGGCCGTATTTATAATAATCGGACGAGCGCGACGTGGAAGAAATACTGAAAGAACACTGTTTTTCACTATAGTCTGTTGAAAGGGATGAAAAGTTGACTGTAGCAGCACGAAAGTTTATGGCAAAGAAAGTTATTGCAATGATGGAAAATAACTAGTTGCACTAGGTAGGCGAAAGTCTATTGCTTGAGAAGGTTGTAGATTATCATTAAATAGGCCAGAGAAAATTCCAACGGAGGAAGGAACATTAGCTATTGAGCAGTAATTTATAAGGAAGTTTCCTCATTTTTAAATAGTATTCCCACAAGTGAGTGGAAAATACATGACGGCACGACTTGTAGATAGAGTGCAGATTCTGGAAGGTTCCAGAACGATCCTAATAGAAGAATAGGGCCAAAGTTATTCCAGCGGTGGAACGAGCTTAATAGTTTATAGACAGTGGGCATTCCATAATATCTCACGTTGTGAGAAGATCTCTCATTTAATAAGCATCAGAAATGCAGCTTTTACAAAGATTGGTGGGTAGACAAAGCTCAATATGGAAAATCCCGCGAAGGATGATTATTGCCACAAATATGTAATCTCACACTGCCTATAAATGGTTATTAAAAGCATGTAGATATTAAAACCGATGAAGATTACGTTAAAACCTGGAGTCTGTACTTATCTTTGCTGCATGGCGATGATGAAGAAGTTCCCTTTGACGATTAAAGTTCCAACATGGCGTGGAATCTAAAGAACGTCTCTTTAAATCAGGAGGCTGGCTCTAGTTGAGCCTTGACTGACTAAGTCGAGGGCCGACGTGCAAGTGAGACCCACTCAGCGAAGCGCAGAGGGACCAGCAAAGGGAAAAGAGTGGGGGTAGGAGACAAAAGGAATACATATCAGAATAGACAACCTTGAAAAAATAAATGTTTTTCTTGATGAATGGTCTTCAAAGAGTTGATAGCAGACGATACTAGCGCAGCATGGTGGGTGAAAAAGTAGACGAAGTTCTCTTGATCACGGAGATGATAGCTGGCGATGGCGACGAGAACTGGTGGCCAGATGGATAAGGAAGTCCTCTTGCACCGGGAAGAATTGAGGAACTTCAAAGATTCGCTGCTAGATGACGCTAGGTGAGTCATGGAAGATATATATCTAGAACAGACTCACAAGTAACATAAGAGACATGACCACCAAAGAGAAACTAGAAGATCACTGTTGGTGTTTGTGAAGAAGGAAGGAATGAACAAGCATAGAGTATTAAAAAATATACTCTATCTTACCGTGTATTCCAAGAATACACCAACATCCACAAGTATGTGTATAAAGGTCATGACTGCTGCATTGTTAAAATATGTCCTGAAGGCGAAACGGTGAACTGCGATGAAATGACTTCTTTCCTAAATGCTGGATATGTTGGTCCAACAGAAGCCGCATTCAGGATATTTTCATTTCACATGCATGAACAGTCACATTCTATCGTGCGATTACCAGTTCACTTGCCAAACTTGCAAAATATCTATTTTAAAATGATAACGCTCCTGATATTTTACTTCAAGCACAGTTGCGCAACACGGAATTACAAGCGTGGTTCAAGTTAAATCAAGATTCGCAAGCCAGAAGACGGAAATATGTATCCTGAAACACCAGTACATTACATCTGGAATAAGAGCAACTGCCAGTGGCAAAAAATAAAAAATGTTTCAAAAACTATAGGCAGAATGTATAATGTTTCACCTACAGAAACAGAAAGGTATTATTTACGCCTGTTATTGCTTCACGTCATAGGTGCTACCAGCTTCCAGGATCTACGAACATACAAAGCAGTTGTCTATTCTACTTTTAAAGAAACAGCTAAGGAGCGAGGTTTGCTGATTGACGATTCTGAATGGCAGCGTTGTTTGGCAGAAGCGTCACAATTTCAGATGCCTTCTCAGTTACGATAACTGTTTTCTTACATATGTATCTTTCAAACCCCTTCAAATGTAAGATAGTTATGGGACATTTTCAAGAATTCATTATCAGAAGATTATCTGTAGTTTCACGAACCTAACATTGCATATCAGTTCACTCTTATACATATTTCTAATACATTAAAGCTCCATGGTCTTCCGATTACTTCCCTCGAATTGCCAGTTATTATTGATAATTTCCCTCAGACAAATTTACCAATGAATTATCCAAAACTAAATGAGGATCAATTAAGTCGGATGATAAACCAAGCAACTGGAAACCAAACGGCTATAATTACAGAAATGTTGGGGTTAGTACAAAACAGCAATTAAAGGATGAGTAATGCATATTTCACTGACGGTCCAGGGGGCACCGGGAAAACAGTTCTTTACCAATGCTTGATTCACAGTTGCACAAATTTGGGGTTAAATGTAGTTTCTGTTGCATGGACTGGTATTGCAGCAATGTTACTACCTCAGGGGCGCACTGTACACAGCCAGTTCAAGTTACCTCTACATTTACATGAAAGTTCTGTATCAGGAATAAAAGTTAACAGCAAGGAAGCTTTTTATATTCGTTCAGCAAAACTTATCATCTGGGATGAAGCCCCTATGGCTAATAAGCACGCGTTGATGTGTGTAAATCGGTTGCTTAAGGACATCATGAATAACGACGTGCCTTTCGGAGTAAATTATCATCTTAGGTGGAGATTTTAGGCAGGTATTGCCTGTTGTACATCACGCATCTAAAGCAGCATTTGTCCAAATGTCAGTAAGGCCACGTCCTTTGTGGCCATTATTCAAAATGTTTAAACTCAACAAAAATATGCGATCGGATACAGGTCAACGTGACTTTGCAAACTTCTTGATACAAATTGGTAACGGTGAATACCCTCACGTCGATGGAGAAAATTCAGGGTTAGGCCCACGCTGAAAAATATTTCACGCTTTTCAAAAATAGCGATTTTAGCACCTAAAAATGAACATTGTAAAGAAATCAATGACAAAGTATTAGACCAAATCCCAGGATCATCGAGAACTTACATCAGTGTGAATAAATTGATTACTGAACACGAGAGTATACTTCTACAATTCCCAATCTAATTTTTAGACAGCATAGGCATAAGTGGATTGCCACCTCATATCCTTCGACTAAAAGAAGGTTCAATTGTGATTTTGTTGAGAAATACTAATGTTTCCCAAGGTCTGTTGAACGGTACTAGACTGTTGGTTTGGAAGATGCATGACAATTGCTTACACCTGGAAATTATTACTGGCGTAAATGTTGGAAATAATGTCCTACTCCCTCGCCTTGATCTTACGCCATCAGATACTTCTATGCCATTTTCCTTCAAAAGGAGGCAGTTTCCAGTACGTTTGGCTTTTAGTATAACTATCAATAAAGCTCAAGGTCAAACACTAGATCAAGTAGGCATTTATTTACCTAACCGGTGTTTGGCCACGGACAACTTTACTGTATGTCGCACTATCGCGAGCAAGATCCTTTCATGACGTCAAAGTTCAAATAGAACCAAAAGGCAAGCGAACAGCAAATGTCGAATGGAAGGAAGTACTATTAGAATTTTGAAACGAATGTTGCGGAGGAGCACAGACCTCAGCAAACGGGGCACAGATTAAATAACAATTATACAAGGACGTCCGCATCCCTAATACGAAAACTGTCCTGTGGTAATGGTAAAAAAAACACTATTGTCCTACATCGGTGTTAAGCCATACGATAAATAAATAAATAAATAAAACTATCCTACATCCTGTTATTTCATTCCCTCAGTTCTATAACAAAGATATACTCAATCAAATTTACAGCTTAATAAATATTTATTCCTTCTGTGTGAGTTATCTTTTCATTTCTCATCAATCGCCTTTACTTACTATTCTACCTGTTGGGGTGGAGGGGACAGCTGTCTTTACAGAGATGTGCAAATTATTAGATTCGATATCAGTTTTCCAAAATTGTATTTTTACTTTTCACGGTTTAATGCACTAAGTATGTTTACAAGGCGATGAAATTACTTCAAATGTTTAACCAAGACTCCTAATTATACTTTCATTTAAGAAACTCAAATTAAAATGATTTTTTAGAATTTCCACTAAGAGAGGAGCCTTGCAAATTCAAAATGCCACACGTTTCGTTTTTATTACTTCACTCTACTTTACGTGTGAATTTAGAGCGGAGGGATTTGGGGTCTTTTAACTGATGAAAGCTATTGAACTATTCAAAGATTCATGAACTATGCATTGAAATCACCTGATTTGAATTCTAAAGTCAATGAAAAATTGAAAATGGACCCAGCTCAGATATCCCTCGGAATCCAATAATCAGAAAGTTTCCAGACGCAATTCCTTATGGGGAGAGGAAACACTACTAAGTAGGACAACAAAAGAAGTTGGTCAATAAAATGATTTTGAATAAAAGTAATTATTACTAATTACAATTATGTATTTAATTCTATTAATTTGCACACCTCTATATGTTAACCAAGAATTACATCTCTAAATTCAAATATAAGAGACCCATCTTTTATTTTAAATTTATACCATTGTTCATAAGTAGACAAAACACCAAATTGTACCGCTGAAGCCTTAAATTGTATGGATATCTCTGTCTACTTAGTATAAAACAAAGTTGCAAATTCTTGGTTGTAACGTGTAATCTCGAGAGCAACTTGATGGATTTTGATGCAGTTTTCACCATTCTGTAAAGGATTTCTCGATGAAGGATTAGGTAGAAAAACATTTATTTATGACATAAAGAAGCCGAGCATTTACGATTTCAGTGAATTGAGTTGAAGAAAAACCTAACGTCCATGTGTCTTTTAAGCTTATCCTGGGTAAACCGTTAAAAATATCGATATTCTCTGAGAATTGTTCAGCATGAAAAGTTCTGCAAGAAAGTCCGCGACAGCTCCCACATCGACCACTGTAAGTGTTTTTACATTTTCATTTCGTCCATTAATCTCCATTCAGTGGAAATTTAAATTACTAGCTTCAGAGTTAGTTTACGAGCTTGCGAGAGCGACGTATCACCCTAGCTTCAGCCAGCATCAAACTGCCGAGTCGTGTCGAGTTAATTCTTCAGAGAAGAGTATAGCTTATGTGTTTGGAGTTAGCTGTTCACCTCGGCTTTTCAGAATTGCGTCTGGAACCTGACGTCCGTGCGCCTTTTAAGCTCACGCAGGGTTAATAGTGGGACTCACACACAGAGGACAGGCAGACACCCACACATTTGATCTCATAAGTCTACTTCATCATTTACCCAAAAGCGACGGTACCGTAAATGTCTGTTCAGGTCACTAGCATGAAGACATGCAAATGTCATATGGACAGAAGTTTTGTAGGATTGTTGAAGTGAATGCTGCGGAGCAGCACGGGTCTTCTAGTACATATTTAGTATCAAATGGTATATAGAACGGACAGGAAACGCTAATGAAATCGTTGATTTCAACACAAAATATACAGTTATAGTAAACCCGTTGTTTTCCAAGTATTATCGTAGTGCATCCTTGGCCTAATGGTGGCGACCTGGGCTCATAGTCTGGAGGTTCGTGGATCAAATCCCTGAAGGTTCAATTTTTTTTTTACTTTTCTTTTTTGGTATTTATTGATTTATAACTACTCACACGTTAAAATGTTAAGCATATATAGTGTGTATTTGCAATCCAAAATATTATATATTGTACCCATCTGATATTATATGGAGAACATGTGTTCGCATCCCGACAGCTCACGGTTTTTCGGGGTATGTTACGTCCACCCACTGTGCGACCATATGCTCAGGATTTGATGACTACCAGGTGACTACTCTACAGGAAATACAAAGATATTCCTAAAGTAACTGAATTTAATTTTAAATCATGGCAAAGAACAACAAAACATAATTTACATTTACATTAAATCCCAACAAATGCAAATCAAAATTTGGAGCACACAGATGATGGTTCTAAAAGGGTCACAAATCCTAATTTGAATCATCTGTGCTCCACAGCTTTGATCAAAATATGATCTCATCAGGCATGCTGCAACACTCTCTTCACTTGTGAGTCCTTGAGTCTGTGTGTGGTGTCTCAATACACCCAAATCAAAACTTCACTAAATAATTTCACTCTTAAAAAGCATTCATGTCATTGACGAATGTTCATAGAACGTTCCACATTCCTTATCACCAATAATAACCAATAAAAAAAATCAAATTAAAGCAAAACACTACACAAGCATATACACTTATAGCACTTTCTATCTAATTACAACTGTACTTGAATCAATCTTACTGTGCGTTGTGCTTACGGTACATTTATCTTTATTTTATGATCCAACAATGCATTTATCATTATTACGTTTGGTTACTTGTTAGCTGTTTGTGTAACAATCATCCTCCTTTTCCATACTCTAAACGCGGATTATAGTGCCTTCTCTACTCTACAATAACAATGTTTATTAGTTATGAGCTACACCATATGTCCTAATGTTGGTCGATAATAAGTCGTTATATTGTTAAAATTGTGCCAACCCGTATTTCGGGCTACCCGTATGAATTAATTATCATTTTACTGGGTTTTCATGCCTTAAAATGAGCCAGCAATGTTTAGCAAAGTTATGATGTTATGAAACATTAACTTGGCTAAATCTCGTGCGATATCTACATTTGAAAGAGGGATTCACATCCTCTGAATGCCTACAATTGATTTCTGCAACAAAAATAATCAATTTCTCATTATTTTAGAATACCAGTTTATACATTTCAATTGCCCAGTACAGTCCCTCAAGGTTCGGTTTTTAGCAAGCCCTCCCGTCGCGCGGACTAAAGGTCTGACCTGCTACACCCAAAAAGAAGATGGCGTCTGGCTCGGCCTCGACCGTCCAGCCCTCTCTTTCTCTACCAGCTGTCTCATTACTCAGTCATACAATTAACAAAAAAAAGCCTTCACTGTTATATACTCTCATTTTCACGGACAAGGCGTATAACTGTGCCATCATTATGATCGGAATATCTAAATATTTATATCCTAACATAGGGTAAATTACTTGGCTCAAATAAGGCTCTCAAAAGTATTCACAGCAAAGGAATGAATTTCTTAGAGCTCCGATGTCTTGGGGATCGAATATGGCTCTAGTTGCGTGCGAGCGTGGTGTCTAATGTTTTCCACATCCACCATACGAAGTAATGGTAAGGTATCCTCAGATCCTTCCATAATTAATGATGTCACACTTCTACGGGTGGATCATTCCATACTTCAGCTGATTTAAGGTGACACAGTTAATCCTTAATCGCTGTAATGACGCTGGCTTGGCAGCACAGATACCTACACCTGTCTCCAACCGCTGTCAGCAATATACCTGTACGCTCTAGGGCTGTACGACAATTATACCTTTGAAGAATGGCTCATATTGTCTTGACATCGTGCTATAGAATTGTTCCTTGCATTTATTTAAGTAAAAGTCCTCGCTCCTACGTTACATTGCTCGCATCTCGCGGCTCAACAATTATGGCTGTTAAATTATTCGGGTCATATGACACTTCAGTTACCTTCCTATCTAGCTTGTTCATGACTTTACATCGGCTCTCATTATACTGGCATTAATTAATGGCATTACTTACTGGCTTCTCTCTACAACGCTTATTGCGTGACACATGACAATTACTACATTTAAACATGTATTAAACATCCTGACACATATATATTTCACAATTTCACTTATTTCAACTTACAATTTCTCGGAATTGACACAATTTAACGTTTCATGCATAAGCATGCCGAATATTCATACTTCTTTCGGCTTCGACCAATTTATTACGTTATTAATCAATTTTATAATTAAATTGAACAGGATCTTACGCATTTCTGTCGTAAGTAAAATCATTCTTAAGTTGCAAACTAGTTAACTCAAGTATGAGGAATGACAAACTCATATAAATCTTTACTTCAAGTTCCATATGGTACTTTTATATTAACACGGACATATGGTGAGCTAACTTATAAATTATAACATTGAAAGGTACTTACATCCTTCTCTCACTCGGTGGTCTCACCCAGTAATACAGCATGTGGCCCACCATGTTGCATTTAACAACGCTTCATGGTGATCACAATATACACTTCTTGTGGTTTCACAGCACTTAATTTCACTTTGCTTTCATACATTTTGCATTTAACACTTTCATTCATTTTTACAACACTTTATAACACTTTATATTAAAAACACTTGAACACATTAATTATAGTACACTGGCTTTATACACTTGTGCCTCCCTGGGCTTCGAATATGCACGATTTCAGAGTTGCAGGCAGCGCGTTCCCTGACATATCTTGAATTCCAGTGACAGTCTCTATCATCTGCGCGTACATCTCCTGTCTCACTCCTCTTCTATTGGCTCCCAGTAGTAATCCTACTGCAACTATGAGTGTATCCTCTATTGTGTGTATGATTCTTCCTCCAGATCGCCTAGCATTACAATCTAGCGTCTGTTAACTTGATAATAATCACAATGCCAGTGGCATCGTCCTCCATCCCATGACATATCGTGTACTGTTTATATGGTACTATCACGATAATATCTAGATCATGACTTCGCCTAGCGAATAAGTTCATTGTCTATCACGAGACTTCGCAACTTTCTTACTGAATTACACGTTACACTTGTGTAGATTAACTGTTTAATCAACATGCGCATCACTTACTGTGCGGCTTTAAATTAATATAAGCTTCACGTAGTTTCACTTCGTCTTCCATTGTCTTAGCGTTACTTGCTTTGTTTAAGACTTGCGTACTTTAAGGCGCGAACTTCGGTTCGGAAGAGTAGCATGCTCCCTGCGCGACTTTCGCTAGAAGACTCCCAGAAGACTGCCTCGTCCAAGATTCCCTGCTCCATATAAAGGGTTTGGTCAAAATATAGTTCCCTCAATTTGCAGGAGCGTCTTTTTCTTTGCAATTGCACTTTCCGGCCTGGAAATGCATTTATCTGGAGGTTCCTATTCTTGCCTCGTGCAAGCAATCCGCTCGTCCAATTAATCACAATTAATTGGTTTCTCTGGTAGCGTCCCCAAGCTTGGTTCCGGGGCTTCCCCGTTCCACTTCCGCTAATGGCTTTTCAACCACATTAACTGTCTTCATTCACCTCCTATGCTTTTAGGCTTCAATTTACATTTCTGATGGCTCCATAATTAACTCCTTGAGATTTTATTCACCTGGATATCTCTCGATTGCTTGGTTTCCGAGTAATTAATTAATTCTTCTCGGATTCCTTCCCTTTCCACTCTTCACTCTTTGTGCGACGGGGGTTTCTCAGGTCACTTCTGACTCTCCCCATCCCAAAGGACGCGAGTAAATAGTTCGCTGTGATTGATCTGGCGACGGTCTGGACCTCCTCCTCGTTCGCCCCCATATGTCAACTGTCAAACTGCCTCCAGATGTAGGTTCTTGGCTAAGATTCTGTATGTTATACCACTAACCATACAATCTTTCTCCATAAAATTGCTTGTAATTCCTTACGGATAAATGGAATTAAGCTGTGATTACTTCAGTAATCATCATTTACACGTGTCTCGGGTTCCATGTGGTTATTCCCCCTCAGAGACCTCGGGTTCGATACTCTGTAAAATATAATCATGATTCCTCCCTCTCAGATTACCAGGTTCAATGTCAGTCAGCATCCATACCCTCGGGTACAATATATATACTTAAAACACCACATACTTCAACACTCGAATACAGCGATTAATATCCGTTGACCTTGATCTGCGGCAGAGTCGTTTGTTGTTGATTCTTTAGGAGTCTTGTGGCATCAAGGTCTTGTAGCCTCGTTTACTTGGGTGTGTGTGTAGAAGTTGTCTGATAACCTGTGTCACCGTGATGTCTGTAGACTTACTAGTGTGTGTACTTTCATACGAGGAAGGATTTGGGTAGGGAGCTGTCGTTGTTTAATTTTTGATGCATGGACATCATGGTCATTGGGCCCCGTGTTCTTGGGTGAGTGTTTAATTTTGTCTGATAACCTGTGTTATTGTGTGTATATATAATTCAGGTGAGGATTCAATTAATCAACGTTTAATATCCGTATAGCACGTTGTATTTCAACAAGCTACTACATCCAGCATTCAATTATAGTCCTTGAAAAGGACAAAGTTATAACTATACCCATGCATTTAGGAGAAAGTAGGCTATATTTTCTTTACTGAACATCTTGTTTAAATTATGTTTTGATTTATTTTGTCGTAATCAAGCGATCGTAGTGAATATTTATACAACAAACCAACGCAATAGCCTTCCTTTCCTGGTACCGGTATATGACCAGAGCCGGACATATTAGCTCAAGTTACAATCGGTATCGTTAGCTGCCCTGTGGCCCGCACTCGAGGCAGGTCTCTCCACTGAGTGAGAATCTCAAGTCTCGATAATACCGAAACTCCTTTTTTTTCTCGGGATTATTGACAGTCGATTTAAAGGAGAAATCAGACTCACTCAGGCCGCCGCAAGTGTCAAGCCAAAGCCCCCTGTAAGCCCGGAATGTAAACCATTCCTCATTCTTATGTTCGACAAAATATTAATTGATCCACTTATGAGGTATTATTGAGTTTTGTGCCAAATAGTTGGTACGGTATTAAAGTAAAGATATAGAAACCTTTTAATAATGGGCTAGCTGCCTGAATTCATTCTCGCAAGTGTATGTTGGTAACCGTTATATCAACTACCCCTTGCTCGACAAGCTAAACATTAAATGTGCAGATTTTGGGGTATAGTGCATCCCTTAAAATATCCGAATCGGCTGACTATATAAAATACCGTACTGTGCCCATTTAGATCAACTGTTTGAAGAGCGCGCGTAACCAAGGTGTTTTGTTTCATCAAGATGACACCAGATGCGGAGAGCATTGACATGAGGTACCTCACATGGTTGGTTTACGAGTTTTAAGGTGAAGAGGTCGAGCTACCAAAACATCGTGGGAAGATACTGTACGCATTTCTAGGAAGAATACCGAAAAGATCAAGAGAATCCGTCGTTTGGATCAGAAGATATTGGAGATGAAGAATCCAAGGCGCAAGGATTACGTTTTCCATCCGCGTGGCTGGTAGGAGATAGGCCGCACGCAGCAGGTGTTGAGTGAAGCATGACGACTAGGACTTGTGGCTTCGTGCGCACATGGTAATGTATGCTTGGTAATTGAGTTTGAGGGTACCAGTCTAATTGTGTGTGCAGAGCTTTGGGGGACAATATTCCTTACTTGCAGTCAGGATATCTTAGCCGACGTATGAGCCATTGCTATTGTGTGTGCAGAGCTTTGGGGAAGAATATTCCTTACTCATCTAGGAAATGTAGCCTATACACTACAAATGGTACTAGTGTACTACGTAAACCACTCTTAAAGATTGTCAGTGTATCGCTCCAAACATCAAGGCCAAAAGCAATTAAAGTACGCGAGGATCGACCCAGCAGTCATGGTTGCAAAATGATTTCGAACAGGTGTAAATATTCTAGAACGGGAAAGTGAACCAGTCGAGTTAGGAAGATTTTCTGTGGCACAAAGCTGCAAGTGTTAGATTGGGACTCGAATATTTATAACATTATGTTGCTAGACATGCATCATATTTGTTTGAAAATGATAGATCGAACCGTCATCATGAGTTGCTAAGAGAACTGGAGGTGAGATGTCAGGGGATTTTTGGGAACATCGTCTTGAGTGATGGAGTTAGGTGAAACGTGAAACGGAACGTCTGGGCACGAGAAGACATGTGTATCAGCTGGTATACACGGATTCTACGTCAAAAGGATTCTGCCTACAAGAACTTCACGATGTAAGCCAACTTTATTATTAGTTACTAGTGTTACTGCATTCTCAATTTCGACTATACTGTCTGCTAGGTAGGTTTCTGCGTCTGGATATTTATTTCAAGAAGTTACAGTACATTTGAGGATTTATCAGCCAATTTATTCTAATGGATCTCTTTGATGGAAATCTAGAGCGTTTGGGATTTCAGCCTGATATGCTTCGATATAGCAGTAGACTATTGTGTGGAGGTTATTTTACACCATTCCACGCCTAAACGTTATGTTAGGGAACTTTGAAATAATATTTGGATTTGTTTAAATTTAATGGTTTATAATTAAATTAATTAAATTAATTTTGTTTATAATATTTTCTCGATTTTGTTAGGAGTTTCTATTTTGCGTATTTTGATAGATGAGGAATGTGGATAGCCACATTGCGTTTAAATATTATTCCTCGGGAATAATAATTTACTGGAAGGGAATTTTCTGTGAATTTATAAAATTTTACATTGGAATTTAAAATAAATATTGTAAAATATTTTCTTTGTAAATGAAGTTGAGATATAATATCGGAAGGCTGTATGACTGGTAGTCAAGCCATAATGATAATAATAATAAGTAAATGATTATATTGTTTGGAACGTTTTCCAATAATAATAATTCCTGGTAATAATAGCGGTTAATAATTGGATGAATAATGGATCGTAGTTGATAATATGGGAGTTTATTTTGAATAGAGGGACATGCCGAAGATGTGATTTTTGATACTGGGAGCGGAAGGTCATTCATATACGAATTGTGTATAAAATGAGGAACTATGTATTGGAAATAATTCGACAGTCAAACGAGGGTGTGTTGGAGAAGACATTAAAAGTTTATTTACACCTATGCGAGAGTCCGAGATATTTGAGGTGATTTGTGAGGGAGAGCATGATCCCATATGCTGTTTGTTTAGAAGCAATTGAACCCAGCATGCGTAGCTGAGGGGTCATTATAAAAAGAAGAATATAATGGTCAAATGTTAAGTCAAAATAAATTATAAATTAATGAAGGATGTTTATAAAGTTAAGTTTTGAGGGTCAAAAACATTGCTCCATACTCAAATATGATTAAAAGGAGGACAATATAGTCACCCATATGGGAAGCTAGTGGCCTATCGTCAGTGAAATTCTACATTCCTAGACTGGCGTAGTCGTTTAAATATGAATAAGTTGATGCCTCATCCTAGTTTTTGTTGAAGGCCTTACTGTGTCCTATTCTGCATATTTACAGCATGAGAGGCATTTTGTCCAGAGGATGGTAAATAAATGAATAATTTAAGCTGATAGCTGATTGGTTTGTGGATCCATTAATTCTCATAAAATACCAGTTAGGTTTATTCTAAATAATTATTTTCATAATAAATTAAAAGAATTAACATGAATTAATTGAATTAAAGGAATTAAATTAAAGTAAATTAAACAAAAAATTATTAAATCAGAGGATTTAAATAAAATATGTAATGCGGAATAAAATTTATTTATGATACAATTGTGGAAGAATGTCGGGAGTTCAGTCAAATTTTGAATTTGGAATGATGGTCATGGTGTTAGTGATTTTGAGTTCACATCGTTTTGGGAGTGTGATTTTCCAGATATGAATTAGGATATGTGAATTTCACAGCAAAGGTTGAAACAATTCTGGAAATTTGATTTAAGTGATACTTTTATAAATATTAAAACCACGGTGTCAGGATGGACTGATAGTTTCCTGTACATCAGTGGTAAATGTACAGTTTACACAATGAATTTAAAACAGATGATGAGATGGACTAAAGATTTTCTCAGATATCAAATTAAATTTTGAAAATAGTGAATTTATTTGGTTAAAGACTGTGAATATTTTATTTTATGCGTTATGTAAATTATATGTAGACGAGGGGCCCAGGGGAAGCGCAGGATGTCTTTATTTTTCAGGACTGGAATATTAGATTTTTCCCTGGGGGATCATTGTATTCTAATAGGACCAGCAGACAGTTAAATTAAACTGAGGTGTTTTAAGAAATTGGTTTTATTCACAAATTATTTGCACTGCCTTCCATCCTTTATGGAGTGTGAATTTCGATATCCGTCCGACTGATATTGATTAAAATTTTGTTTGCTATACTCAGTTTGACCCCGAGATGTTTTGAGTCTTATGCTCGGCGGATGTTGAAATTCATGCTCGTGTGCACGTGGGACTTCGGTCAAACGGTCACAGTACATAGTTGTTTATTAATTTGTATTGCGTGTTACTAATTCAGATAATATCGGTAGCAATAGATTGCTGTCCGTCAAGTAGTTAGATGGGTACACGAGAGTCCATTATCTCATCGTATTTCTACCCATAGAACTGGATGTAACTTAATTTGATGTACTGTACATAATTACAGAATATTCCAGGTAAATATCTATATCGATTCTGAACGCTAAAACTGATGTCTAAATTTTATCTGGTCGTGTTAAATTCAGCATTATTCTGTAAATTCCTATGCATTTTGGAAGTGATCACGCTCACGCAGTATGTCATCTCTCATTTATATTAATATAGCCTCTAACTGCTTTCGTTTACTTGTTTAACAAATAAGGGAACGTTGCTATTTGTTCATGTTACTGTATGAAATTCGAATATTTAATATAACGGCATTATGCATAGGGGGCACATACAGCTCAAGGAGCCACAACAATAACTATTTTAATATTATAACTGTGCCTGCCACAAATCTTGTACAACAATGATATTGTTACGTGCCACCCCCTAGTGGCACTTTTGTTAACTGGATTACGGTGGGTTTAAGCACAAACACAATTGTTCCTTTAATGAAATATAATTTTATTGCAGCCCACAAACATACACAGTGCACACACATACACACACTGAGTCTAACTTCAGAAAACACTGCTAGTCACTATTAGTTTTCACATTTATGTTCTCTCTGTCTGTGAGGCGTTACAGTGTTCCAGCTTACACTCACACGTACAGTCTACACAGGTACTCTACAGCCTTGCCACTGCCACTTCACTTACTTCCAGAGTCCTCTTGCTGCTCCTTGTGCGCTCTTGCTCGTCCCATGTCGATCCCACGACCTCGTATTCCACGAAGCACCGCGACACCTCCAAGAACTGACATTCCTGACTCAAAGTTGCACCCTGGCAGCAAGGCTTCCTCTCTGTTACCGTAGACGTCCAGTAATAATCGCTGTACTGCTCCGTACGCACTCACTCGACAACACTTCAGTACACACTAGCACTGACCAATACTGCCCAATACACCGTCCAATGCACTCCCATACACACTGCAATACACTACTTCCTCGCCGCGGCTCGCTGGTTTATATGGGATCAGTCCCTGGCCTGGAAAGTTCGAATGTCACAACCCATTGCCACATTGAGTCTGTTCTGGTTGGTTCCACATCCAGAATTTTCGCGTATTCTCTGGCCGGCTCACACTGACTCACAGGTGGTTTGTTAATGTATGGCCATGGGAGGAACCGAGAGGGTGTGGGCAGTCTCTCCCTTCCCCTGCGGGGTTTGTCCAAGGCCACTAGACTGTCGCACTGCCCCTGCCCCCGGGAGCCTCCTGCCGCCCCGCGGCAACACGCAACACTATACATATCCAAGGAAACACAAACACCTTGCTATTAGAAGCAAAGTTTAAAATTTTCAAAATTCAAAGGATAATTATTTTTATCAATTTTTTCAAAATTGGTTCTTGTTTTGTGCTGACCTTCACCGTTTCCCTGATATCTCCCGTGTTTATATGGATTTTTGGAGTTTTCTTTTTTTAATGTGGGTGTTAAACATTCTGCTACAAAATGAATCTCGCATATTTTCACATTATTAATTAATTAATTAATTAATTATGCGTCATTATTTCCATTTTTATTCTGAGCAAACTAAAAAAAAAAGGTTCAAGTTTCATAGTAAGACTAATTAAAGTCACAACGGTTTTGAGTGAGATTCATTTTGTAGCAGAAGTTTTAACACCCACATTATAGAAAGAAAACTCCAAAAATCCCTATAAACACGGGAGATATCAGGGAAACGGTGAAGGTCAGCACAAAACAAGAACCAATTTTGAAAAAAATGATAAAAATAATTATCATTTGAATTTTGAAAATTTTAAACTTTGCTTCTTATAGCAAGGTGTGTGTGTTTCCTTGGACATGTATATCATTGTTGTACAAGATTTGTGGCAGGCACAGTTATAATATTAAAATCGTTATTGTTGTGGCTCCTTGAGCTGTATGTGCCCCCTATGCGTAATGCGTTAATTTAAAATTAACATTGTGAAACCTACTTTAAGGGATATTCATGTATTTAACATCAAATATAGGCCACTTTCTGTGGTCTCGGGGGATACAAATTGAGATTCTGGAAAATTTAATTTTAACTTAAGGGCTTGAACTGGGTACATTCAGCCCGGTGACGCAAAAGTAATTATGGAAGTGGTTTTCGGTGGTATCCCACTTCTACACCAGGTAAACGGCGGGATGGTTCGTAATTTAAGACCACTGCCACCTTCTTAACACTCTACCTTCAGTTACAAATTCGCAAGATACTACTGACACCATAATAACATTGATTACTGGACAACATTTAAACCTAAACACAATGTAATGGTCACGATATCAAAGCCCTTAAAGTTAAAAAACAAACTCAAATGCACTAATACAGCCACCACAATTAACACCGGTTATCAGACACATTCTACACACACCCAAAGTACACGGGGCTACATGATCGCGTTGTCGCAGCCCCTAAACTGAGGAACCAACCGACCAAACTCAAATACCGACGTCGCACAGTGTGTCGAATCCCAATTCTTCGTTAATAGTGCTTAGATTCTATTAAAACTTGGCAATATACTGTTTTCGAGGTCGCTGAATTCATTCCTGGCATAGTTTAAAGTCTACGATCTTCGGGGATAAATATATAGGGGTGAGGGGTAAAGCGAGGTGTAAAAAATGACCGAAAGCAACACAAGAATCATCCATTTTGGTAGTAAAAATCACGATTTGGATGTGTATATGATAGTTTATGACAGTGGTAAACATACTATTTAGAACTGCATAAAATATGAATAACAATGAGACTTTCATTAAAGTATTCTTGTTACACCTTATTTGAGGGAATATACGAAGTCACTGTATGTAAAATCATCCAGATTAAAAACGTATATTAAATTGTTATTAAACATAGAACAACGAAATATGCACAAAAAATAACATTTATTTTCTAAAAATAAAAAAATATTCGTCAAAATCATACAAACAATTTCTTTATAACAAAATGTCATTTTACAGTCCTGTTAATGACGTAGTTTTAGTAAACACACTTCACACACGAAAACAATATTACTTCTCTAGAAAAGCATGGAAATAAAGACAACATATATTGAATATTAGGCTTATTTCTCCTATTACAAATACAAAATCCATTCGTCAAGTAATGTTCTCATTAATCTCACTCCCCTTAATAATAACAAAATGTCTAATGTTCATTCGTCACCTGATTCTTCTCTAGAGTCCAGAGCATCGTAGTCATTGCTATACTGGTCTTCATCATTTGATGTCAAAGTTCCTTGGGAGTCATTAAGTAACTCAATAGCTTCCATAGGTAGAGTACCTATGTACGTGGCATTGTTCTTCCTACACTCTCCCATTTTTGTTAATATTATGGGATATCAACTTAATTTTGTTTCTTAGCTCCTGCACTTTAGTGTCAGTAAGAGCTGTAGGATCAAATTTATTCATAACATATTGAAATATGACGTCGGTACGCCCCTATTTACGACACGACCGCCACGCGTTGAAGAATTCTTCTCGCGGTAATGCCCGCACAGTCACTAAAAATAAGAAAATTAACCATCGTGCACATTCGTGCGCAACCAAACCACTACAGATCCTGAATCTACATTAAATTTCCTATCGAATGGCGTTTAAAGTAAAGTGGCACTATTAGGCATTCATAAAGTAAATCATTTATTTAATGCAGAAAGCTTGTATTACGCATTAAGATGCGAACACATACCTCTTTTCACTATTCCATGAGCCGCAGAAGACAACGCCTCGTTGAACTCTCGAGAATCACAACGTTCGGTTCACTCCAACACCTCCTATCAAATGACCTGATAACTGCCAGGAGGACGTTTCAGCACCCATAACCTCCCTCCTACGCACCAGAGAGCGGAAAGGAAGACCGAAGGTCACCATCTGGTTTGTTCACTATCGAATGAGCCAGTTTTCGCTTTCATTTGCGACAGTGAATTTTTTCCACCTAGATATGGGATTCGACACACTGTGTGTCGCGGAGAACAGCCAAATGAAAATCTCAGGTGCATTGGCCCATGGCTCGTGAATATAGTCCTACTGACTCGGGATTTGATTTATAGGAAACTTGGAACCTTCTGCTCCACCGTGTAAATGGTTGTTCTTTGAGGCAACTATATCCCGAAATTGGCTACGATGGTGAAAGTACACTTGCGAAAAAGTCACTGGATAATTCCCAGACAATTTTAGCTACTAAAATTCTAATATTGTTCTTGAAAGCAACACCAATTTGTGGATGAGGGTATATTAATCACACCAGTGCAAACACTTCACTGAGTCGTCTATAAATGCCAAAAATATGTCAGTTTGAGTGTGACGGCAGTTACACCGAGAACAGCTCATTACCGGGAGAATATCACTCTGTCCGATACTTCGCAGTCTCTTTCGATATTCCCCTCTCTCGTAGGTTCACAGGGTAATGTTGCTGTCGCTACTAATGATGCAGTGGTGCACACGTGGCTAGAGGATGCGATCGAGCTGGCGGTGGCTCAAACGTACCGCTGCATATGTCAAAGCCGTGTCGTCTCAAAACTCACGAGTCTTAAAACTCACGAGTCTCAAAATTCACGAATTTCAAGATGAGGGTTAGTAAAAGTAGGTTCTAACAGGTTTGTGTTCCTTGGCCAGTCTCAAAACTCACGAATCGAGCCATAGCCACCTATAAGGTTATAGGTAGCCATGGCCAAGCCAGTTCATTGGGAAAAGGTCCTTTGTTGGAGCCAGCCAGAAGTGCTTGCCCTCTTATAATTGGCACCTCTCTCATCAAGATGTTGTTGTTGATTCTTTTAGGGGCTTTGCGACATCGTGGTCATGTACTTGGGTGGGCATAGAATTTGTCTGATAGCCTGCGCCACTGTGACGTCTGTACAATACAAACGAAATCCCATTTTAAAACTGGGTGGACAAACATGGGTTGAAGGGCAGTGTGCTCTCCGGAGTCGTGAGATTTGAGACTATTATTATAATGTTCATTCAGCTACTAGTTTATTGTCGTGAGTTTTGATACTATTTGTTACTGTTTTTAGCTCGTGAGTTTTGAGACTCGTGAGTTTTGAGACTTAACCCATCACAAGAAAATAAAAAAATAATCCATCTTATTCTTGAACGTGAACATGCCTGACTTCCGGTAGGAGCGTTTTAGAAAGAGAGTCAAGTGTCCAACGCAAAAGTTCTCATTCTCTATCGAATGTAGTACAAAAGTCTCCGTACCTGTGTTGATTACGGGTTGGACTCATGAACGAAAGGATTGGGGTTCGATTCTTTGCAGGGGAATGTTTTAGAATTTGTTTTTGTTATGTTTTATAGTTTGTGTCGACCGCTTTACCAATATCTTTCTACAAAAATGGTAGGCCTATGACAAAACACAGTTGCAACACAGAGACAAATTTAGCGTACTACCATTGTAATACTACTATTGTAATAGACTACAGTAGACTATGTACTGGGGCAGATGACCTCGTAGTTCCGCCCCTTAAAACAACAATATCTAACTACACTGACTGGCACGAAAAACGCAACACTTCAATTTCTTACAAAAACTGAAATTTATTTCAAATTTATGACACTTTTATAACACTAATCTACTATATGATGATGAAATATTGTAGTACGGTCCCATGTAGGTGTCGAACAATGGAAAATAAAAGATGATTATACACAAATTTAAAAATTAAGCCAGTGATGCACACTTCAAGGAAAGAGCGCTAAAAGAGCGGGAAATTTTGAGTAAGGCCCTAAAGGTCCTCACTTTTGTTTTGATTTTATACACTTCACACATTACTTCACAGACCTCGGAGATGATGTCGGAGACCTCTGTTCGCATCTTTAAAAGCGTGTTTTGCCACCTCTTATACCAATGACGGCATTCAACCTTTCAGGGATGCTCTTGATTAATGCTGTAATGTCCTGTTGAGGAATCATCTCCCATTCTTCCAGGAGGACATTCCGTAGGTCCTGTATGGTCTCTGGATAGCACTGACGGGCTCTTCTCCCCAGCCGATCCCAAACGTGCTCAAGAGGATTCAAATCAGGACTTCGAGCAGGCCAACCCATAGCATGAATCCCTGCTTCACCCAAGAACTTTCGCAACATGTGGGCGTGCATTATCTTGCATTAGTTGTAACGTTTACTGAGACCATAGTGATTAATTTATGTATAAATGATTAGTGTACTTTGGAGGTGGCGTTGGTGCGCTTGAGTGGAGGAAACTTGAACTAGTGAAACGAGAGTGTCAACTCTGACGATAGCAGAGATGAGTTTAGACAATGAGAGTTAAACATCATCATCATCATCTTCCTTCCAAGTATTGGGCCAAATGTCCCGTTACGGTCTTGCACTTTCCCTCCATCTCTTCATCGGACGTCCTATCGATCTATTTCCCCGTGGCTGGTAGCGAAGGATCTCCTTTGGAAATCTTCCAGGTTCCATCCTTTGGACATGATGCTTCCAGTTCTCTTGGTAGTCACAAATGTATGCAGTTATTGGTTTCACTTTTAGTTCCTTCAGCACATCCTCGTTTCTCTTATGATCCCATTTAGTATAGCCTGCTGTTCGGCGCATAAAGGTCATTTCGCGTGCTGTGAGTCTGGAGATGTCCTGACATCTTATTGTCCATGCCTCGCTGCCATAGCATAGGGTTGGTCTGGCTAATGTGTTATACAAACGCAAGCGTGTATGCCTTTGAACAAGAGATGGCTTCATGACGTGATTGATGATTCCTGTTGTTCTGGTATTATTAGTTATTTTTGCAGTTATGTCTCGTTCTTCTTGAAATGATAAATGATATCCTAAATACTTGAATTCGTTAACTCTTTCTAAAATTTTACCATCCAGACAAATTTTACTGGGGATAGGGTCCTTACCCTTAAAGGCCATTACTTTAGTCTTTTCAGTAGAAATGCACATGCTGAATTTTGATGCCACTTTCTGGAGGTTGAAAACTGACCACTGCAGATCATCTTCAGAAGCTGCTACCAATGCAACATCATCAGCAAATAGTATAGCATCTAAATTTTTTAGATGCCTGCTGATAGGTATTGAACCATGTCTTTCACACCTCCATTCCTTTATTATAGCATTCATGTAGATTATGAATAGCAATGGAGAGAGTCCACAGCCTTGTCTTACCCCTCTGCTGATTGGCTTCCACTCGGATTTATTATTACTTAACCTTACTGAAATAAGAGTACCACTATACATGTTGAAAATGTTATCAATTAACTGTTGGGGGACACCATCTCTGGCCAATATGTCAATAAGTCTCTTTCTGTCAACAAAATCAAAGGCTTTCTTAAAATCAACAAATGATATGTGTGTTTCCAAATTGAACTCCCTGCGTTTTTCGATCAAAATTTTTAAGGTGAAGTAGGCATCTGCACATGTGCGACCTTTTCTAAACCCATGTTGTTCATTCCCTATTAACTCAGAGTAATGTTTCAGTAATTTTTCTTTAACAATGTTTGCAAAAATGTTGTATCCAGAGTTAAGTATACTTATTCCTCTATAATTTTCCAAAACTTTCATATTTCCCTTCTTATGAAGAGGAACTACTATTGCCTTTTGCCAATCTTCTGGAGGCCTGTTACCCATCCAGATTAAATTCAATAATCTGAGAAATCTTTTCTTGAAGGCATCGCCTGAATATTTGAACATTTCTGCATTTATCGAATCTTCTCCAGGTGTTTTCCCATTTCGAAGTTTCCTCAAGACACGTTCTAATTCTTCGAGTGTAATATTTTCCGATGACTTATTGTTAGATGCTTGTAAAACAAGTTGTTCAATATTTGGACTCGACCAAAGGCTCTGAAAATACTCAAGCCATTCTTTGTGGGATATTGCATTAATTTTTACATCTTCTTTTACTTCCCTATTTAGTTTTTTCAAAATTTTATAGGTTTGTGGTTGTGGTCTTGTTATGTCAGTCTCCAGGTACGAGACAAAGTTTTCCCAACTTTCCCTGTGTTTCTTCCGAACTTCTCTTTTTGCTATTGCTCTCTTATGATGGTATTCAATTTTATCTTCTAATTTACCAGTTGACAGAAACTTTTTATATGAATTTCTTTTTTCGGAGATTACTTTTTTTATTTCTTCGTCCCAAATTCTTAAACCCTTCTTCTTCTTCCATCTTCTTTTTTCTCCCAAACTTTCAAATGCTGACTGTTTTAGAGCTGAACTCAAATTGCACCACTCGTCTTCCACATCGTCAGAAAGTGGAATCATCTGAATGTGATTATCAAGCCTGTTTTGGTATAGCCATTTTATACTGGGATCATTTAAAAGGTTAACCTTATATAAAATTTCGTTTTCCTGTGTTCTTTGTTTCTTTTTCTTGAACCACCGTGGTTTTAAACGAATAGGAGCAACTAATAAATAGTTGTCTGTTTCCAATTCAGGTCCTCGATAAACTCTTGTATCCAAAACTAAATCTGCCAATTTTCCATTACAAATGATATAATCAATAATTGATTTCTGATTTCTTGCGGACCACGTATATTTATGACTGTCCTTGTGTGGAAACAGTGTGTTCATAATCCGAAACTGATTGAAGATAGTGAAATCTATTAATTTTGTTCCATTATTATTGCGGGTTACCTCTCCATGAATTCCAATGTTATTCTGAATTTTCTCATTACCAACTCTGCCATTAAAGTCTCCCATTAACATTATCATATCTTGTGTATTAGTAATATTGATTATCTTCTGTAGATCATTATACAAAATATCACTTTCTTTCGAGTATCCTTCAACCGGTGCATATGCCCCTATAACTGTCAAATATCCTCTGGATAGTTTTATTCTTACATGAATGATCCTTTCATTCCAAAAAGTAAAGCTATCAATATTTGATCGTAATCTCTTGTGAACCATAAACATAACCCCTGCCTGTGCTCTAACATTTCGTTGAACACCACTATAAAACTGTAAATAATTTCTTGTCTCCTTGAATCCCTGAAGCTTTTTCTTTGTTTCAGAAATAACTGCAATTGAAATATCTTTTTAGATAGAATATCGTCTAATTGATCATCTTTGTGTCCAATACCCTGAACAGTCCATGTAGCACATCTAATAATATCCTTCCTTTTCCAATTCGTGTCCTTTCCTTTGCCACGTTCGTCAACTGTAGAATCCGTCCGGTTTTTTCCTTTGCAAGACTTGAAAGCAATGAAAATGTCCTTCCAACGGGTTGCTAGCCTGAAGAAAGTAAGTCCATTAATGGGGATGCCATCTCTCAGCCCATGGACAGGCTGTAATACAGCATTTCCTCTGTACTTGATGTAACGGTTATCCCGCCGTACCTTGGTCGCCAGAGCCTCGTCTGTGGAAACGGGCAAGTTCGCCACGTGAAGGAGAGGATGACATTTGGGTAGGAGAGGTTATAGATTGCACATCACTACCCCTTGAACATGGATAAATAAAAAGTGATTAGAGGTTATTGCAGATTATAAAAGTAAGTGATTGTATGAAAAAAAAAGACGCGAAGGAGAATATACTTGTTTAATCTGTCTTATTTAATACGTCGTATTAGTGATAGTATTACGGCTTCATCTATAGCTCTTCCACGGCAGTAAAAATTAATAACGGATATAAAGACTAATGATATAACTTGGAAATTATATCATTGTGACTACATTACAGGAACCATTTATATATACATCCCTTAAGACCACTAAATAGTAAGTAGCATTCCAATGATTTATTGTTATGTTGCAGTATAATATTAAGCTGCCTTGTTTACTGTAGTGTCCTGGTTGGTGTTATAAACACACCATTCCTGAGATGAATGAGTTCTCGTGTCTGTATTAAAAGAATATTCATTCATAGTAGACTATTCTATCAATGAATTGGCGCCCTCCCGGAAAGATTTATATCACACGATAAAGAAACAATTACAAATGGCGCCCAACGTGGGGAACGCGAACCAGGACACATCAGTGTAGGGGTAGGAATGCATATATATTGTGCGAGTGATTTTGGGGCTTGTGCTTAGAAATGTAATTCAGTATGTCGGAGAAAGATATGAAGCTAAGAAGTGGTCTTGATAGTGAAGAGAGCGTAGATGATAATACTATGATGTCAGAGAGTAACCTGAATACTAGTAAAGAGAAAGAAATTTCGGATGATTCATTAGCTGCGATCATGAGAATGCTGAGTGAAAGATTTGATGAAAGTAAGAAAGATAATCAGGAGATGCGAGAGGAAATAAGTAGGCAAAATCAGGAAATAAGTAGGCAAAATCAGGAGATGAGAGAGGAAATAAGTAGGCAAAATCAGAAGATGAGACAGACTATAGATAAAAATAATAAGGAAATTCATCAAAAGTTAGACAATGTGGTCAAGGAAAATGAGGAATTAAATAGGAAGTATGGGACTCTGCAGGAGAGTATTCAGGGGGTGACACAGAAGATCAGATGTGAAATTAGGAATATGTTAGAAGTAGAGGCTAAAAGTAGTATAAAGGAAGAAAAGGCTGTAGGTGAAAGTAGTTTGGAGTTAAAGGAGATGGTAGATGAAAGTAGCATAGAGTTAGAGGAAATTGTAAGTGAGAATAGAGTAGATGAGAGGAAGAATTTGTTAGAGGAGACGTTACGCGAAAGTAGCATGGAGTTAGAGGAAATTGTGAGAATAGAGTAGATGAGAGGAAGAATTTGTTAGAGGAGACGTTACGCGAAAGTAGCATAGAGTTAGAGGAAATTGTAGGGGAGAATAGAGTAGATGAGAGGAAGATAGTTGAGCTTGAAGTAAAATTACGATATAAGATAAGGCGATGTTGTAAAGGCATATATTGGAGAGGAAGTAGTAGGCGTCAAAGAGGAATCAGATGTGGAGGTAGACGCCGCGGTTGTATAGGTCGAAATCGCTTAGGTTATAGAGGTAGACGTGGGATAGGCCATAATAGGCAAAGAAGAAAGAAAGGTTGTAGAGGTAGACGTAGAGGTCGCCGCCGATACAGCAGAGGATGACGCTTTAATGGAAATAGAGGGGATGGATATTGTAGGCATGATAACGATGAAAATGGTACTGGGGATACGTCTCGTTTTAGAAAATGATACAGATAGGTCTAGCAGAGCAGGAGGAGTTCGCTATATTAGAGCATGGACAAGACATACAGCCCAATGCTATAATGAATCTAATGATGATGATGATGATGATGATAATGAGCCTAAATGTATTGACAATTTTGATAAAGTTGATGTCAAGAAAAGAGTTAAGTTGGAAGTTAAAGCTGGGAAGAAAATCCATGGAGACACTGAATTAAGAGAACGAGAAGAAAAGGTTATATTACTTAGATGTATATTTGAAGTTGTCAAGATCATGTTTTATCTGGACGTAAAATTAATGTGTTGGGGGGGGGGGGGGCGCGTTCCGCTATTTGTTGTTCTAGTTATGAATTGGGTATTGGAGGCATAGGCTATATATGTCTATTTTCTTAATTTTTGATACAGTTGCACAATGTATATGTATTCGTTTGTATGCTGTAATGTATATGTTTTTCATTGTGTGTGTTACCTAGTATCTTTCTTAATTTTGAGTTATGCTGTGGATATTTTTAGTTATCTTCTATTTAACCTTTTATCCATTCATATTATTGCAGCTTTTGTTTTTTTTTACTTCATTTTGTGTAGTAATTCTGAACAATTAAAATATAATTTCCAAGTTTTCTAAGTCATCGAATTAAAGTTGGAACATTGTACAGAATACTTCAAGGAATGTCCTACACTGCATTCTAAAGTGGACAGATTTGACAAGCTTTTGATGGTTGAGCAATATTTACAATCAGCTATAAGCAATTGGGAATTGTATCGTGTGATCTACAGCAACGAACCATGGATCGCCTAACAATGGATGCTGAACCAATATCAGAGGATATAGTACCAATATATATATATTCACTGCATAAATGAACGGCCGACCTATAACCAGTTTTGCAATAGCCTTCTCAGTGTGTACCATGCTTAGGAAAATGTGGTAGTTACGACTAAGCCATCTTGTGCTAGCGGCAGTGGAGGTGGAGATGGTGATTTGGTATCTTGATATCCAATTGTGGATGTTATTCTTCAAGAATATTTCAAGTTAATCAGGGTGAGCTTGAGGTATGGAGAGGAGACTACAGAATTGGTTGAAGAGGCGGATAACGGTTGGAAGATGGTGTGTTGTGCAGCTTGATTTGGACAAGATGATGGTATAATCACATGAAGAAGAGGGAAGTCCAGATCTCCGTGTATCACACTCTTAAGTATTTTTTGTGTGTTGTATGTGTATCAGAAAGCCCTTCAATATGACATAGTTGTCAGGCTTTCTGGGGGGGGGGGCGAATGTAACGTTTACTGAGACCATATAGGCCGTGATTCGTTTATATAAAAATGATTAGTGTTCTTTGGAGGTGGCGTTGGTGCGCTTGAGTGGAGGAAACTTGAACTAGTGAAAAGAGAGTGTCAACTCTGACGATAGCAGAGATGAGTTTAGACAATCGGAGTTAAACATGGATAAATAAAAAGTGATTATAGGTTATTGCAGATTATAAAAGTAATGTGATTGTATGAAAAAAAAAGACGCGAAGGAGAATATACTTGTTTAATCTGTCTTATTTAATACGTCGTATTAGTGATAGTATTACGGCTTCATCTATAGCTCTTCCACGGCAGTAAAAATTAATAACGGATATAAAGACTAATGATATAACTTGGAAATTATATCATTGTGACTACATTACAGGAACCATTTATATATACATCCCTTAAGACCACTAAATAGTAAGTAGCATTCCAATGATTTATTGTTATGTTGCAGTATAATATTAAGCTGCCTTGTTTACTGTAGTGTCCTGGTTGGTGTTATAAACACACCATTCCTGAGATGAATGAGTTCTCGTGTCTGTATTAAAAGAATATTCATTCATAGTAGACTATCCAATCTATGAATTGGCGCCCTCCCGGAAAGATTTATATCACACGATAAAGAAAAAAATGCATAGTGTGAAATCATCACCAATAAATGGAGCGAAAGGCACAACATGCTCCAGAAGGATTTCCTCCACATACCGATGTGCAGTGAGGCTCCTATTCTCCACGAAGACCAAATCCGTCCTTGCAGCCATACTGATTCCTGCTCACACCATCACACAACCACCCTGAAATAGCGTCCTGGATGAGAATGCGCAAGGGGAATACCTTTCCTCTGGCCTTTTACAGACCCTCTCTCTTCCGTCAGGTGATCGGAGGCCAAACCGCGACTCATCGGCGAACAACACTTGTTCCCATTGTTGTACTGTCCAGCCATGATGTTCCCTTGCAAAACGTAGTCGAGCTGTGCGATGTTCTCTGGTAGGTTCTGGGTCTGTAACTGGTCTTCTGGATTGAAGATTGGCTTCTTCCAATCTTCTTCGGACGGTTCTCTCACTAGCATCGACCCCTCGAACTTGGTGGAGTCGATTTCGTGCTTCAATGGCGGTGGAGTGACGGTCGTGAAGAACTTGAAGTCGTAAGAAGCGGACATCCCTCTTCGATGTTGTTCTTCTCGGGCCTGATCCTGGTCTCCTTGCAAAGCCTCCAGTTTCCCTGTACCTTCGTACGGTTCTGGAAATCGTGAAAGCTGTAATCCTCAACACTTCTGCAATACAATGCATTCTGCGACCATCTTCCACCAAAGTAACAACTTTTCAGCTTGTTCAGGGCCTAAGGGCATGTTTGCTCCAGAAAGCTAATTACGACAATCACAGAAAGATCCCACAAACAAATGTGATTGAAGAGGGAACAATTCAAAGTACAACACTAAGCGCTATAAGAGCAGGAACACATTATTGGGTTACACCCAGTGATGTGTTTTCCAGGTTGCGCGGGAAAAATCAATTGAGGCTAGTGCAATCAACAATCAACACTTCATTGTTTGCTTGCAAAGCAACGCCAATAACATACCCCGTCTAAAAAAAATAGGTTAAAGTGCTTCACTTTGATTAAATAGGTAAATTACACAATAATTTCACATAATTTATTGGGTGTTGCGTTTTTCGTGCCGGTCAGTGTAGACTATGTACTGTATGTAGTTACGAGTGTTAGCCAATATAACGACTAGATGTCATGGAGACGAAGATGCTGAGTTGAACAGCCGGCGTCATTTAACTATCAGTGAAAGATTTGGAGAGCTTCTATGCCCAAGATCGCGGGTTCGAATCCGGCCGAAGTCGTCGGATTTTTTAAGAGCGTTAAAAACCCCTCAGTATGCCTTATTTCGGAGGGGAAGTAAAGCCGGCGGTCCCACGTCATAGGTTTATGACATGAAATAGAACCTTCCACTAACTACACTTGTGGAAGCTTAAATTTTTAGGTTAGTTTGATAACGCTACATTAGTTCCAAAGTTCGCCGCCAGGTGCTGACTGCGATGGAATTTAGTAGCCACTTCCGCAGTTAGGTGTCGTGGACGGTAGCATTTGGTAGCAAAAGTAGGAACTATTTGAAAAAAATTAATCGTCTGCAGTCCTTCTACCTGAATAACAGATAACACACACTAATACAGCCATCACAATTAACACCGGTTATCAGACAAATTCTACACACCCCCAAAGCACACGGGGATACATGACCGCGTTGTCGAAGTCCCTAAACTAGGGAGCCAACCAACCAAAGATTTGGTGACCACCTCGTGGCGCAGTGGCTAGCATTCTTGGCTGTCATCCCTGAAGTCCGGGTTCGATTCCCGGCCCTGCCAAGAAATTTAAATCTAGTCTGAGGGCTGGAGTGTGGTACTGTACCCGATAATCCGGAAAGGATCCTGTTGGAATATCCATTGCCCCCGCTGGATTGCCTATTTCTAATTGCTCCGGCATATACTACATTAGAAATCGCTTCCAGCATGGCCGTCAGGGATTTACAGACAGCAGTTACAACAATATTATGGATCAACAACCAACTACACGGGGCACTCACCTTTACTTACCTCTCGGGGACTGGGACTTCAGCTTCGCCTACACTACATCCACAATATTCTTCACCTTATATTTAAAATAAATCACACTCCAACAACAATGGAAAACAATCTGAACAAAATTTATTAACAATAGGGTAAACTAATCTACTATAAACAAAATAACAATAAACGAATTTAACAATAGAAATTAAAATTAAAAACACGCAAACATTCACACTTCCTTTCAACTCTACATCTTACTACAATGCTGTATTAAAAATGATGAGCATAAAATCTTGGCTTGGTTTTAAGCCTACACTGCGTAAAAATAAAAACGTTTAATGAAGTCTCTTAATGGCATTCCAGACACCTGATTTCATTCACAAGCCTGCGTTTGCAGAGCGCACGTGCAGTAACTTTGTTTCATCAATGAAATACCGGCACCACGCCGTACTCGAAACTGTTTTACAATTTATATAGAAGGCGGTGAGAGTACACCTGTTCATCTTATGTCATCGCTCTCCAACATAACGGTGAATCATTCTCGCTAGTCCACAGAGACTGCTTGTGTGTGCATTTATAACAACACGTAAAAATTAACATTTAGATCTTACAAAAGTTCACATAACTACTCTGTTTCTTAAACAACCATTCTAAATATTTTATACACTCTTTCATTCGCACCCCGCAATTGTACTAGACCAATACGGTTCTACATCTTCTCTTAACAATGAACAATCATTCATTCCCAAAACATCCGCTCATAAACACACACTGTTCCAAAACAATTGATTAATAAATCCTACTAAATTATTTAGTAATTAAATCATTTCCACAAAAATTATTTACATGTAATATGTTTATAATAATATCCATTATCTAGTGTTGCTAACGCGACACTTTCGAGATTCTGACTTCTCGGTTACAATAAAATTCTTAACAAAATATATACACTGTTTTTCACATAACCATCCTTCTCTAACGTTCTGTAGTTTTAATATACTACTTACACATCGTCTTATATACGTTTCATTTCATTGTCGGTATAATACAGTCGACTAATTAAGGTAAACTGTACGTAATTACATAACTTCGGGTTTAATAAAATTTAATAATCGTATTATAGACATGAGTAGACAATCTTTCTCAAGTTGTATTTCCGATGAAACCCTCCTGTTAACACAGCTACATCGTTAATTCACAAAAACTGGACTACTTGTATACAACGGCTCTTATCATGATACATGCCTTTTTTTTAAATCAAAGAACAACAATACTTTGACTTCTTTAAAATGCGGAATTCCCTCGCATGGGCACTCCATAGCTCCACAAATCCTCATATAACAGTATATATGGCATAAACAATTATCATCTACTATGTTAAACAATAACCAAAAGGGATTAATTGTTATTAACATATCTTATGTAGGAACTTCTCTCAAATACTGGCATGACCCTCAGTATCATTGAACATGACTACTGGACTACAATTATACATGCGTAAGTTCTTCAAACGAAACTTCCAATTGTAATGAACGATATTAGACAGTCGTGAATAACCTCCTAAAGTTTACTCCACAACAAGATAATTAACTGTTAACTCGTCTGTCGCAAATACGTGTAATAAAAATATTACTCCTGTTTCACCTCACTTGTCAAGCTATAAATTGTTTATCGTTGTAATATCATGTCGACAAAATGATGTGAAGTTACACAAATAGAATAAAATAACACACATGTTATTTATAGTTTCAGATAGAATTCAATCTTGACCGGGATAAACTAGCTTTGAATTCCTAGCCAAAGATTTGAATAATCTTCTATCAAAAGGTATTTCCTCTAACATATTAAATGAACAAAGCTCTTGGCTTTACAAATAAAAAGAAAGGTTTGTCAATGTCGTAATGTTTTTCCATTCTACACAAAGAATGTTCATAAGGATTAAGACTTCGGTCTGATCAAACGACTAGCATTTCTTAGATCGTCGACAGTTTATGTACAATAATGATATAACAAGATCATTCGATGTTTCTTCTTTTCTTGAAGTTATATGTCGTTACATTTAAGTGCTCAAGTTAAATTTAATAAGAATTTAGTTTGAAGCTATGACACAACGTCAGAATACTTGGTTTAAATGAAATTATTAAAATTCGAGAGTCGAAACGACTAGTCTCCTATGAGGCTATATAATTCCTCAAACAAAATTTTAATATCAGTTCCACAACTGATCCGTAGAATAAAATTGAAAAAGAGATGAAATGCAATCATCTTCTAAATAATCTTGAAGTATAAAAATCTCAACACACATCTGAAGTGTAAAATACATAAAAGCACTGAAATACATGAAATGTGAAATTATAGAAATATGGAATAAGATCGCTGGCTCAGAATGTTACTAATCAAGCTCTATATAACAATTGAGATACACTAATACCTTATTTGGACGAAAACTTGAAGATCTATGAAAGTATTCCCACAATACTTTAGATGTTTCCTCAGTACAAGACACTGAGATGGATCTGCATTCGAACCTCGGATCTGCGACCTCAGAGATAAGAAACGTCCCTCTCTGGAATTCACCAACATTCGCCTGGGCTCGAACGACATCCTTCTGGCAAATTCTTCTGTTGCTGGGCTACCTTTCCCTAGCATCTTGACAAATCTCTTCTGTAAAGTCTTCATTCTCCGTCGTAAATATGTATCAGCTTCATCATTGGAATATAATTATGGAAATATTCATATAAATGGTGAATGAAATATTTCCATTGCTAATTGATGTTATATTAGTGTTCGTAGACTGACGAAAATGCACAAGATGGACCGTACACTACGTCTGTATTCAAGAATACGTTGTCTAACGAAGCTCCATCGTTGTATCTTAACTCCTGTTATCGAATATGTCTCTGGCGCATGACTATTTAGTTCATCATATCAACAATATTACTTATGCTGAATGATAACGTTTGAAGAATAATAATAGTCATTCTGTTAATGTTTATGTGTTGCGCCAATATTAAAAGTTCTCCGCCACTGTTCACTTGAACCGCGTTCGCCAACTTCACGTTGCAATTAATAATGATATTCAGCTTTATTTCCTACACATTTGTAAATCTAACTTAACAGGCTTATATTGTCGAAACGGTGAATTTTTAAAGCGCTCAACTTTTCACAATATATAGTATGCGACATGTTCTTTATATATATATATGCTTATTTAACTTCAGATCTCAATTATATATGAGATATAATCAATTCAATGTTCCTCGCAACTTCACGTAAAATGGAAGTGCGGTGACCTCCTACGTTCCACCTAGCTATCCTCGCGTCTCCACAAGTCGACAGTCGTTGCACTCGGACTAAGCTTTGGGATCTCCGTTAACCCAGTAAAAACACTTCCTCACTCTTCAAAGACTGCTGGAATAAGAACCGCGATCCTTGGATCTCCCCCTCCAAGTCGTATTTTTGGCGGCCATATCAATCTCCCACCATAATTTTAGCGCGTAGATTACTAATTCTTATTACTGCGTAGATTAACCGATCTGCGGTTTTTAAAGTATTTCTCTTAATATTCTCTTCATTACCAAATAAGAAAATCTTCTTCTAAGGGCCTAAATGCATAATTTCGTCATATTGTGTAATTAAAGTTGATCCCGTCTTCAATAAGACCCCTTCTCATTGGCTCTGGGCTGGGATCCAATAGCATAATTTATAACAATATTTATAATATTAATTTCCAAACTCGCTGTTGCTATGCTAAATATAGCTTTCTAGAAGCGTCCATTGTGCAATATATCACGTGATCGGGCTCTCCCACAGTCTCGAGCTTGTAACACTACACTCTTGTGTCACACTTCCAGAAATTATATTTGCTAGTTAAATTTTATCATGGGGACGGAAAATACTCTCATTTTGTCCGTAAATAATTCAATTTACGGGGGCAGTACACACAGCCTTGTGAGGCAAAGCTGAGAAGAGGTTGGTTCGATTCCCACCTTAGCTGTCTTAAAAGTGGATTTCCCACTTCTATTCCAGGCAAATGTCAGAATGGTTCCTAACTTCTCCAACCCCAATTCTAACAAATGCACATACTAATACAGTCATCACAGTAACACGGGGCTTCATGAGCAAGATGTCGTAAAATGAATCAACAAAAACACAAAAGATTTGGTGTAGCACCGATCCTAGATAAAATGCGTGAGAGCTGTCTACTATGGTTTGGACATGTGTTCAGGACAGGAGTCGCTAGCATTGCGAAGGTGGGTTAAATTGTCCAAGTCGTTGTCAGGAGACCAAAGGGACGACCTGAACAACATTGGGCCGATACTCTTCACAAAGACCTGAAATGTGTCGGTCTTCAACCTGACATGGCCCAAGGATGAACCCACCCGGCGGTGCAAAAGAAAGAAGGTGGTGGTTGTGCGAAATATTCAATGATGTGATAGCCTTTTGTGACTTGAGCAAGCAACGTCTCTTATACAAGACATTTATTTCACAAAATTTTGCAGTCATTGCTTAATTATATCGTGCTCTGATTTGCAGCTGTCAGTAAAGGTGCAGATGTCCCTAGGGAGGACTTGATGTATATTAAAAAGAAAAAAAAAATCTGTACAGACATCCACAGTTTATAGCCTAAGGGTAGGGCAGGTCACACATAAGGCCCCTGATTGATCTCATAATCTTACTTTTAGGCCTGCTTAATTTATTTCAAGCAAGCTAAGAAAATTGGTTGGTTGGTTCCTCAGTTTAAGGGCTGCGACAACGAGGTCATGTAGCCCCGTGTACTTTGGGAGTGTGTAGAATCTGTCTGATAGCCGGTGTTAATTGTGATGACTGTATTAGTGTGTGTTATCTGTTTTCAATTCAAGTAAGGACTGCAGACATTGAATTTTTCAAGTAGTTCCTACTTTTGCCGCCAAACGCAATCGTCAACGACTACTAGTTCAGAACTGGTTACCAGATGCCATCACAGCCGGCTCCTGGCGACGAACGTCGGAACCTAAGAGCGTTTGTTGTCAAATGTTTAACCAACCTTTAGTTTAGCTTCACACAGGTGTAATTAGTGGAAGGTTCTTTAACATGCCATAAATCTATGACATGGAACCGCCGGCATTACTTCCCCTCCGAAGAAAGGCATACTGAGGGATTTTTAACGCTCTTAAAGTCCGACGATTTCGGCCGGGTTTGAACCCGCGATCTTGGGCATAGAAGCTCAGCATGGTAGCAACTACGTCACCGAAGCCGCTGTTAAGAAAGTTCCTCCGTTACACTGAAAAACATTGATATATTGTTTTTATTATTTTTATACTTTCAAAAAGAAATATTTTTATCAATGTTACGCTCAGGAATGAGAACATCTATGCTAATATTTGAAGTGGTGTATTCGATGTTTGCCGGTCCTGTAGTGTTGTGGTAGTGCACCATCCTCTCCCCCGGAGACCCTGGGTTTGACTCCGCCAAGGATTTTAGAAACTGACGTGAGGGCTGGAACGGGGTACATTCAGCCTCGTTGGGGGCAATTGAGTAGCTGTATGACAGTGAGACAACGTCCCGGCCACGAAACCCGAGATTAAAGGCCGAGGGGACCCAACGCTCTGATCATGCGCCACCCCACAATCTGCGGGCCAAATGGCTGGGCAGCGGTGGCCTGGTAGGCCTAGGACATTCATGTGTTTTGTATTGGATGTTTGGTCAACAATGTTTGCATTTTCCTACACTTCTCTTCCATATCAGTAGCGGAATATTTAATTATTTAAAAATACAGCAAATATTATTATTATGATATTATGATGCAACATATGATGATGGAATTCATAGTTATGGCCCATATTGAGAGTCTTGTTGATAGATCACTCGCATACTTAAAATAACACTTTCGAAGAAATTTGAAGTTAGTAACTTTTAGGGATTTTTTGTTGACACTAAAATTTTATGTTGTTTGCATTGATTTTTAAAATTTTAGATGACACTCGGAGACGCTAGAAGAAAATATATAAATTTCGAACTGATTTTCAGTAACTTCAGAGACTTTTAGTCGAAAACTACGAGTTCGTACTATCTCGTGACTGTAAGACACTGGTACTGAACCCGTAGAAGTCTGCTGACCACTCAACCTGAAATTGAATCATGTACTGATCCCCCTCCCCTCCCCCGATACACCTTTTCAGTTGTAACCCTTCCTCAGCGCCTTCGCCATAAGGATATTCAAAGATGATTAAGCAAAACAGTTTTTAGAACACATTATTTATTATTACTATTAATTAGTGTACAGTACAACTAAATTACAAATTATTTAATAGAACAAAATTACTTTTTATACTACTGTTTATAGCCTACATATTATGAAAAGTCTCAATTGCAAATTTATGTTCAAGCAACAAAATAATTTTACCTCAATAGTTTCCTTAGTATGCCTTTTGTGCATGACTTTCTTTGACAAGCTGAGGAATGATCTTGCTCAGAGCTAACCTGATTGCACATAGCCGATTTCTTTGTTTGTTTCTAATCAACAATCAAGACGAGAATCACTGCTCACACAAAAATGTTGCCGAAACCATCACGAGATACCACAAAGCTGCTTGCCGAATGTTTGGGTTAGATATGGCTTTTTTTGCATCACAACTCTTCTAGGTTTACACCTGATTCATACAAGTCCTTGAAGTTACTGTCATTTTGAAGTTCAATAACCTTGTCTTGAATATTACCAGGGAGATCTTTAGGCTTGACAATGAAAGGATTTCGAATCAGCTCTTTTATAGTGTGAGTCTCACTGCTACCATATTCAGGGAAATAACGAGCAAAATCATCCTTAAGAGTGCCTAAGTGACTGAATACGTGGTGTTGTACCTTGTCTGTAACAGTGGCGTAGTACCCGTCGTCAGCAAGGGTTCTCAAAGTCGGGAAAGAATGAAAGTTTTTCTCTTCAACTTTGACTATCCAGAGATCAATTTTACACAAAAACGCACGAAGTTTGTTCTCAAATACAAATATATTGCCATCATTCAAACTTTCCGTTTCAAGAACCTTGAAGTTGTAAGTTCAGCTGGTTCAAATGGCCAAAAATATCTACTAGATATGCGAGCTGCATCACAAAAGTTTCTTCATTCGAATGTTCCAAGAAATGCTGCATTTTTGTCTCAATAAAAAATACTTTTAGCTTGAGGTGCCGCTTCTTGGTGGTGCTGATGGGTACTAGAGATGACTTACCAGAAAGCGATATGCTCTATCTGTGGATATATATTTATGTCATTCAGTGTCATTGTATTATTGCTGTTCTTGGGTGAATGTTAATAAATGGATCGGCTACAAGCTCTTCTCACAACTCATATAAGCATGTCGACATATTACCTTTTGACAGCCAACGAACCTCAGTGTGAAAATGTAGTGTCTTGTGCTCTGAGTCTAATGCTGCTCACACCTTTTTGAAAATACGAGTGTTTAACGCACTTCTTTTAACAGCATTCACCATCTTTATGGCCAATTTCATTGGATTCGACAAGTCTTGGCGGAGGGAGAGGAGCATGAACGGTAGCGGTAGAGAACAGCGGCGAATAGCGCTGCGTAACCGCTGTACAGGCAGATAACACGACAGTTGTATACAACTTCAAGTAGGGGTTGTTTGCATCGAACAAAACCAATAATAACCATGAAAAATCCACAGCCTGCTTCCAGTCTCCGACCGGGTCAGGAATGGAATGAATGAAGCCCCCATCTAGCGGCGAGGATATGGACTGTGCCGGCTGCCGAGGCCTGACGCACTCCTCTGGGGCAATGATTAAATGAATGACAGATGAAATGAAATGATAGTGGAGAGTGTTGCTGGAATGAAATGTTGACAGGGAAAACCGGAGTACCCGGAGAAAAACCTGTCTGCCTCCGTTTTGTCCAGCACAGATCTCACATGGAGTGACCGGGATTTGAACCACGGACCCAGCGGTGAGAGGCCGGCGTTCTGCCGCCTAAGCCACGGAGGCTTTTTAAAACCAATAATAACCATAATAATTTTAATTAATGGTTGATGCCTTGTGACTTTCTGGTTGTTTAATGTTGGTGAAAGTTTATGTGCCACGATTAAACACAAGTTACCGATATGACAATTATTTTGTACCAAATTCTAAAATCACTTATTTTACAGATATTTCAATTCACAACTTGTTAGTCATCGCCGCGGATACTTTCGGACGATTCTTGTTCAACGAACATCGTTTTCAAAATCTCCATTTTGGCCACTTTTCGTATGCGTGCTGGTGGGCCATTTTCTCCCGCGGACTACACCCGAGGCTCTCGCGGACCACCGGTTAAGAACCACTGCCGTAAGGCGTACTAACTTTCAATAATAGCAAGTAAGCTGTTCTTATAGCAACATATATTATGTATGTACTGAACTAGAATGAATGAATGAATGAATAGGCCTAGATGACAAAGACGTATTGCCTTGGTAACCACCGTGTCTGTTTGTCCACGCTAATCACAGACAGGCCTAATGCATATCCATATTAAAACAAGAAGTTCCGTGACGAACTAAAGAGCCTACTTTTCTTAAAATTTAAGATTCATGCCAATGATTAATCTATATGGATCTATCTAGAATAATGACGAAAATAAGTTGGTAATTTCGAAATTTCTATTTAGTTCGAAATACTGTATACCTGGCATAATGTAGCCTAATAGAGAACTACATTTGGCAGCCCTGGTGACTGAATATAGTCTTAGTTCCATCTCTTAAGGTACAGAACACAAAATTTGGTTGAAGTCCAATTGATAGCATGGACGTTACATGCAGTTAAACATTGGATCTAACAGCGCGCGTAAAATCATGTTGGCAACAATGACATAGGCTACATATATTGGTCAGAAATAATCTGAAATAATATGATCTATTGTTGTGTCAATTTTGAATGAAATCCATTAGTTAGTTTAGAAGTTACATGCATTTTAAAATTGGACTTATCAGCAGGCTTAGAATCATGTTGGCAGCTCTGGCGTTTGCCTATATTAGTTACTCCAAATTAATCTAGAATGCCAGGTACTATACGTGTGCAAAGTTTAGAGCTATTGGCTTGCTTGCTTCTGATATATTGATATTAGGGTAACAAAAATAGAGACAGTATTTATTAACAGTTGGCAGGCCTGGTTACTCTTAAGAATCGGCATAGTAATATATGTTATGGTACACATAGCACACACGAAATTTGGTTGAAATCGAAATGATAGTATATAAGTTACATGTTTTTAAAGTTGGGCCTCTCAGCAGGCTTAGAATCATGTTGGTAGCACTGACGTATATAAGTTACTCCAAATTAATATAGAATGCCAGGTACTATACGTGTGCATAGTTTAAAGCTGTCGGCTTGCATACTTTCTGATATATGGGTATTTGGATTTTAATAAAATGAGAGCATTTATTAACAGTTGGCAGCCCTGGTGGCTCTTAAGAATAAGCTCAGTCATATCTGTTTATGTACATATAGCACATACGAAATTTGGTTGAAATCCAGTCGATAGTGTAGAAGTTATATGCATTTAAAATTTGGACTTATCAGCTGGCTTATAATCATTTTGGCAACACTGCCATGTATGGCCTCCTGGAAATTAAACTGCAGTATTATTATCTATACGTGTGCAAATTTTGAAATAGCTCTCATTCATACCTTCCAGGATATCCAACATGGAGCACAAATTTCAATTGCGATTTTTCAGCAGTTGGTAACACTGACATCATTTTCAAATATGGCCGTGAGATATTCAGGTATAGATCCTTACTCCTACCAAATTTTGTTTCGATTGCTGCAGCCGTTTAGGAGTTGATAGGGGGGGGGGGGGCACACACACAGGCAGACAGACAGACAGACAGACAGACAGACAGACAGACAGAAGGACAGACAGACAGACAGACACACATTTGCCCGATCTCATAAGTCTACTTTTTCCTCATTTTTGCAAAATGTGAAAAGTAGGCTAAAAATATTGTAGTAAAAACAAGGAGCCTCCCCTCTCCCTCGACTTGCCACCCTAGTCCTTTGCCTCTGATGGTTGCAATATGCCTATCTAACCTTGTTCTAACCGACAGCAGTGGCTACGCTTGCCTAAGCGCAGCGTTAGGTCATAGGACCAAGCTCCCTGCTGACTCGGAAGACGCGTTGGTTCGAGCCCCACCGTTTACCGTCCTTGAAATGGTTTTCCGTGGTTTCCCATTTTCAACACCAGGAAAATGCTGGGACGGTACCTTCTGATAGGCCACGGCCGCTTCCTTCCACATCCTTGCCATCTTCATTTATTCCATCTCTCATCCCGACGCGCAGGTCGCCCACGGGCATCGAATAGAAAGACCTGCACTCGGTCTCTGAGGAGGCCACACGACAAAAAAAAAAAAAGCTTGTTCTATGACAACACTACAACTACGGTACTCCAAGTTAGAGAAGTTCGTTCTATGTGCAAATAACACCAATGTTAACTGTTGTACAAGAGAGGAGACACAAATATAAAGTGTCTCATTCCCAAAATTTGATGCAAGAAACACTGCATCTATCAGTCTTGGTTCAAATTTTGTATTATAACTTACAGTCTATAACACCGAGCGGATAATATTTATAGAGGGGACGATCACCCCTTTTACTTCCCAGACCACTGCTGGATCCACCAGTCCTCCCCCTGTCCACCACTAAGAGCGCGGGGCTGCCCTCTGGCGGCTAGTGATGTTGATGTCGGCTGGGGAAACACGTGCTCTTCATTCGGGCCGCGGTGGGCGAGCCTGTCGGTGTGCTGTCTGTTGGTGAAGCTGCGACTGTACGTGGACCACGTGCTGTGTCGAGACATCATGAAATCCTTCGTCATATACGCTCTATTAATGGGTAAGTCCGTCCATTCCTCTTCATTAACATTATCGTGTTCCTAGCAAAATAGTGTCAAAGAAAGACAATTAAAAATGCTGCACTGCGTTAATGGTTGCTGACTGCTACTAAAGTAGTGATTATTCACTGTATATTAAAATAGTTATACGACAGTATTAATTAGGAAACAGTATATTCTTCGTTGAGGAGTATGATACTTCTAAATCAGAATTTTTGAATTATGGCATTACCTGTATTTTACTAAGGCCGAGATACTAAACGTAATCTTCCTTTAAAATAAAATAAAAAAATGTGCTCAAACTTTAAAGTTGGCTCAAAAGAAAACAATAATATTGTGTTTTTTACATTCAACGAAAGTGGAGAGTACCATACCGGACTTTTGTGACATATTCAAGTATTCACTTGGACGTAAATAAGGGATGACATGTAATTTATTTATTTAATATTATAATATAGAAATTGATTTAAATTAATTCATTTAATACCCCGTCCAATAAGAACAAAACATTGGCATAAGATTTATTTCATAGGTTTATTTAATGATTTAATTGATCTATTTCTGTGCTAATCAGCTCATCAGTTTAATATACAAATGTGAAGTCTTTAATTTCATTCATTCATTCTTTCTTTCATTGAAGTTTGATGTCTATCGTTCGTATTCTAATTAATTTCAACTCGAGGCTCCTCTGGATCCTCAAAAAGTACCACCACAGGTTAGGTCGGTATATACCCACAAAACCTCAAAGCAGCACTATAATGAGGCACACTAGACAAGATGAGGAGAGAGGTAGTTTGCCATTGCTTTTCTCACTGAGTCAGAACAATTGCACTGCCCATATGAGTAGAACCTTTCACAGTACACACAGGCACTAGTTGTGCCCTGAGGCCATTACACAGCACCACTCATATCCCAATTGCTTCCATAAATCACATCCATGATTGAGGGCGAGACATCGGTAGAAAGCCACGTTTTACGCTAGCCTGTGCCAATAGACAAATGCAAAAACAAATATATAATAATGATGTCAGTCCAGGGGCGTAGGGGCAACACGCGTACCTCTTACACAGGAGGCCAGGGTTCAGTTCCAAACTCAGTCAGATATTCTATAACTGATGCGAAAGCTGGAAAGGGGTGCACAAAATGCTCAGGATTATATCTTCCAACAACCGGACTAAAAGAATGTTATTTTTTATTAATTTGAATATTGTGCTTTACTTTTTATCATCACATTAATTTCAAGCCAGACAACTCTACTTCTACCGAATGGAATGTTTATCAACAAAATTTTTCTAATACAGCTGTTTAAAAGAAAATGAAATGTTGTGGAGCATTGTTAATAATAATTGTTATATTTACAGGCAGAATAAATGTTGTTAGTTCATTTTAGGAACATCGGGCATCTTGGTCATCTTCCTCATGTACTTGGATGAGTTGAACTTGTCTGATAACCAGTGTTTCTGTGTTGACTGTATTAGTGCGTGTGAGCGTAGATGTACTGTATTTGGAACAGGGTTGAGGTAGGTGCTCCGGGACTTGAAATAAGGCACTATCCCGATATTTGCCTGGAGGGAGTGTGAGAAAAGCCTGAAAAAGCCACACTCAGGATAGCCACTGTGAACACCGGGGTTCGAACCTCCGATCTCCGGCTTATTGCAGTTTCCCATCGCGGTCATGGTGTACGATTTAATGCGCATGGCTACGACGTGGGGTATGACCGGTTAGAAACTCTCTTTGATGATGATGATGATGATGATAATGATGATGGCTGTTGTTTTAACAGGCTGAACAGTGAGATCATCTGCCCCTACGATCTCTTTAAGGTACTTCTCTCTAAACTCCGAACATGGAATGCTTGCCTCCTTTTTAGCTGGCATTACTCTCCCACAGTGCCTGGTTTATGAGGCACAACTACTGGCATGTCGGGCGGTTCTCTTTCTGATAACCTGTGTATTTAATTGTAGTGAGTTTATATGTAATTGTTAGGTCTATTAGAACCTTGTGCAGGAGATAGCGTGAAAGAAAACACTGCGGACACGTGCCATCTAAAGTCTGTTCGCCGAGTCAAGATAGTGGAAGTAAACACAGTTGTACACGTGATTGCAGGGCTGTCCGCAAGGGGTGCATAGAGCTGTGCCTGTTGAACGTACGCCAGCTTCAGTGCTGAGTATAGCCTAAATGTGAAGCGGGCTGACTTATCGGTTACGTGCTACAGCGCGGTTTATTTATTGTTCGCCTATGTATTTATTTAATTAATTAATAAGTCTTAACTGCTTATGACAGGCAAAAGTATACAATGCAGCAGCGCAGCACTAAGTGCAGCAAGTCTTGTCTTTTCTAGGGCTACGGCATGACTAATGGTCTCGGAACTTCTTGTCTACCCCTGTCTGGCAGAGCCGATGACGTGAACTGGGCGTGTTTCCCTGTCCAGGTAGTCAGGGGCACTGTCTCGACTCGGAGAATAGACAAGTCTGTTAGTCGATTTTTTTTCGGGGGGGGGGGGGGGGGGCGAAAGGTTTCCCGCATCCCCCGCGTAGCACCCGACCTTACTACTGGTGCCTCCGACATGCAATTAGTCTACATAGTAGAAGAGAAAGCATAGGGGATTGGAAAAGAAGGATTGCCGTTTGAGGCTTAGCGCCTGTCCCATCGCGGTCGCGATCTACCAGGCATAGTTGGTATATATTAACATTGGCATAGGCCTATATTATATATGTGTACATATAAATATGAACACATATGTAAGGGTAAGATTGTTGGGCCAGGGAAACCCGCATAGACAGAAAGGAAAGATTGTCTACACGTAAAACCTGGCGGTGTTCGCCGAGTCGAGATAGTGGAAGTAAACACAGTTGTACACGTGATTGCACGGCTGTCCGCTAGGGGTGCATAGAGCTGTGCCTGTTGAACGTACGCTAACTTCAGTGCTGAGTATAGCCTAAATGTGAAGCGGGCTGACTTATCGGTTACATGTTACAGCGCGGTTTATTTATTGTTCGTCTATGTATTTATTTATCTAATTAATTAATTTATTAATTAATTAATAAGTTCTTAACTGCTTATGACGGGCAACAGTAGTCTATGCAGTGCAGCAAGTCTTGTCTTTTCTAGGGCTACGGCATCTGCATGACTAATGATCTCGGAGCTTCTTGCCTACCCCTGTCCGGCAGAGCCGATGACGTGAACTGGGCGTGTTTCCCTGTCCGGGTAGCTAGGGGCACTGTCTCGACTCGGCGAATAGACTTTAGCTCCAAGATGCTAGATCTGGCAATAATGGCATCACTCACCGAAACCTTTCAATGTTGCCCCAGATGCCCAATAAATGTATACTTAGAGAAAACTTATTAAATACTCTTTCATTATCGATACGGTTGTAGTTCAATATCTAACATTCAGGAGGATTTGAGCCAGTAGGTAAGTCTACTCGGAGCCGTCCTGCCGCCGCAGTACCTATCGGCTGTTTTATGTAAAGAAAATTAGTCGTAAAACGAGGGTCTAATTGCCTGTTTATATAATAGCACAAGCTCACAGGGGCTTTTGTAATGTAATTAAATACTATCTTTGTGTATATAAACGCATATTATTAGCTTCTTAACCGCAACTTATAAACGTAAAATTGGAATATATAATGCACATAAATTGCCCGTTTTGCATCTATTTGTCACTCTTATTGTGATGTTCCTTCATCAGGTTCCCTGTGCACGTTCTAACAAGCTTCAATTGGTGAACAGTAATAGTTTGAAACTGTTAGAAACCATCTTCTACATCCTCCTGTTATGCCTCCTGCGATGCTACCTTTACTCACTCGTTTAATACTAAATTACTTTCCTGCAGATATCTTATCATTGAAAAGAGGTAACTTACTAGGTTACAATGCCTAAAATTAATATGCAGAAGGTCGAAGCAGACAATTTTCAATGCAAAATTCACTTCTATTAGCAGGTTTGAGGCATAAATACCGCAGCTATTAGTGACCACCCTAAGTGTCGGTTTATTTTACACTCCCTCCAGGAAAATGCTGGGATAGTACCATACGGTACTTGAGGTCCCGGAGCACCTACCCTATTCCTGTTCCTAATATAGTTACACAAACTACCATCAATTGCTCTACAGCATATAGTAAGTTATCCTATTTGAGTAATTGATATGCCACTCGACATTTTAAAATATCCTAATTAATTAAATCATCATCATCATCATCTTCCTAGCGTTTGTCCCGCTTTGTAGCAGGGTCCGCTACTTTACATGCCAATCTCCATTTCTGTCGGTCAAGGGCATCATGTGGACACATATTAACTTGTCGCATGTATTCTCTAAGGCGATCAAGCCACCTCTTCTTGGGTCGCCCACGAGGTCGTTTACCATCCGGATTGAGGCACAAGTCAGTTTTAGCTACTGATTGTTCGTGACTACGTATGACGTGACCGTACCATCGTAGACGAGCCTCCCGCATTTTATCCTGTATGGGCGCAACTCCCATCCTCCCTCGGACATCGCAATTCTTGATAAGGTCAAGTCGCGTCAGACCAAGCACCGAACGAAGCATGCGCATCTCCATAACATGCAGGACTTGCTCGTGTTTAACAGAGGCCGGCCAGCATTCAGAACCGTAGAGGGCGACTGGGCGCACGACGGTCTTGTAAATCTTGGCCTTAAGATAGGTGGGTGTCCTGCGGTCAAAGAGGACTCAGTTACCTCCCTCCATTTGAACCAACTGGCACTTATCGTCGTGTTTTTCCCTCAGCAAAGATATCAATGATGCGTTCTTTGGATATGTGATATGATGATGATAATTGTTGTTTTAAGAGGCCTAACATCTAGGTTATCGGCCCCTAATGGGTTGGTTGATCGTGAAGATGATAATGAAATGTAAACTACAGTGTAACTAAAACTAACTACTAACTTATATACTAGAAGAAGAAATGGAAAACAAAAGGAGAATAAGGCAAATAAAGGACATTAGGAAAAGAAATGCCCTCAACCCTCGAAGAATGCGGATTGAGGGACTTGGAAGGAAGGAGAGCCATTAAATGCAGATATGAAAGGGAAAGAGGAGAGGGCCCTCCCCACAGGTAATGGATAAAGGGGGGAAAACCTGACCCAGCTCAGGAATCCCTCGGGGTCGCCAACTCCCGAACTCACCAGCTGTGAGCCCCTTAGGGTATAGCAATATCCAGGGTGCACCAGAAGTGGTGGGGCTACATACACCCTTCCTCCTTGAGGGCCTTGAGCAGAAGGCAGGAGATAACATGAAAAGGAAAAGAAGGCTGACCCCTCGGAGAATGAGGTATCAGAAAAGATAAAACAAGGGCCAATTAAGGCGGGAAAGGAAGAGACTCCCTAGGCCTCGGTTACCGTAATACCGTCGGGGTCGGAAGAGAACAAGAGTTGACCAAGTGTGGTCGACAGGAAAGAAGACGGAGAGGAGCCCGGCACAAGTAAGTGGGAGCAATGCCGGACTCAGCTGGGGCCCCGTGGTCGCCAACCCACGTCCCACTAGATGTGAGTCCCTGGGGGGCTTTGAAGATGTCATCCCTGGAAAGGTAGTTCAGCAAACCCTTCTCAATAGCCAGATTACTCAAATTGCTCAGTCTAGAATCTGACATGGAGTTCCTTAAAAAGTCTTAACTGTCTTCAATGCACTTCGTTCACTTGAAGCAGTAGAAACATGAAAGGTATAAATCAGTCTTTTGAGGCGCACTGTGTTTTGATATATTTTTTCTAGGCCGTTGTTCAAAAAATATTCTCTTCATAGGACAACGAAGAAAATGGTCTTGATATTAAATACACTATTAAAACACTTTCTTTCGAAGGCATCCAGCATTCCAATATCTTTTGCTGTTAGTGGCCAAGTTTCCGAGGCATATGTAAGCACAGGTCTTATAAGTGTTTTATAGATGGTCAATTTAGTGGTACGGGTCAAGAGCCTTGAGGAGAGAAGCCTTGTTAGAGCAAAATAGGCTCTGTTGGCTGCTATACTTCGAAGAATCATCGGCCCAGTCTGCGAATGAGGAACATGGAGGAGGAGGTACAATCATGAATTGTACAACATTTATACAGACCCACCTATTATTGTAACGTTTTCGCTAACCCACACGTTGAGCGACAAGTGTAACGGTTATTAATGCCCCATGTTGGTAGCGACAATTGTAACGGTTTGACTGCCCCTAACTGTTGGGAGATAAATGTAACTGTTTACCTTTGCCTAAGCTATGTTGTTTTAATGGGCGCCAAGACCTCAGTGCAATGTTGAAATCTAAATTTGTATTTAACAACGTCTAGCTCTGGCAGAACACCTTCAAGACTCTATTCACTCAGATCGTGGTATGATTTGATCATTAACCCAACAAACAATTGTATCAGGAGAAGGAATTGGTCTATATCTAATGCTACCTACTGAAAGCAAAGATTGCATTGTAAAAGAAATGAATTTATTATATAAAACAAGTATAGCAAAATTAATAATAATAATAAGTATAAAATTTAAATTGGAGCGTTGTGATTTGAATATTACCGATAGAAAATTACGTGAAAACGGAGTCTGATAAATTATTGATTTTACTCTTATTCCCAAGCTATGAAGTTACTGAAATATGAAATATAAAACCAAGAGAAATGAGAGATTGCGTATTTCTGCATCATTAGCGCTTACCACTGGAAATGCCCGAAGCCTTTCCCTCGTACTGGATGATGCTGTGAGCTTCCCACAGTCTCCTGGATGTCGTCATCTTCGTCGATGTTTGATGAGATTCTGGTAGATTAGATAATTCTATGGTCCGTACATCGGACCCAAACACTCGTACAACCGCACTGGTTAAGTTTTACAAAAGTTAGTCCTCCAATCCACGGAACATCGGAGCGATTCCCGCGTACAACCGTACTCGTTAAATTCTATACAGATAGTCTTCCACTCCACGGAACATCGGAGCCACTCGCACGCGCACCCATACTCGTCAAGTATTTCACAGATTCTCCTGGTTCCACGGCGCGTCGAACGCTATATGCACCTGTCGGCTCCCCCACTCTTCAGCCGACTTCTAGCTTACGTGGTCTCCACTGATTGGCTCTGCCACCCCGCTACTTCCCCTCCTCTAGTTCATTACACTCGGCGCGGCGATGATGAAGTCGATTTCCGTTCCAACTATTCGCCTTTCCTGGACGCTGCGACCCAGGATTGCGTCATGCTTTCCGACAAGATTAAGCGTGTACTTGAATTCCCAGTGAGTCACGTCTCTCGATATACCCTAACTGACGAAAACTCCGTAAAATTCCGCAATCACATAATTTTCTATGATATTGTCGTTCGTAATAATTTGCTTGATAGCGTTTTCTAAGACATAGAAAACCTATCTGAATGCTAATAATTTTTATAAAATGCTCCGAAAATACCTTAATAATAATTATAATAAATTAATAATAATAATAAATTAACATGAAAAATTCTCTTGGCTGAACAATTTGCCGCGTAAATAAATATAGAATGGCTTCCTACTGACTTATGCCAGTTGCATAAAAACCCCTCGAAAAACACGTTACATTATAAGAGTAGTGAAATCAGCCAGATTGAGGTGGGCCGGGCATGTAGCACGGATGAGTGATACGGAAGTACCTAAGAAGGTATTAAATGGAAACCCAGGGGGACAGAGAGGACGAGGTCGACCGAGAACCAGATGGATGGACGGACTTATCGAAGATCTTCGGGAAATGGGTTATAGGAATTGGAAAGCTTTAGCGCTGGAACGAGATAAATGGCGGAAGGTTGTTGAAGAGGCCAAGGTCTACAACGAACTGTAGAGCCATAGAAGAAGATTAAAACACTACACTGATCCATGTTTTAAAACTCATAAACGGACATGCACGCGCTGAGGTACCACCCGCCTCACGATTGCACTGCTTGGAGCCTAGGCTCTTGCTCACGCATTCAGCTTTCGAACTTCCGCTTGGCGCATGCCTTCTCTACCCACAGAGACTTGAGCCTGTTTCAAAGGAGACTCACTGGCTGCTCAGTCACGCGCTGAGAAGCTGGCGTCCTTCGCACCGTGGTTACAGAGAAAACTAGATTTAATTTGCCTATGCCAATGAAAAATAGGTCCATTTAAATGTGCATGTTCCTTGAGAATGCCAAGGCTCAAATATTCCCCCCCAGCTTCGCCACTGTTGCTTTGTGCGCCACCTCGTGGTGTAGTGACTAGTTTTCTTGGGGGTCACCGTGTAAGTCCGGGTCCGATTCCCGGCTCTTCCATGACATTTATTTCTGGTCTGAGGGCTGGAACGGGGTACACTCAGCCTCGTGAGGGAAAACTGAGAACAGGTGGGTTCGATTCCCACTTCAGCCATTCTGGGAGTGGTTTTCCGTGGTTTACCACTCTTACTCCATGCAAATACCATGATGGTTCCTAATTTAAGGCCACGGCCCAATTCTCACCTGAAATACAAATACTCACAGTACTACAGACACCACAATTACATGAAACAAAACTCTACACACACGCTAATACACGGGTCTAGAGATTACGATGTTCAAGCCCCTCAAATGAAACAAAAACAACAACAACATCTAAGAAATGTCGGTTGTTTCAACTTACCAGCTTTGGAGTATGTGGTGTGTACAAAATTGAAATCCGTACGAAAATGCTACATGATGTGTTGCTTGAGATTAAAATATGCGTGCGCAAGTGGAGTTGAATGTATGGCTAATGCGCTATGGTCGGATGATACTTGTGATTTGCTTTGTAGACATAGGCCCTATACCATTACATCATGATGACCGGTGCGATTCAGAACCCGTCCAGCAAAACCAACGGCAATGGGTCGCACGCCAGTGGAGAATGGTTGCTGTAAGTTACTGTATATGGTGAAATATGCTTGCCTATTGATAGATCGCGAATGTCTCGCGATGGCCGTGAGAAAACTACGGTTTTACATAAAGTTCACATTTGTCGCTTTGCAACTCTTATCTGTTTAGGCCGTTGAAGAAATTCCTAAAGAGACAAAGATTTCACTCCGACATGGAGTGATTGGTTCCAGCAGCAACCAAATTTATTCTTCTCAGACTGCATTCACTGCCTGCCCAAACAATGGGAAGCCTGCTTCAACGCCATGAGTGACTCCTTTTGAACACATGTGTAAAATAAATAGCACTCTTTAATTCCACATAGGCCTACGTGTTGATTTTCTTTCTGTTCTGGAGCCTCGATTGGCTTTTATTAGAACACCCCTCGTGGAAGTTGAGCAGCTCCCTTTCAATCAGATTTCGACACATGATGACTGTCATTGCAATTAGTTACCGCATTCTATAGATCAGGCGATCCCAACCTGGAGATCGCAAGCACCACGGTGCTCTTTAAATAGAATTGGTGCTCTCATCATACGAGCCAATGTGGTCGCGAGCACAAGCTCAAGCTCAATTCAAATTCTGTTGCACGAACCAAAATATAGTGCTTTCAATACAAGTTTTGACAGTCGAAAATTGTATTAATTTGTGAAATAGTAGTTTTAATCTACAGTAAACATAATTTGGCATCCCTGTTTTACGAGTAACATGGAATATGTTGATTCGACACGACTGTTCACATGTAAATGTATCTTATCTGCATGAGTCACGCAAGCAGTTGCAGCATGCCTGATGAGTGGTGAATTCCTAGCTATTTCAGCACTTCTGAGGGAGAAAGAGATAGGAAAAGGAAAGAGAGGAGCTTTTTTGTTGCCTTCTTCTTCTTTCTTCGTTATGCACAATTAAAGAGCGCGTTTGAACTTGTCAACTTGGGTTAATGGCTTTTCCTTCTTCCCCTCATTCCAGAATATCGTCATGAATTCGCTATGCTGTTTCTTGCGTTCTTCTATCCATTGTTTTCCAGTGGTCTTTTTGGCTTACTCCGTGAAAGTGTGCATTGCAACCGAGTTCCAAAGGCCTTACGATTCATGATGGTTTCTTCTGTGATGTTTATTTCTCTTAAGTCCTGCTTGATTTCTTCTAACCAACTGATTTTGACCTTCTTTGAATTTATTATATCAAGCAGTTCTTTTGCATCCATTTTTGTCATCGATTCTGCAGATGTGACCATAGAATTTCAATCGTTATTATTATTATTATTATTATTATTATTATAAGTGCTTGATTTGTAAAAATAGAGGTTCCGGTACTGTGGGCTACCGGGTGGCGGTGGGAGGGGGGTTATTTATTTATCGTATGGCTTTTAGTGCCGGGAGTGTCCGAGGACATGTTCGGCTCGCCAGAGGCTGTAGCTGCTTCAAGCGGACATCCATGGGGTGAGCTACAAATTCCGTTCAATTTCAAGTAGTTCCAACTTTCGCTACCAGATGACAATGATACCTAGTGGTGAACGTTGGAACATTGATAGAGCGTTCCAACGAAATCAAACCTAGAAATGTAGCTTCACACAAGTCAAGTCTGTGGAAGGATCTTACCGCCGGCTTTACTTCCCCTCCGAAGGAAGGCATACTGAAGGATTTTAACGCTCTTAAAAATCCGAAGACTTGGGCACAGCAGTTCAGCATGTTCCCAACTAAGCCACCGAAGCCGCTGGGAGGGAGGGGGGAGGGCTTTATGGAATATTGAAACATAAAGTTCCAAAAACAATATTTCTACTTTTTTGTGAACCCTTTAAAAATTAATCAGTGGACAAAATAGCAATCTTATTTTGCTTGCAATTTTAGATTAAACTGAGACTGCTGTAGCACCATTTATCTTACCATAGCCGTTGGCCTATATTAAATTTTAATGCAGGCCAACTAGGCTACCATTCAAACGATGTACATTATTTCAATTTAATTTTTTTACGTAATTAAAAATTAAATACATTTGGTTTAAAAATACACACATGTTCACCAACAATCTTTTATTTCTTGTTTTATAAATTTGTCTTTACAGTTTTCTGAAAGAATTATCCAGTCAAAGATCAAGTTGAGCTTGACTTACAACTAACGTTCCACAGTTCTAAAAATTATGTTATATATTCGACTATTCCCCCGATCAGATGTTTCGGTACGGCGTACCGGTGCGTACCGTCACAAATCTAGCCCTGATAAAGTTCGATTAAATGGTGCTCGGGTAACCTACTTGGTGTAGCATAATGTTGGTGCTCACAGTCTCATAAAGGTTGAGAACGCCTGTAGTCTATAGATAAAAGCTAAGAAGTATGAAGTATCACTTATATGAGCCGAGAAGGACACGTTTTGTCCTGGGTGGATGCTGCGGAGTTTGACAGCGGAAGTGGTGTCCTTCAAACGTCGGTAAGATTTTCGACCCTCACTCAACTTGCCTCGTTCCCCCTTACATTCCCATTTTGTTCACAGAACGAGTCCCGCCCGCTTTCGTTCCCTTGCAGTTGATTTAAAACACCAGGAGGTTAACTAGGCTCAAGCTACGTTCATTCATTCATTCATTCATTAATTCATTCATTCATTCATTCATTCATTCATTCATTCATTTATTTGCAATGGGGGGTGTGTCCCCCGGTGGCAAATTGGATATACATAACAAATAAATAATTAGACTTAACAATTCAATAACAATTATACAACAATTAAACTGGAGTATTTACACAAATAGTCTGTCTTTTCTTAAACACACCTATATGTTTGGGAAAAGGCTCTAAGACTGCGGCAGGTAGAGAATTCCAGTTATCAATGGCACGGTTTACAAAAGAATATTTACCGCGATCTGGATCTATAATTGCAATTCCTCTACATCATTCTTCTGCCTTCAGCAACTCTTTCCTCGTGTCGGGAACTAGAATTTGGAATAATTGTCCTCGTGACGTCAGAAATTGTACATCCCTTACAACTTTCAAACGTGCATGTAAAGATTTCCTCTTGAATTCGTAGGCCAACTAGAACAATTTGTGTATGAATGTGTGAGTGAATGACCATAGTATAATTTTGTTAAAAATGTATGTCATGTAAATTGTATAGCTTAGCTAATATCACGCAGTCGCAAATTTAATTTAATTTAATTTAATTTAATTTTATTTTATTTTATTCTAGTATTGAAGGTTTTCCTAGTATTTAAGTTTGGTAGGTTAAGAATAACATATGTGAGTATTCATGTAAGTTGCACTGTCTGTGGTTAAGTGTAAGAGAGGGCCTAGAGCCCTAACTTCGCCACAATAAAGGCACCAATAAATAAATAAATACATAATTTGTTCGCTGTGGTCGGCCCTTAACTTTGAAAGGATGATCGCTCCTACCCATGTAAGTGGGCTTTCCCAATCGTTTGCTAAGCTCACCCCATGCTGGTTGATTTGTATACGTGTTGTACATAGCGCAGAGTCTAGATTTCATCCTCCTAGCCTCCAGTGATTCCCACCCAAGTTTCTTTAACATACGGCTCACACTGCTCCTGGGATTAAAGTCACTGAGCACAAATGTAGCGGCCTTTCTTTGTACCATTTCCAACTCATTGATGATCCCTACTTGATATGGATCCCAAACCGCCGAGGCATATTCCAGAATAGGTCTTACAAGTGACAAATAGCCTAATTCTTTAGCAGAGGTACTACTTCCTTTTAATACCCTCATTACAAAGTGCAGGGATTTGTAAGCTTTTGAAACTACACATCCTACATGACTACTCTATTTCATATCATTCCTTACGTGAACGCCCAAATATTTGCAAGAATCTTTTTCTACAAGTATTTCCGAGCCAATGTTATATTGAAAATCCTGCCTTCGCACTTTCCCTATTTTTAAGAGACTACATTTTCTTGTGTTTATTTTCATTTTATTTTCAATCGCCCACTTATAGACCAGGTTCAGGTCCTCTTGAAGCACTGCATTGTCTTGTGAGTCTTGTATCTTTCGATATATTACACAATCATCCGCAAACAATCGACAGTCACTGCGAATCCCATTTGGTAAGTCATTTATAAACGCCAAAAATAACAAAGTTCCGATTACGCTGCCCTGAGGGATACCCGACGTTACGGTAATTTCATCCGAGAATCGGCCTTCAACTTTCACTTTCTGGGAACGACCCGTCAAAAATTCTTGGATCCATAAAATTACTCTTCTATCAATCTTCGTCGAAGCTAATTTATGGAGTAGCATGTCATGCGGCACGACATCAAATGCCTTCGCAAAATCTATAACCACGGCGTCGACTGAAACTCCATGGTCTAACGATTCGCTAATGTCTTGAAAAAGTGATAGCATCTGACTCTCGCATGGGTAACCTTTCAGAAATCCATGTTGCCTATCATTAAACCATGATAAGGTTTCCCACTGTTCCCTCAAGTAGTCGCAAATGAGATGCTCCATCTGTTTACAAACGATGGACGTAAGGCTAACCGGCCTGTAGTTGCCCAATTCAAGTCTGCTCCCTCCCTTAAAAATTGGAACTACCATAGCTCTTTTCCAGTCATCTGGGATTTGCGCATTGTTAATGGACACATTAAACATCACTTCCAAGTATCGTGCCACGGCCCTACCTCCTAGTTTAAGTACTTCACTAACAATATTATCAGGACCCTTTGATACATTGAAACGTAGTTTTTGTATTAGCTTTACAATTGCTGACTGGTTTATTTGGAACAGGGGAGCCCCTGATTCGTCGTTAAGGTCCAACACACAGCTATTGGATTTATTGAACACACACCGTAAAAGACAATTAATTCATTAGCAATGGCCTGTTTCTCAGTAATTAATTTACCGTCACCGGACATTATCATCGACAGATTATTTGAATTTCCCTTTCTTCTCCTAACATAACTGTAATTTTTTTTACACCCATCACCTCCCGAACCAAGTAAACCTTGCATATAACTGTCATGAGCAGCCCTCTTTTTTAAGACGAGCTCTCTTGATAAGGACTTAAATTTCAACATATACTTGTCACTATCATGTCTTTTATAGTATAATTTCCTAATACGTGGATGGGAAGCGTTTCCCTGTTCAATATATCTAAAGCAGAGCATTAGTCATACAAGCACAAAAGTTCGGAGTTCGATCTGCAGCAAGTCTGACGAACGGAGGTTCAAATCCTGGCGTTGACAGTGGCATTCCTGAGTGGTTTCTCCCCGGTTTATTCTCACTTCTCCCAGGGAAATGGCGGGATAGTAGGCTACCTTATTTCAAGTACGGAAATAAAACTTACAGCTTTAAAACGACTACAGCCACCACAAAACTTTGGTTATCAAATACACGGGGATGATTAACAAGATCTTCCTAGCCACTCAAATGAATTAACAAAGAGATAAACGGTACTTCGAAATTTTTCTAAACAAATCCAGATAAGTCGGGAACATACTTCGGTTGGTTCCTTAGTTTAGGGGCTGCGACAACGTGGTCATGTAGCCCCGTGTACTTTGGGTGTGTGTAGAATCTGTCTGATAGCCGGTGTTAATTGTGATGTCTGCATTAGTGTGTGTTATCTGTTTTTAATTCAAGTAAGGACTGTAACGTTGAATTTCAAGTAGTTCCTACTTTTGCCGCCAAACGCAACCGTCAACAACTACTAGTTCGGAACTTGGCTACTAGACGCCACCGCAGTCAGGTCCTGGCGACGAACGTAGGGACCCTAAGAGCGTTGTTTAACCTATAATTAAACATACTTTAAAATTCAGTTTCATCAAGATTGACCTAGGCAAAGCTCGATACACTTAATAGTGTTTGACAATTCACAATAATAGCCTAATAATAATAATAATAATAATAATAATAATAATAATAATAATAATAATAATAATAATAATAATTTAGTACGAGGAAGGTAATTAAAACTAAGGGATTATGAAAACAATGGGCATACTGGTATGCCAGATATAATAACAATACAGTATATCAAAATGAACACAAAAATGTTAAGACAAAAATACTACCGTATGGTTGTTCCTAATTATTCAAACAATTAAGTGAACTAAGCCATTGGCCTCCTCGTGGTGTAGTGGCTAGCATAGTTGGTAGCTGGCTATCACCCCATGGGTCCGGGTTGGATTCCCTACTCTACCAAGAAATTTAATTCTGGTCTAAAGGTTGGTTGGAACGGAGTTCACTCAGCTTCGTGAGGTGAAACTGAGAAGAGGTGGGTTCGATTCCTACCTCAGCCATCCTAGAAGTGATTTTCCGTGGTTTTCCTCTTGTACTCCATGAAAATGCCTGGATGGTTCCAAAGATAAAACCGCAGTCTCTCCTTCCCAATCCTAGCCTCAATTACAAGCACACACACTAGTACAGACAATATAATAATACACGTTATCAAACAAATTCTGAACACACCCAAGTACATGGGACTGAAATGACCACGATATCTAAGCTCCTAATTGAAATAAAGACATACATTTTCATTTGAGACTGTTTTGTCTTTCAGCGTCCAGTATAGTCTGCAACCTTCTGTTTGCGAACAAGTCGCCTCCATGATACCCTATTATCAGTTATCACCGCTGCCTCCTCTGTTTCTACACCTCTCACTTTGGCAATAACAAAAACTGTCATATTTCGAGTTACAAAGAAAACCTTTCGTTTGCACTTACATTTATTGGAATGACATTCAATTTTACGGTTACAAATGCCATATCCTTGTCCTCCAAAATCTGACTGATCGTAACTATGGACGTCCTCCAAGCCACTTGGGTCAATTTTAAAGGGTCCATTTTGATTACATCTTATCTAATGGTGTAATTTACTTTCTGACGAGTTCAATGGACAATGGCCAGCCGTGGTGATACTGCAGGGCTACAAATGACCCCGTAGCTCATTTGTTTCAAGCATAGTGCGAGCTTCCGGCTTGTCATTCGCCGAGCTGCTAGGGTCAAGCGGTCACTAAGATTACACCACTTTAGTAATTAAGGAAGGACTTAAATTAATCTTTCATTCATTAATTATAAAGTTGATGAATGATGATCCAACTCGTGGTGAAGTAGTTATCAGTTTTGGCTGTCAAACCTGAGATCCGGCTTAGATTCCCAGTTCTTAAAAAAAATTGAAGTCGCAAATTTGACTCATTCTTGACCAAGTATTTGTTCATGCTGCAAATATACAGTTTAAAGAGGGTACTGCAAGCCGGATATATTTAGTTTTTAGATATTCTCTCATTAGATACCTTGTTGTTGTTGTTACAGTTCAGGGGCTTGGACATCGTAGTTATTCAGCCTCGTGTACTTGGGTGTGTGGCAAATTATTGTGATGGCTGTATTAGTGTGTGTGTGTATGTATAATTCAGGTAAGGATCGGGAAGGAGGCGACCGTGTCTTTTAGTTAGGAATCATCCCGGCATTTGCCTGGAGTAGAAGTGGGAAACCACAGAAAGCCACTTCCAAGATGACTGAGATGGGAATCGAACCCACCTCTTCTTAGTTTTGTCGCTCGAAGCTGTGTGTAACTTACCCCGTTCCAGCCCTCAGACAGAATTACATTTCTTAGTAGATCCGGGAATCAAAACCAGATCTCCGGGGTGACAGCCACTAATGACAACCACTACACCACGAGGTGGTCAATCAGTATTGTTTACCTTGACCTGTTTTGAGACGATGGCGAATATCTACAGTATTCTAGACCACGGTATTGCAAATACACACTGTAATAGAGAGATGGCACACAACCTCGCAGCGTAGCCGTACGAGTTAAATTGCTCAACACGACCGTGATGGGGACTGCAGCAAGTCCGGCGATCAGAGGAGCGAATCCTGGCGCTGACAGTCGGTTTTTCCATGTTTCTCTTTGCCGCACACCCTCCCTTCAGCTACAGTCATAAAATAAAATAAAAATAAAGAAAAACAAATACTGTAGTTCCGTGAAGAACTAAACAGCCTACTTTCATATATCCTACTTATGTTAATTGCCTCTATCAACATACAAAATTTCAGTTTGATTGCTGTAATAGATTCGTAGATATTGAGATCCGTCTAAATATTTCGGATGGTCGCCATGTTGGATTTTTATATATGTAAGCCATAGAGCTATGCACTATTACATGAAGATTAATGCATAGGTTCCGTAGGCTATATTATTCCAACTTCAATCGCATGATTAGGACAGAAGAAATAAGAAACGAGATTTTAAAATTTCGCACAGCCGCCATCTTGTGGTTATGAAAACAGTTGATTAAAATTAGTATAAGCATTTACCGTACCAAGTTTCACTGCGCTCGGATGGTTAAATCGCGAGAAACGTCCGTTTAAATATTTAATTTTTGCGTCGCCGCCAAGTTGGATTTGTTCACCAGGTTATTGAAAGTCCCATAGGTGAACTTATGTTAATAGCCTTTATCAAAATACAAAATTTCAGTTTGATTGCTGTCATAGATTAGTAGATACTGAGGACCATCTAAATATTTCGGATGGTCGCCATGTTGGATTTTTATATAATTATGTAGGCCACAGAGTTATGTAGTCTACTATTAGATGACGATTATTGCATGGGTTCATCCATACTAATATAATAAAGCTGAAGAGTTTGTTTGTTTGTTTGTTTGTGTGTTTAAATGCGCTAATCTCTGGAACTACCAGTCGGATTCGAAAAAAATATTTTTGTATATGATAGCCAGATTCATGAGGAATAGCTTAGGCTATGTAGTATTAGGCTACTCCTCTCAGGTAACCTTAAAGATTGATTTTTCTTCAGTAAGTCGGAAGAACAAGCGCTTACGAACATCTTCAATAATACCTAGTTGCCTGGCAATGCGGGCTGCATCACGTCGCCCCTACCAGTGTACTGGTGCACAATTGCGAACTGCTTATAAATTACAGTCACGGGGAGTAATTAGTGCAAAAATATTTCTTAGGCCCCTTATAACAGTTATCATCATGACAATAGTATGCCTCTGTATAAGGGCCATGGTGTTGGTGCAGTATACTGATGTTATCAGCTGCAATAAGGCTTGGTGCTTTCCGACTCTTACCTTGCCCGCTCCATTTCTGTTGTATTCATTATCATCCATAAGACAAATAAATCCACCGGGCGAAGCCGGGCACTACTGCTAGTATTCAATAATTAACTTCGATCGCATGATTAGGACACAATAAATAATTTTGAAGTTTCGCACAGTCGCCATCTGGAGGTTATGAAAATAATTGAACTAAATTAGATGTCAGTGCATTACAATGTGTATAAACATTTGCTTACCGTGTTTCATTGCGCTAGGGTAGTTAAATGCGAGAAAGGTCTATTTGAATGTTTCAACCTCGCTTGGCCGCCATGTTAGTTTTGTACTTAACAGGCTTTTGAAAGTTACATAGGCAAACTTCTAGTAGTGCACTTTATCACCGTAAAAAATTTCAGGGTGATATCAGTAATAGTTTCGGAGATAGGCCTATAAAATGCCAGTGAAATATTTCGCACAGCCTCCATGTTGTTTTGGTGAGACGTAATATAATTTGAAGGGCACGGTCGGGGTAAAAAAAAAAGAATAGTACTATGACCTTACCGAGTTTCATTGAAATAGCTCCAGCCGTTTAGATATTATCGAGGGGGAGGGGAGAGAACGGGACGGACACACGCACACACACAGGTAAAAGGAGATTTCATAAGGCTATTATTTTTATAAATGAAAATAGGCTAAAAATTCAACACACATCCAAGTACATAAGGCTGAGACCAAAGATGTCTCAAGCCCGTGGTTAACAACAACAACTACAACAATATCGAACGGAATAAAGTGGGAGTTTTGACCCCTCGAAATATTAGTGCACAGGGAAATGAAATTGGAAAGGCCCTGTTGGACGGGAAATTATTGGGGTTGTAAAAGAACAACATTTGACCATGGGGAAAAGCTTCGTGTTGCTAATTCATTTAAGGTGCTTGGGACATCTTGGTCATCATCCCCATTTAGTTGGGTGTGTGTTTGGCTTGTCTGATAACCTGTATTTCTGTGATGACTGTAGTAGTGTGTGTAACTGTACTAGGGACAGGGTTGAGGTATGTACCCCGGGACGTACTTAAAGTAAGGTACTATCCCGGTATTTTCCTGGAGGGAGTGTGGAAACCCCGGGAAAGAGATACTCAGCGCTGGGATTCGAACCTTCAATTTCCGGACTTGCTGTAGCAGCCCGCGCTGCCGTAGTGCTCGATTTAACGAGCACGTCTGCGCCACTGGAAAGGGAAAAGCTAACTTGTACGTTAGTTAATGAGGCTCTTAGCCTCTCGCGCGTCAGCTATGAAACCTTATTTGACATGGATTCTAATACTCTGGATGTGACGTTTCATCTCAAACAAGAAGTTCCGTGACGAACTAAAGAGCCTACTTTTCTTAAAATTAAGATGCATGCCAATGATTAATCTATATGGACCTATCTAGAATAATGACGAAATTAAGTTGGTAATATCGAAATTTCTAATTAGTTCGTAACATACCTGGTGTAATATAGCCTAATAGAGCACTACACTTGGCAGCCCTGGTGACTGAATATATTCTTAGTTCCATCTCTTAAGGTACAGAATACATAATTTGGTTGAAGTCCAATGGATAGCATGGACGTTACATGCATTTAGACATTGGATCTATCAGCGCGCGTGAACTCATGTTGGCAACAATGACATGAATGTGTTGGTCAGAAATAATCTGAAATATTATGATCTCTTGTGCTAATTTTGGATGTAATCCATTTGTTAGTATAGAAGTTACATGTATTTTAAAATTTGACCTATCAGCAGGCTTAGAATCATGTTGGCAGCACTGTCGTATATTAGTTACTCCAAATTAATGTAGAATGTCAGGTACTATACGTGTGCAAAATTTAGAGCTGTTGGCTTGCATACTTTCTGATATATTTATATTAGGGTAAAAAATAGAGACAGCATTTATTTAATAGTTGGCAGCCCTGGTTGCTCTTAAGAATACACATAGTCATATCTGGTATGTTACACATAGCTTATACGAAATTTGGTTGAAATCCAACTGATGGTATAGATGTTACATGTATTTAAAAATTGGTCCTATCAGCAGGCTTAGAATCATGTTGGTAGCACTGAGGTAAATTAGTTACTCCAAATTAATCTAGAATGTCAGGTACTATACGTGTGCATAGTTTAAGGCTGTCGGCTTACATTATTTATGATATATTGGCATTTGGATAAAAACATAGAAAGAGCAATTAATTAACAGTTGGCAGACCTAGTGGCTCTTAAGAATACGCTCAGTCTTATCCGTTTATGTTGGCCTGCACATAATTATTACATACGAAATCTAGTTGAAATCCAATTGATAGTGTAGAAGTTATATGCATTTAAAAATTGGACCTATCGGCAGGCTTAGAATCAGTTTGGCAACATTGCCATGTATGGCCTCCTGGGAATTAAACTGAAATAGTAATATCTATATGTGTGCCAATTTTGGAATAGTTCCCATGCATACCTTCCAAGATATCCATCATGCAGCTCAAATTTCAAGTGCGAGTTTTCAGCAGTTGGTAGCACTGACATCATTTTCAAATATGGGCTTGAGATATTCAGGTATATATCTTTACTCATACCAAATTTGGTTTCGATTGCTGCAGCCGTTTAGGACACACATACATACAGACAGACACACACATTTGCCCGGATCGATCTCATAAGTCTACTTTTTCCTCATTTTTGCAAAATGTGAAAAGTAGGCTAAAAATTACTAGCATTAACTGGGAAATGAAGCCAGTCCGCTTTGGTAGCAGGTAAGCAGCTTGACTGTCACTCCGTCGGAGGAAAAGGGGTGGGGGTGATGTAATAGGAACGATGAAAGTGAGGGAAATGGAATCAATGCTGGACTTGGCTGGGACTCCAATCCATATCCCACAAGTTGTAAGCCTCATGGGTGAAGCAGAATAATCAGTATATTTAAACATGACGGCTTGCTTTGTTTCCCCGCATCGCGAGTCAAAACACAATATTCATTTCTTCCTTGGTCTATAGAGTGAATCTGTTGAGACGGTTGCTGGTAGGGGCAGCCGGTTTCAGTGTCACTGAGTCGCGATGGATGGGTTGACCGGGTCACTGGACCTCTAACGAGTTTTCTTCCTTAACGAGACTCAGTGAGTTATGTGCCGTCAGCACACTTCCTTAAAACAAGCTTCGCATCCATCATTTGACTCCAAAACAGCCTGCGCTCAACCGCCTGGGCCTGACAAATATTTTAAGAAGCTATTTTGCGCAGTTTATGTTGTGGTTTGCAAAGTCAAGTATTCTGCAGGTATTTTATAGAGCGTTATTATCAGTTCAGATTCCTTTAGCAAGTAGACACTTCTAGTCTGATAAATTAAAGAAGATTGTCTAGGACATTGTATTGTTCAAGCAGAGTAAACCAGGTTTTGTCTCCAGACCAGGCTACATTATTATTATACACACATCAAAAAAAGTTTTGCATCACCTCGGTTCCCAGATCTCCGGCATATAGACGTTGACTGTGTATATTGTATCCAAGATACAGTCCCTTTGACTGTTCATAGATGTCACTAAAACTGCTCAAAGATGTAAACAACCATGCATGAGCAGGGCCTATTAGACGGAGGGGGTACGACAGCCGATCAGTTCCAGTCATTCCACCAGGACGAAGGTACGCTGCTCATGTTGTCTGTAGTTCTACCATGCCTAGAAGGTCAATACCGCAGTTCGATCGCGTCCGCATTGTTACTTTGTGTCAAGAAGGGCTCTCAACAAGGGAAGTTTCCAGGCGTCTCAGAGTGAACCAAAGCGATGTTGTTCGGACATGGAGGAGGTACAGAGATACAGGAACTGTCGATGACAGGCCTCGCTCAGGCCGCCCAAGGGCTACTACTGTAGTGGATGACCGCTACTTACGGATTGCCGCTCGGAGGAACCCTGACAGCAATGCCACCATGTTGAATAATGCGTTTCGTTCAGCCACAGGACGTCGTGTTTCAACTCAAACTGTGCGCAATAGGCTGCATGATGCGCAACTTCACTCCCGACGTCCATGGCGAGGTCCAGCTTTGCAACCCCGACACCATGCAGCGCGGTACAGATGGGCCCAACAACATGCTGAATGGACCCCACGGAATTGGCATCACGTTCTCTTCACCGATGAGTGTCGCATATGCCTTCAACCAGACAATCGTCGGAGACGTGTTTGGAGGCACCCTGGTCAGGCTGAACGTCTTAGACACACTGTCCAGCGAGTGCAGCAAGGTGGTGGTTCCCTGATGTTTTGGGGTGGCATTATGTGGGGCCGACGTACGCCACTGGTGGTCATGGAAGGCTCCGAAACGGCTTTACGATACCTGAATGACATCCTTCGACCCATAGTGCAACCATATCGGCAGAATATTGGAGAGGCAATTGTCTTCATGGACGACAATTCTCGACCTCATCGTGCACATCTTGTGAATGCGTTCCTTCAAGATAACGACATCGCTCGACTACAGTGGCCAGCATGTTCGCCAGACATGAACCCTATCGAACATGCCTGGGATATGTTGAAAAGGGCTGTTTATGGACGTCTTGACCCACCAACCACTCTGAGAGATTTACGCCGAATTGTCGTTGAGGAGTGGGACAATTTGGACCAACAGTGTCTTGATGAACTTGTGGATAGTATGCCACGGCGAATAGAGGCATGCATCAATGCAAGAGGACGTGCTACTGGGTATTAGAGGTAGTGGTGTGTACTGCAATCTGGACCACAAATGCTGACAGTCTAGCTGTATGATGGTACAACATGCAATGTGTGGGTCTCATGAGCAATAAAACGAGCTGAAATGTTGTTTGTGTTGATCTCTATTCCCTTTGTATTTAACGGTTCCGGAACTCTTGGAACCGAGGTGATGCAAAACTTTTTTTGATGTATGTATTCTTGCCATATCTATTTATACATAAAAAGCTTGACTGACAGATGCTAAAGGTAAAGATAACCTCCTAATCCCCCCATAATTCCTACTCCTACATCCTTCCCTCATTCCCTAACCTCAGATCATATTCTGGCCAGTTTGATCCCATGTATAAATACCCCACATTCTCATTCATTCAGTCCTATAAAATAAACTACCCCTTGATAAAGCACTAAAGGCCCCTAGTTGGGCTGAGAGGCTAAAATTATATGCCGGCTTTGCTGGCTTCGCATGCATGGGTCAGGTCAGGTTCACTCATCAATGCCCAACCAAAACCAGTGCACCGATAAACATGACATTTTTACAGTTTACTTCCCTTATGTCGTACAGTAGGCAAGAATTACATACATACTGTAGATACAATTTGAGACTGTTTTTGCCTTTCAGCGTCCAGTCAAGTCTGCAAGCCTCTGTTTGCGAACAAGTTACCTTCACGGTTCCCTATTAGCAGTTAGCACTGCGGCATCCTCTGCTCCTGTACCTCTTACTTTGAAATTGCTCAACACTGAATCTAACCATCGCTTCCTAGGTATTCTTCTGTTTCTCTTATCCTCTACAACCGAACTCATTAACATCTTATTAGGTAATCTCTCCTCCTCCATTCTCTTGACATGACCCCGCCATCTGAGTTGGCTCATACGAATAATTTTATCTAAATTGTGCACTTCTAACTTTACCTCTTCATTGCGGATACCGTCCTGCCATTACTTCCGTCTATTTGTCCCAGCAATCATTCGCATTACCCTCATATCAGCTGTTACGAGAAAAATGTCGGGAAGAAGAAAGAGAGGAATACAATGGGGAATGAAAGAGAGAGATTGGAAGATCTAGAGTTTGCAGATGATATATTCGGTAATTAGTGATACGATACACACATTACTAGAATTATAAGAGGAAGCAAAGGCTGCAGGACGTAGCATAAATGTTGCCAAGACTAAGGAGATGAGAGTAAATGCTGAAAGCGATAACAAGTTATTTGTGGCTGGAAATAAGCTACTACTTGGGAAATGTAGTGACAAGAGATGGAGATGAGCAAAGGAAGATGTGAAAGCTAGAATTAGGAAAAAATGGAACCTTCACGAATTTTTGAAAACAATTCAGCACAATCAAACGCCAATATATTTAGCTCAAACAAAGATTCATTTTGCTCGGATGACTAGATCGTCAGAAAAGTCAATTTAAATATTGGAAATTTGCGTGGTCGCTATGTTGTGTTAGTATTTATAAGAGGTTTGAAAGTCGTATATAAGGCATTGAGGGCCCAAGTGGTGTAATTCCTTTCGGAATAATACAGGCAAAACTCACCTTTGTGACCAACAGACGCAGTGCCCACTTCCAATGCTTCGCACACACTGGCCCTGAGCTACGCCTGCTTGCCATAAGGGTTAGACTGATTCCGAGAGGAGTTACACCACTCTTAACGGCCCATATGAACTATTTTCATTATAGACGACTATCACCATACAAAATTTGAGTTTGATTGCTGCGAAAGTTTTAGAGTATGGTTAAATGTTTCGCGTAGTCGCCATGGTTGGTTGGTGAAGTTAATGAAAAATTGAAAGGAACGATTGAGGTGTCCGGAGGTTTATTTATTTAGCGTATGGCATGGTTACATAATTACAAGCTAAAGAACACATTAAACATATACATTAGTATTTAGCCTAAAAGAACAATAAATATTAAAATAAATTTTGAATGAGGAGACACATTCAATAAATAAAATGTTCAGATTTACATTGTAAGATTTAAATTTGAAATCCAACCTATAGCAGGCTGCGTTGCATCATGAAAGTCTTTCAGGTTCCCATTATAGATTCGAAGGCTGCAGTCCTCCACGATATGTTGGATGGTCTGTTTTTCAAAACTACAGTCACACTGAGGTGAGGAAGCCTTATTCCACTTGAATAAGCTGTTGTCCGGAGGTTAACCAAACTAACATAAAATTGAAAGGAAAGCGAACTCAGATTGTTCTTGGCACCTAGAACTGCCCACGAAGAGCTACAGTACATCAGAGTGCACCCAAAACATGATTTTCAATTTGTGTTTTAAATAATGGCATGCTGTATTACTTAACATTTTGTATGGTGGATTGGTACCGAGTATAATAATGCCTTTAGGGGTTTGTAAGAGAACGACTTTCACTTGCTAAGAGGGGAATGTAATGCCACTGCATCATTTAAGATTCTACTAATAAAATTTGTGATTCACTATAATATTATCCATTGACGGCTGGTGGATACTTGTTCTGGGTGCTACACTATTTTCAGTAAGGAAGAGGAGGGGTAGGGTGAAATACGGCTTGATATCAGTATCGGTGAAGTCATATACACGTGCGCAGTAAAACTGATTTTGCACATTCGCCATGAATGCCGCAGTGAAGAGAATATTACATTCACCTCGGGATTACATGAATTATAAGTAGTTTGAAAAACATCACAAGAATAAAACAGCGTAAGCTATGCACGAGGACGTGAATCAACCACGAGAGTCGTACTCCACGTAAATTACATTGCGAGACAATTGTATCGGGAGTAGACAGAGCCTCTCGGATGTTTTCGTCCACCCATTTCCTCCCTTGTTGCAATCAGAGAGCATCGACTAGCCGAGTTAACTGTTGGGATAAGACTTACTCGGTGTATTATCTCTGCTATACCCTCCACTATTGAGATTTGGTCGGTGCTCGAGCCTGGCAACGACCACACGGCGAGCGCTCCGCTCCTGTTCAGTAGGTGCGCCTCGCTTTTTCAAACAGTCCACAGAACTACAATTAGTTCTGAATTATTAAATAACAAAACTATGAATTTCTATGCATGTAAGAATAAACGTATTACTTTTTATTGCCAAAAGATTACTATAACGGTATTATTATTATTACTGTATTATTATTTATCAATGGAAAAAAGTGGTCGTTGTGCAACAATGTAACCTTATTTCTGGTCGCCACTCATCTTTTCAAAACTGCAGTAAATGTTTTATAAGGCACCTGGTTATCATTGTTGTATAATTTTCAAATATATTCACTTAAGATACGGTATAACAAAATGTTACTCCTCCCCTCCCGCTCGCAAAATTATGCTCTTGATTTATCTGTCACCAGGTCCGATTCCTGGCTATGCCCAGACTTTTAATTCTGGTCTGAGGACGGGAAAGGACTCAGCCTCTCGAAGCAGAACTGAGATTCCTATCTCAGCCATCCTAGGAGTGGCTTACCGTGATTTCCCCCACTTTTACTCCAGGTGAATGCTGGTATGGTAACTAAATTAAGGCACGGCCGTCTCCTATCCAAATACTAGTTACAATTACCCTAATATCCTACTAAGTATTACGTGTTCAAGAAATGAGTGCCGCAAATCTTGGGTGCGCCAGCGTTTGTTGATCGTAGTAGATGCAGCCTTGCGGGACGAGAGGGGAATAAGCTATGACGTAGTACAGTGTCCACAGAAGTCCAGTACTACTAGGCTTAACAGGAGCACTTATTTATTTATCTTATGGCTTTTAGTGCCAGGAGTGTCCGAGGACATGTTCGGCTCGCCTGAGTCTGTAGCTGCTTCCAGCGGACACCCTTAGGGTGAGCTACAAGTTCCGTTCAAATTCAAGTAGTTCCAACTTTCGCCACCAGATATCAATGATACCTAGTGGTGAACGTTGTAACTTTGATAGAGTGTTCCTTCGAAATCTAACCTAACAATTTAACTGCACACAAGTTTAGTCTGTGGAAGGATCTCTTACATGCCATAAATCTATGACATGGGACCGCCAGCTTAACTTCCCCTCCGAAGGAAGGCATACTGAAGGACTTTTAACGCTCTTAAAAATCCGACGACTTCGGCTGGGTTTGAACCCGCTATCTTGGGCACAGCAGTTCAGCATGCTGCCAACTACGCAACCGAAACATTTATCACCACGGAGAGGAGAACGATGACTGATACTACTGTAGCAGAGTCATATCCTACCCGCACTTCTATACCTGTCAACAATGCAGGCTGACATGTAAAGAAAGTATAGTTTCCAATTTGGCCGCCGGCACTCGTATCTCAAACGGTAATACAGCCATCACAATGATACAGACTAATTCCTTACACACGCAAGTGCACGTGGATACATAACCATGATGTCGCTAAGTTCCTAAATGAATCAACAACAACTTGAGCAAGAAGTCGTCCGTGTTGAGCTTCGAGTCCAAGCCCGTTAGTTAGTTATTGTTGTTTTAAGGGGAGGAATAGTGAGGTGATCTGACCCTAGAAGCCCACCAGTGGAATGGTTTTGAAGGATACAGTAATTCAACCTGAGGTAGTAGTTGATGTATGCTGAGTTGTTTCCAAAGCGCATTGGAACAATGGCCCATCACTTGGACTCGGTATTTTACAATGAACCCAGCTTTTATTCGCAATATCAGATCTTGTGGAGTGGTTCTTGTATTGTATTGTTTTTACGGTTATATTTATGCGGACAAGGAACCTGTTCGCAGCTAAATAATGGATGAAGGTAGCGAGAGGGGCTTGGGTTAGGCATGACCAGCAGCTACATTGAAGTGCTGTGTCCCCTGCTGAATATCATTCATGTGCATGGACACATTACGACAGGCTGCTGTTCTAAAGGTCGAAAGGTGCAAGTGGTGGTAGTGATTGTATGTATTTGTTTAATTTAGCGGCTTCGGTGGCTTAGTCGGTAGTATGCTGAACTGCTGTCCCAAGGTCGCGGGTTCAAACCCGGCCGAAGTCGTCGAATTTTTAAGAGCGTTACAATCCTTCTGTGTTCCTTTCTTCGGAGGGGAAGTAAATCCGGAGGGCGCACATCATAGATTTATGGCATGTAAAAGAACCTACCACTGCAATTGGTGGTGTGTAGCAAAATTTGTAGGCTATATTTGGCTGGTTAGGAAACGCTCTTTCAAGTTCCAACGTTCGCCACTAGATTTGTGACAGTGACGTATGGCAGCCAAAGTTGGAACTACTTGAAACTGAACTTTCATTCATAGTCATTAATTTAATCTCTCATCAACTCCTCTCGTGAGGTTGGTGTCAGGAAAGGCATCCGGCCATAGAAACTATCAGCCACGTGGTTCATCGCATCTCATCCCCGACTTCGTTGGAAAACGGGAATAATAAGGGGTAGACAAGGATAGATTTGTTAATTTATTTACTTATTTATTTATTTAAGCATACATACATACATACATACATACATACATACATACATACATACATACATAGAAAGTTTTGTTTTAATTCCCCACAATTAAAATTAAAGCATTTTAAAATAACATTTATATGTCAATTTGTAGCTGGAGGTTTGTAAAGTATATAAAAGAAGAAAAGTTAAAATATTCCTATAAACATGGAAGCCTCCGTAGCGTAGCGGTCAGCGTGGTTAGCTGCCGCCCCGGAGGTCCTGGGTTTGATTTCCGGCTCTGCCACGAATTTTGAAAATTGGTATGAGGACTGGAATGGGGTCTACTCAGCCTCGGGTGGTCCAAATGAGTAGAGGGGGTTCGATTCCCACCTCAGCCATCCTCGAAGTGGTTTTCCGTGGTTTCCCACTTCGTCTTCGGGTAAATGCCGGGATGGTATCTCCTGTAAGGCCACGGCCGCCTCCTTCCCTCTTCCTTGCCTATCCCTCCTAATCCTCCCTTCCCTTCCCTTCCCTTCCCTTCCCTTCCCTCACGAGGCCCCTGTTTGCTTTGCAGGTGGTCACACCTTCCCTGTTGTTTCCACTCCGATCAGATGTTCCCAGCTCTAGGACACTGCCCGTAGATGCGGCCTTCGCTGAGTCCGTGGGAGCTACCAAATTCGATTAAAAATAAACATGGAAGTTATGAGGGGGAGCGGCAAAGGACAGTTCAAAACAAGGGCGTCCACCTCGTGGCGTAGTGACTAGCATTCTTGGCTGTCACCACTGTGCCATCTTGGGTTACTCAAAACAATTGAATTAATTAGATGCCAATGTAATGAGCCTTTTATAAGAGTTGATCATGGCATGTTTCACTACGCTTTAATGATTAAATCGAGAGAAAAGTCAATATAAATATTTGAACTTTGCTTGGCCACCATGTTGGTTTTGTGCTTATCAGGTTTATGAAAGTGTCATAGGTGAACTTACTGTAGTTTCCTCTATCACCATACAAACTTTCTGTCTAATAGCATACATAGATATCTACTGAATCCTGGAGAAATATTTCGTGTGGCCGTCATGATGGATTGATGAAAATTATTAAAATGTGAAAGGCACGGCCGAGGTTGGAGGAGACAGTACTAAGTTCCTATCAAGTTTCTTTTAAATCGCTCTTACTGTTTAAATTTTATTCGACATACACATGGCCATAAGGTGATCTCATAAGCCTACCTATATCCTACTAATATAATAAAGCAGAAGATTTTGTGTGTTTGTTTGTGTGTTTATGTGTTTAAACGCGCTAATCTCTGGAACTACCAGTCGGATTCGAAAAATTCTTTTTGTATATGTTAGCCTGAGACCAGTTTGGTTTCAGGAGAAATGTAGGAACAAGGGAAGCTGTACTAAGTCTCAGGCTGATTTTAGAAGGTAGAATAAGGAAAGATAAGAGAACGTTCATGGCTTTTGTAGACTTAGAAAAGGCTTTTGATAACGTTGATTGGACTAAATTGTTTGACATTTTGAAATCAATTGGAATAAAGTACAGGGATAGGAGGGTGATATACAATCTGTACAGAAACCAGACAGCAGTTATTAGAGTTGAAGGACATGAGAGAGAAGCTGGTATTCAGAAAGGTGTAAGGCAAGGCTGCAACTTATCACCCATACTTTTCAATCTTTACATTGAACAAGCAATGAAGGAAATTAGGGAAAAAATTAAAGTGGGGGTGAAGATTCAAGGAGAAATAATTTCAACTCTGAGATTTGCTGATGACATAGTCATCTTGGCCGACAAGCCTGAGGATTTGAATGAGTTTTTGAATGGTATGGACTCCGTCTTACAGAAAGAATTCATGATGAAAATTAATAAATGTAAAACAAAAATACTGGAATGCAGCCGAAATAAATCAGAAACCTCTATGGAGATCAAATTGGCTGGTGAAAAGCTGAAGGAAGTAGGAGACTTCTGTTACTTAGGAAGCAGAATAACCAGTGATGGACGAAGCAAAGAGGATATTAAAAGTAGGTTGGCTCAGGCAAAGAAAGCATTTCTACAAAAAAGGAATCTGCTGACATCGAATATAGATTTAGGTATTAGGAAGTCATTTTTGAAAGCCTTTGTCTGGAGCGTGGCGCTCTATGGAAGTGAAACTTGGACTATTGGTGCAGCAGAAAAGAGGCGAATTGAAGCATTTGAAATGTGGTGTTACAGGAGAATGATGAAGATCAGATGGGTAGATAGGGTTACAAACAAAGAGGTATTAAGACGAGTGGGAGAGGAGAGATGTTTCTGGCGACTGCTAATGAAGAGAAGAGATAGGTTGGTAGGACACATACTAAGACACCCAGGAATAGCAAGCTTAGTTATGGAAGGAAGGGTCGAGGACAAAAACTGTAGGGGTAGACCAAGGTTAGAATATGTTAAACAGATTGCCTCCGATGTAGGGTGTCGGAGCTATGTAGAGATGAAACGATTAGCTCAGGACAGGGAGGCATGGAGAGCTGCATCAAACCAGTCAAAAGACTGAAGACTCAAACAACAACAGCCTGATTTAAGAGGAATAATTTAGGCTATGTAGCATTAGGCTATACCTCTCAGATAACCTTAGAGATTGATTTTTGTTCAGTAAGTCGGAAGAACAAGCGCTCCAGAACGGCTTCAATAATACCGAAATCTATTGTTGCCATGGAATGCGGGCCGCATCACGTCGCCCCTACCAATGTTCTGGTGCAGAATTGCGAGCTGGTTATAAATTGCAGTCACGGGGAGTAATTAGTGCAAAAAGATTTCTTAGGCCCCTTAAAACAGTTATCATCATGGCAATAGTATGCCTCTGTATAAGGGCGATATTGTTGGTGCAGTATACTGAGGTTATCAGCTGCAATAAGCGTTGGTGCTTTCAAATTTACTTTCATTTATTCCGATCCTTATCCTTGAGCGTTCCAGTTCTGTAAAACAAATAAATCCACCGGGCGAAGCCGGGCACTACTGCTAGTATTTCATATGATGAAAATAGCCTAAACATAAGAGAAAAGAAGGCTCTGAGCACAAAGAGCATGAAGATTGAGGGACTTAGAAAGAAGTAGAGCCATGAAAGGTAGATAGGAAAGGGAAAGAGGAGAGGTTCCTCCCCAAAGTCAATGAAGAAAGGGTAATATGAGCCCAGTTCAGGAATCCCTTGGCCACCTCGTGGTATAGCGGCTAGCATTTTTGACCGTCACCCCGGATGTCTGGGTTCGACTCTCGGCTCTGCCAAGTTATTTAATTCTGGTCTGCGGTCTGGAACGGGGTAAACTGAACCTTGTGAGGCAAAATCTGAGAAGAGGTGGGTTGAATTATCACCTCAGCCATCCTGGAAGTGGTTTTCTATGGTTTCCCATTTCAACTGTAGGCAAATGCTGGGATGGTTCCTAACTTAAGACCACGGTCGCTTCCTTCCCAATCCACATCTGAATGACAAATACACAAAACATTACACATGCCACAATAACACAGGTTATCAGACACATTCTATACACCCCTAAGCACACAGGACTAAATGACCACGATGTCCAAGTTCCTAACAACAACAGCAATCCCTCGAAGTCGCCAACTCCTGAGCTGCCAGCCGTTAGCCCTTAAGGATGTAGCTCTATCCAAGTTTCGCCATGCGTGGAGGGGCTACACACGCACCCTGACTCCTTTAGGGCCTCGTACATTAAGTAGGAGATACCGTGGAAAGGAAAGAAGAGAAATGGCCTCTTGAAAAATGGGGGTATCAGGAAGGAGAAGACTAAGGCTAATAAAGGCGGAAAATGAAACACACTCTAGGTCTCGGATACCCTAATATTGTCGTGGTGGGAAGAGAACAAGAGTTGATCAAAGGAGGTTGACAAGAAATAATAAGATGAGCCCGACACGCGTAAGTGGAAGCAATGCTGGATTCAGCTGGGGTACCGTGTTCGCCAACCCACGTCCCTCTGGTGGGAGGGAGGGGGGGTTGTGTTTGCACTAAATATCCTGGCACTATAGTGTAATTCGATGCTGGTCTGACAATGAATCGAACAATACAAAACTTTTATCAAGACTTTGTTTTAACGGAAACACAAATGAAAATGAAAATCCACAGCCTGCTTCCAGTCTCCGACCGGGTCAGGAATGGAATGAATGAAGCCCCCATCTAGCGGCGAGGATATGATCTGTGTCGGCTGCCGAGGCCTGACGCACTCCTCTGGGGCAATGATTTAATGAATGACAGATGAAATGAAATGATAGTGGAGAGTGTTGCTGGAATGAAATTTTGACAGGGAAAACCGGAGTACCCGGAGAAAAACCTGTCTGCCTCCGTTTTGTCCAGCACAGATCTCACATGGAGTGACCGGGATTTGAACCACGGACCCAGCGGTGAGAGGCCGGCGTGCTACCGCCTAAGCCACGGAGGCTCTAGGAAACACAAATACGTATCTCATATAAATGAGACGTCGTGCGTGGTGTAGCAGGTACATATACCGGTGTTTAGATGTGCACTTGCCCTTGTGAGCTCATTAGTAGGAGAGTGGTGTAGAGTGGTGCGGGGAGCTTGCCGAATACTTCCCGACATTGACACGCATGGCAGTAGGTTCTCACTATCAGACACCAACACGCTCAGCTGGCAAATGTTTTAAGCTGCAGCAGTAGCCTATACCGGGGGAGTGGGATGGGGAAGTGCAGAGCTAACTGCCGGTAACTATGATCGTCGTGGACGGGTTTGCGGTCTAAGGGTAACAAAAAATCAGTAAACAGGCTTTTATTTGGACCCCGCGGCGCAGCCGTGCTCGTTAAATCGTGTAGCCTACCAAGTTACCAAATCCGGAGATCGCAGGTTTGAATCTCGGCGCTGACAACGGGTATCCTGGGTGTGGTTTTCTCCGGTTCTTTTTACCACACTCCCTCCGGGAAAATATGGAATAACACCTTATTTCAAGTCCCGGGGCACTTAGCCTACTCCTACCTAATCTATGACCTGATATGAGGCGTTCCCGCCATATTCACATGTGGCGGGCTCGCCTTTCTCTTACGGAACGCCTCATACAGTTTGTGTTACATGACGTTGATATGTGACAGTAACACTATAGTATAAACTATACTATCAACTTATACTTTTCCGTCAGTCAACACGCTTAGGCGAAATTTGACGAATTTAGTAACTAGCCTACTCCTGTTGACAGTCAACAGGGACCGGTTATCGCATGCAAGTTAGGATGACGCGCTCATTAGCGTTCAGTCAGGTGCTGGCTAGTGACAACTGAGGTAGTGTTTCGTTACAATTGAGCACATGTGCAACGACCGTGCCTGATTTGGATACTCTAACGGATAAGTAATCATAAACATAGTAGAAACTAGTGTGCATGCTGTAATATATTGTATTGCTGTATCGCTGAACTATTTACACGTGCATAACACGCATACGTAAAACTCAAGCATATAAAACATTGACAATATAATAGACTAAACAGTTATAATAACGAGATTCACTGCGAATCGTAATACTACATAGACGTGTTATACTAAGTATAACAAGAACACATTTCTACATATGATATAAAATTGAATTTCAACCCCAGTGACTACTGTCGACCAAAATATTATGTGTACTCGAGTTTAAAGTTTGTTTGTGAAGTAACCAATAGACCTACATAAAATCCATTAACATAATCATTTTCGTCGTTCTATTTTACGTTAGTTCATGTAGGTTTGGAATTTTTAATTTATATTTTAATATTCTTTATCGCAGTTGGAACACAAAAGTGCCCGTTTTTAAGCGTGTTTCAACCATGCGTCACATTTAAGAATTATTATCTCGCAAATCCGTCATCAGATCGAATCCAAATTTTAACACAATACACATTGGAATGTTGTATAACTGGTTTATTAATTTTAAAATTTTGTGTGTCCAAGAAACACAGTTGTTATCATTTTTGTAAGGTAGCTTTTTCTCGGCTCGGGGTGGTTTGAAAATGTAGTTCTTTGTCGCGTTGTAATCCTTTTACATCAAAAAGGTATGCTGTATGATTGTGAAATACGTAAATTAATTCACTTATTTTATATCGGTTTGTATTTGTACGGGGAATTAAGACATGGTTCACCAGTTAGCTGCTCCAGTGAAAGCTGTACAGCGTTGCCAAGATGGGCTCCATCACGCGTCATGGCGCGCCTCGCTCGGAAGTGATGGGCTCCATATCAGCAACGCTGTACAGCATTTCCCGGAGCGGCTAGCTGGTGAACCATGTCTTAATTCCCCGTACAAATACAAACCGATATAAAATAAGTGATTAATGTACGTATATCACAGTCATACGTTTTGATGTATAACGATTACAACACAACCAAAAACTACATTTTCCAACGACGCCGAGCCGAGAAAAAGTTACCTTACAAAAATGATAACAACTTTCGTTCTTGAACAAAAAATTTTGAAATTAATAAACCTGTTATACAACATTCCAGTGTATATTGTGTTAAAATTTGGATTCAATCTGATGACGGGTTTGTGAGATAATAATTCTTAAATGTGACGCATGGTTGAAACACGCTTAAAAACGGGCACTTTTTGTGTTGCAACTGCGATAAAAAAATATTAAAAGATACATTAAAAATTGCAAACCTACATGAACCAACGTAAAATAGAACGACGAAAATGATGATGTGATTTGATTTTATGTAGGTCTATTGGATACTTCACAAACAAACTTCAAACTCGAGTGCACATAATAAACTGGTCGACAGTAGGATGACCGCGTGACGGTCGAAACGCGTATTCCTAAATTTACCCCCGTTATCAGTGAATAATATTATTACACTTTTTTTTTCATGAATAGAGTGTTATGCATAAAGTTACCCCATCCAATTAAATTGTGTGCAACCGACAGAAAAGTATACATTAGTAGTTTGTACAGGAAACACTGAAAACATGGCTTCAAAACTTCACTACAGTATAATTATTATATTTGTTCTAGGGGCCTGTGTGACGGAGTTAGCAGGACTGGAGGACCAGTGCGAAGAGCTGGCTATGCAGGCCTCCCTAGCTGACTTAGCCACGGCGGTTGAAGAACCCCCGCGACTTGAGGGCAAGTGGGTCTCCGAGGGGTGAGTAGCATTCCACACAGCTCGACGAATGCAGTATGTCTTCGTGTAGTTCGAAGTTGCAGAGACGGCCTCACCATAATTTTGAAAAACGTAGGCCTATTCCCCAACAATGCGGGAGCAAAACACTATAGATACAAGTGAAATGTGTGCTAGAGAAAGTGCAGACGGAATCTCCCTTTGTTAACTTCAAGCATTGGTCCGTTCCCATTCAGTAATCATCGTCCTGTAGGTGCGTGACAAGACTTCATCGATTTCCATATCTCTACAAGAATTGAATAGAATCCCCTGCAACTTGTTGCACCTATTTCCAGATGTCTGTAAGGCTACCAGTAACAGTGTTGATATCTGCGACGCAGCGTCCTACCACCTGAAGTGTGACGTCTCGTGTATTGAAGCGCTTCTTTCAGTGTTGGGGAAAAAGATCGAAGTCACAGGCACTCATGTCCGGTGAATAGGGTGAATGCCGTGGCATCAATTCTCTCACAGGAGCAGCATTGTAACGCGGGTGTAGTCAATAGTGGATGCGTTTCGAAATAGAGACGTTTCCTGCGCAGTGTAGAGCGAAGATGAAACCTTTCACGACAATTTTCGCTGGCATTCGGCAGACATGGGGAGAGAATAACATTCTTTCATCTTTCAGCTTTAAAAAAAGATACCTCGAGCTTTCGGATGTAGCCTTAGCCTATCTTTCAGTTATACATTGATTACGAAATGTCTAGTACCCATGCTTTTGTTACATCGGCCCAGCTTAGTACTACGTCAAAATAGCTTTCATGCAGTAACATAATATGTTTGTCATTCTGAGCAATCATAGCATAATGGTGTACGTTGTAGTAATACTTATATTGTTATTGTTGTTAATTCCTTTTAGGGCTTGGAATATCTCGATCATCAGCCCCGTGTGCTTGGGTGTATGTTTATTTTTTATAGACTAATAACCTTTGTTTCTATATGACTGTATAACTAAAATTATCAGTGTTGGGAATGGGATAGGTGCCCCTGGACTTCGAATAAGGTACTATCGCGACATTTGTCTGGAGGGAGTGTGAAAAATCCGGGGAAACCCTATCCTAGAAGTGGTTTCCCATGGTTTCCCACTTCTTCTTCTGGAAAATGCCCGGATGATATCTACAACAACCATTTCCGGTTTCTAGGAATAACATTTCAGACAAAGGCTAAATCGTTCATGGTAGGCCTACATCTTGAAGAGAGGATAATAGCAGCTATTAGAAACATGAATGATATTCGGACAATCGATAAACTATCCTTAGAAACAGCAACGCGACTCTTTGAGGCAAAAGTATCACCATGTATTACATATGGACTGGGAGCACTTAACTGCAAAACATCTAGGCCTAGTAGACATAGAACGAGTTATAGGGAGATATTTAAAGAACGTTCTCTCAGTTTCAAAATACACGCTCAATAGATTGGTATATGAACTAGCTAGGGAGACATTTTACATAGAGGACTTAAGATGGACATTTTTATTGCCAAACACAGCAAGTTTAAAAAAAGTATTGGAGGATAGGGTTAGGAAAGGAATGGATATAGATCCGGATTTTTAGACCACTGCCGTAATTACAGATAAAAGTTCTACAAAGGCAAACTGCGATCTACGCCACGCAGTCTCACTACAGGTTGTCCACGGTTTCCATAGTAAGCTATGCACAGAGAAAAGATGCCATCACCCTAACAAAGAATGTATATGTGATCTATGTGGTCAGAAGTGTGAAACGTATCATTTTGAGTTTTGTGTAAAGAGGACAAGATCACTGAAAAGTTATGCGGGAATATGTATCACTCCTTAACTGACCATTTGGGCGCAATTAAAATTAATTTAATCTACTTTAAGTTAAGATTTCTAAATCCTACCAAACCCTACCTCCAGTTACAAATACACCCACTTGTATAGACATCACAATATCATAGATTATCAGACAGATTCAACGCACACCCAAGTCAATGGGGTGATGGCCCCCTAAAAATGACACAATAAGATTAACAACTTCAACATAATTTTTTTTGCAAGGAAAGCTACATGGTACTCAGTACAATGTTTATGATAATCGAAATAACCTATAGCATTTCTCAAAAGAAGAAAAAATAGTATCCAACCAGCCAATTGCGGTAGTACAACTAATAAATAATATTTATTTTGATGTTGATGTTGAACTGTGCCATATATAATCAGTAACTGCATATTTCCATAACACCAATGATTTGATCTTCAGGAGGAGCATATAACTTAAATTTTAAAACCAACTTGGGTTAAATGACATGAAGATGTTTTCCGGAAAATTTGGACGATGTTTGTAGTCACCATTCAGTTTTAGGGGCAGAAGACCTCGCGTCCACTCCTTTAAACAACATGAATCACCATCATCAGCAGCATTTAGTTCAACACAGTCAATTAATGTGTCGTTACTCCAACCTGGAAGATACACGTCAAGATATCAAGTTGCAGATCGTGTAGCGAGCAAGGAATAGAACCCCGAGCTCCCCATCAAGGTCGTGGTGAGCGATTTAACGCGCTCGGCTACGCCGCGGGGTTATCATAACTTATTAAGTGGCACAGTTGTTAAAGAGGTACCGGTACACATTTTGTTTTTATCTTCCTGAATCGGGGACTGAATGTTTGTGTCGTCTTCATCATTCATTTCACCCACATTACGACAAGCTGCGCTGGTCGCCCAAAGGCGTCAACTTAAAGGACCTGCACCACACCTCTACAGAGGCCATACCTCATTTTTAAAATACGGCTATCCACGTTTCTAGGCACAGATAATTCTGCGGACAAACATTATCATTAGAAAATGCTGTATCCCTGCACGTGAGTACCAATTTCACATACAGTAGTTATACAACGAGTCAGTCATAATTTCTTAATCAATGTCCGACGTTGCTCTCTTGGCTCCTGAATATTCCTGTGCATTGGATCATACCTTTTAGAGGTATTCGAGAGAGACCATAACACTGAGGAAATACAAAAAACAAACCCGATAGCTTATTCCGCTTCATTTTACATATTTATCTTAAATAGATCTTCAACTAACTACATGGAATTTATTAAAAGTAAATACTTGCAATTGAGATCTGTTAGTTTAAGCATAACGCAGGCCATTTGCATTCATTAGCATAGCCTGCAGGCCATGTTCTCCGGCTTTCTCTAACTGTTCAATTTGTTCATATTGCTATATCATGTAAATTACTATTAACAATATTCTTGGTACTGTATATGTAAATAGCACCTCGATGAGAAATTCTGCAAATACAAGTACAGTACGTGGTTAAACAAAAATAATATTAAGTACCTCAATAATCTTAATGAATTTCAACGAGGTGCAAGTACCTTGTTACTCTCCGTTTCTACATACAGGGTGGGCACAAAGTCCCGTTACCCCTATACATTTCAGGAAATACATTGATTTTTTTAACATTTTCTGTTTCAGATATAATCAATGGCTGATACTAGTTACTATAGCATTGAAGAACGCATTGTCACAAGCACTTGGTGGGTAGATTATTAGCTTGGGAATAACCTAACCCCCAAGGGAAGATGATGAAAAAAAAGGAAGTGGGTTTCGGACCGGAGAAAAAAGGATGGAGAAATAGGAAGAGAGTTTGACATAAGTTATAATTAAGAGTTCTTGCTCCAATGCAACATGTAGTGAACACCCTATCAATAGATTTATTTGCATTAAGTGGGAAAAGTCAAGGAAGACAGGATCTTGCCTAACCGTTATGTTTGAGAAATGATAAATCCAAAAACAAATATTTAATTTATTTAACAATGTTGGGTAGTAGTTTGGTAACAAATATATAATTTTGATTTTGCAACAAATGGGGTCACAGACCTCCGAAAACATCTAAAGCTTGCGCCAGGCAGTTAACAATTCTTTTGGTTTCAAACCTTTATATGTTTTAAAATCTTCGCAAGATTTTGAAATGGCAAAAATAAAATTCTTCTTGGAGCGATGTCTTCACGGAGTAGTAGATTGGAGAAGAACATGACGCCCAGCGGATTAGTGTAGAAGTCTTCATGGTTTGAAGCAATGGAAGTTCGGAAGGCAGCGATGGGATGCTGTCAGGCTGGTTCAGCAGAATATGAGTTTCTGAAAGAAAAAAAAAATGACAGAAAAAATAAACAAATGCACGGGGCAAACGGGAGTAACAGTTCGATGTTGGTGCGTGCGGAAAAGAAATTTAAATAAACGAACTGATATAAAGTAATGATCAGCAAAAGCGAATTCTTTCTTTCCGTGTATTTGCAAAAATACACCATGTTGGGGGACAACAGCAAACATCAGCAATGTACAAGAACACAATATGAAATAGATCTTATAATAAATATTTGGGTAGTAAAGATGATTCTTTCTCAGACTCTTCCCTTCCCTCCTGGGTAACAATTGGTCATTACGCCAAAGATCTATGCTAAAGGGAGAAAGGAAAAAGGGGGTGGCACCTATGAGGAACTGACCAGGTGTAAGTGGAAGCAAGTTATCAGGGTTATTAGAATGCGGGGGCGAAAGGCGCGAATTAACAACGCTGTCAATCACAAAGTAGCTAGAAGCTGCGAGAAATAAAGCTCTAGTGAAGATCGCGACAAGATGCGAAAGGAGGGTTAACAAATTTAAACAAAGCGTATAGAAACAAGTACATCGATTAAGGATAAGAATATACCAAATAAACAAAGGAACTATGCGAGTAGAAAGCAAGAACGCCATAGGTAACAACAATCTAGTAGCCATAAACAATGACCTTATGTTATAATAAGCATCAAGGGGGTTAATCAGAAAAATACTTACCTAAGTCATCAAGAAACGTGACGTAACAAGCATAGATGCAAAAACACATCGAGTGTAACGACGAGAGAAAACAAGTTTGTTCAACAATGAACAATAAATGTGCAAAATATGTAAGCAAGATGCAATACATGAGCGCATAAAAAATATGAAACGATGTTATGAAACAAGGATAGACACAGCTATAGGATACGAGTCTGAGCAAGTGGGAGAGATAGGTAAGATCGACCTTGACCCACATAGTACAGCGAGAAAACGAATATAAATATCTGAAAGAGTCCTTGACCAGAACAAGTTTATTTTGGGAAGGAGGTGAGCAGCTTCTGAAATTACGGGAGCAACTCGCAAGACAATGGTTGGCAGTCAGCCAAAGTTGAGATAAGGAAAACTTGCTCTGACCTTTGTCAATCATAAAGGAAATAAACGGCGGCTTGGTCTTACCCGAGCTTGTATACAAACAAGATTGACAAACAAGCAGTTCGAAATAAACAAACAAAACAAGTGCAATCAGCTGAGACTTAAAGTGGATATTCAAGTAACACGTCATGCAGTCAATCGTAGCTTGGACGTGAAAAAACAATTTAAAGACATATGAAACAGAGTAAGTAATCAATTTCGCATAATTTTGAGTATCACGGAATCCGACAATTTTCAACAGAAAAAAGCTTAATTCTTCTGAACAAAGAAGAAAAGCTGGGACATTGAGAAGGAGTTTATGCGTAAGAATAGTTATTCTAGATGCTAGAGAATTCAGATTTTCAAGCGGTTTCAAAAGCGGCTTCCGAGTGTGAGGAAGGGGGAAGGAGGCGACCGTGGCCTTCCTAATAAATATAGAAAGAAGTGAAACATAGCTTACAGCGAAATGATGGTGACTGATAGCCATGGTTTTACACAAGGGGAAGATAGTTTTCGATAGAAAGTTTAAACAATTACCTGCCAAAAAAAATGACATGAGAAGGTAAACGAAGTGACAAAAGGCGAGGCGAACTTGAATTGCCATTTTGTGCGGAAATAAGGCAAAACCATTTAAACAACTTGCAAAGGTGACGTAGTTGTTTGCAATGAGACATCGTTTCGGCAAGTGTTTTTCAAATGTATCGAGATCAGAAACATAAGTATTCTCTTTTTCAGAAAGGGATTTGAATCGGCAGTAACAAAATGACATTGCGATTTGGTTTGAAGACTGGGATGTTGGATTTCACCAGTAATAACCCAACCAAAATCGGTGTCTCTGGCGACCACGTTTGAAGATAGCCTACGGGTTTGTTTACGAAGGCAATTCCAGAAAATATTGGCACTGAAAATTATATCAATGGGGCCTTGAGCATTAAACTGAGGATCAGCTAACCTTAAATGCGAAGGAATCTTTAAACCGGAAGTATTAATAGAGCTGCTAGGAGTGTCCTTGCCAATACTGGTAAGAATGAGACAGTTTAAGTTAAGATTGGTGTTTCTTTGACAAATGTCACTGATTTTCAATTTTGAAGACTGCAAGGCTTGAGTTTTCAAATTGTCAATGCCGGATACATTGATGGAAGTAGGTGATGAAGAAAGACCTAGTTTTTCAATTAGCGATTGCGAAACAAAGTTGTGAGTTGAAGCGGAGTCGAGAAGACCACGGGTTCGAAACCAATTTCCAAATTTATCTTGGATTTCGAATTGTACAGTGGACAAAGGGCTTGCGCACTGTGAGAAGTTTTGGCGTTAGAAATGCAGGAAGAAGCATTAGTTTGTTCGGAGTTGCTCTGCATGGAGATTGAAGAAGTAGATACTGGTGACCTCGATTGATCATGAAAGTGCAATAAAGAATGATGCGGTCTTTTGCAATGAAAACAGAGGTTGGAAGACGTACAATTAGAAGAAGAATGCTTAGGTGACAAGCAGTTGAAGCAATGTTTACTATTGAAGACAAACTTCCTTCTGTCTTCAACAGACAATTCTTTAAAGGATTTGCACGAGTACAAAGTGTGAAACTTTTTACAGAGCGTGCATTTTAAAGCTTTGTTGAGCGGCCTAATATGTTCTCTTGGATGGTTGGAAGAGGCAGAACGGGTTTGCTTGTTCTCGACAGATGGGTGCTGATGTCCATTTGAAGAGACAAGTCTTTTATCCAGAATATGACACTGATGACTCGTTTCGACATTTTCGCACTGGAATGAGAGTGCTGTAAGGACTTGGCTCCGGCTGTTCAGAAACGAGATTAAGTGTTCAAAAGAATATTCCTCCTTGCGAGTGAGTTCGATTTCCCAAGCCTTTAATGTCGAAAAATCGAATCTGGATGTAGCTAGATGAATAAGGATGGTGTCCCAAGTTTGGACTGGCTGCTTGATTTGATATAACGCTCTAACATTTAATTGCATGGAGTCTAACAGGTCTCTTAAAGAGGTGACGTCATTAGGTTTGACAACGGTCAAGTTGAACAGGCAGCGAATGTGGCGAGCAACACACAGACGTAAATTACCATATCTCTCTTTAAGGAGATTAAAGGCGATGTGGTAGTTATCTGCGCTTAAAGGCAGTGACTCAACCAAGGCCAAGGCCTGGCCTTCCAAGGACGAACGCAGGAAACAGAACTTATGGATATCGAGAATGTCATTGTTTTCATGAATAAGGGAGCAGTAAAGTTCGTAAAAGGAATACCATTTACCTTCCTGGCCTGAGAAGTGAGGTAGGCTTATCTTTGGAAGTAACGGTTTCGGTTTGTCCTTATGAACTGAAGCGTGTGCGAACTGGGCCGGATTGATGACCCTAGTGTCCGGTTCTGAGATACTGTGGATCAGTTGGTGGGCCTTGGCAATCCCTTCAAAATACAAGGGTTCAACCTCGTCCCGATCCGATTGAAGTTCTGGGCTAGCGGATTCAATTTCGGTTTGAATTTGATCATAGTAATCGTAGGACCGTTCGTACAACTTAAGGCGTTGTGTCAAGACGTCTAGATCACAATCGGCGGGATTTATTTTGTTTAGAAAATTTCTAAATCTGGTGAGTTGCCCTTTGTAGGAAGAACGTCTGGCAATGAGAGTTTCATCCTTTTCAGTTGACATGTTGAAATAGGTAAATTGAAGTACAACTTACGAAACTGTAGCGAGATTTTGAAAATGTTGTCAGGTTGGCAGCAGAAGACAGGTTGCAAGTAAGACAGGCTGAAGAAGACAGGAACGACCTCTATCACCTTCAGCAGCTTTGCACTGCAAAGTTATAGCTGAAAAATTCAAAGAAGATATTAATGATTTGCAAAATATTGTCAAATGGACTTTGAACAATAAATAACAAATAGATTCTCATAAATAGACTCTGAGAAATGGACTCTCCCGGGTTTCTGGGACCAAATTTTGGGTAGATTATTAGCTTGGGAATAACCTAACCCTTAAGGGAAGATGATGAAAAAAAAAGGAAGTGGGTTTCGGACCGGAGAAAAAAGGATGGAGAAATAAAAAGAGAGTTTGACATAAGTTATAATTAAGAGTTCTTGCTCCAATGCAACAAGTAGTGAGCACCCTATCATTAGATTTATTTGCATTAAGTGGGAAAAGTCAAGGAAGACAGGATCTTGCCTAACCGTTATGTTTGAGAAATGATAAATCCAAAAACAAATATTTAATTTATTTAAAAATGTTGGGTAGTAGTTTGGTAACAAATATATAATTTTTATTTTGCAACAAATGGGGTCACAGACCTCCGAAAACATCTAAAGCTTGTGCCAGGCAATTAACAATTCTTTTGGTTTCAAACCTTTATATGTTTTAAAATCTTCGCAAGATTTTGAAATGGCGAAGATAAAATGAAAAATTTAAAGATAATTGAAGTGATTAAAGTTAGACAATAAATCAAGTACAAGGTGTGTACTTTAAGGAATTTCTAGGTAAATATCTTAGAAAGAGTAACAACTTCGAAAGTAACAACAATAAAAGGCGGGAAGAATAAAATAGAAGTTTCTATAACTCCTTATATTAAATCTGAATTACTTTTTAGTGATTATACAAATAGGGCAGGACACTTATTGTGAAACCTGAAGAGAAAAGTCGAAAGGAAGTTTCTAGAACTCCTATGTTTAAGTAAGGATCACGAGACAAATGGGGCAAGTTTCCCTTTCGTGAAGCCTAGAATTAACTCACTTATGAGTTGAAAGAATCGTATTCCCTAATTAGAAGGGAGAAACAATATAACTTAAGGCGTGTACTAGACACGAAGTTTTACAGACATTAATTCGTTTTACATAAGCAAAAGAGGGAGGGCGCATATTGAGAGTGACACCTCATTGAAAAAAGACCTAAAGCAACAATTATTATTATTTTGGTTTGCTAGTAAAGGGTTTGGAAAATATCAAATAGGATTGAGGATAAGTGTTCATGGCCGTATTTATAGTATTCGGACAAACGCGACGCGGATGAAATGTTGAACAAACACTGTTTTTCACTATAGTCTGTTGATATAGTTGAAAAGTTCACTGTAGTAGCACAAAAAGTTTATGGCAAAGAAAGTTATTGCAATGATGGAAAATAACTAGTTACACTAGATATGCGAGAGTCTATTGCTTGAGAAAGTTGTAGATTATAGTTGAATGCGCCAGAGAAAATCCCAACGGAGGAAGAAAAATTAGCTATTGATTAGTAGTTCATAAGGAAGGTTCCTTAGTTTGAAAAAGTATTCCCACATGAGAGTGGAAAATACATGACAGTATGACTGGTAGATAGAGTGCAAGTTCTGGAAGGTTCCAGAGCAATGATGACTTGGTTAAATTGGGTAGAGAATCCCTCGGCGGAAAGCTAGATTCTATAGACAGTGGGTATTTTGGAAATATCCCTCGATGTGAGATAGCATCTCAGAAAATCTTTCATGTTGAAAGGTAAACCTGATAGTTTAAGTAAGATCAAGAAGATCTCTTGAAAGCAGTTAGTTTCACATAGCAACTTTCACTGTCTATAAAATCCAAATAAAACCATTGAGCTATTAAAAGACGATGAGAATGAGGTTAAAACCTGAAGTCGGTACTTATCTTTGCTTCATGTAGAAGGCGATGATCCTTTTGATGGTTGATATTAAAATTCTAACATGTCGTAGAATTTGAAAGTTTGCCTCTCTAGTTGAGGAGGCGAGCTCTAGTTGAGCTCTAACTGACTGAGTCAACTTCCGACGTACAAGTGAAGGCTGCTAGACGCAGAGAAAGCACTAGCCTAGACGGCATAACCAACAAGAAGTTGAGTGCTCTTAAGAGAGTGAGTGAGCGGTTGCTCACGACGCGGAGAAGTGTTGAACTGAAGTGTAGAACGTGAAGTGACCGAGCGGGCTGGCTGCGTGCGTGGGGAGGAGAGCGCAGTAGGAGGCGGGGAGAAGAGGGGGGAAGCGGGCGAGTGAGGGGAGGAACAAAGAGGTTGCACATAAACATGAAAAATCTTGACAAAAATACAATTCTTCTTGGAGCGGTGTCTTCACGGAGTAGTAGATTGGTGAAGAACATGACGCCCAGCGGATTAGTGTAGAAGTCTTCATGGTTTGAAGCAATGGAAGTTCGGAAGGCAGCGATGGGACGCTGTCAGGCTGGTTCAGCAGAATATGAGTTTCTGAAAAAAGAAATGACAGAAAAAATAAACAAATGCACGGGGCAAACGGGAGGTAACAGTTCGATGTTGGTGCGTGCGGGAAAGAAATTTAAATAAACGAACTGATATAAAGTAATGAACAGCAAAAGCTAATTCTTTCTTACCGTGTATTTGCAAAAATACACCACTTGGGTTCATGAGAGACCAAGAACAGGGAAAACGTTGGAACAGGTGCGTACTGACTTTGAGCAGCGATTCAGACGACAGCCTCCTCAAAAGACAACTCTTTGGTCGATATGGGTGCAACTTTAAGTCATGTTTCATGTGTTTGCGCAGAGTTGACCGGGGTATACCCAGTTCCGCGGATCGTTTACGAGTTGACTTCGTTGGTGATCCCCACTGACTCCGCGACTTCTCGGCATTGTTCCTCTCTTGTTGATGGTCGACCACTTCTTGGTTTGTCCTTCACGCTACCTGTAGCGAACAGTTTCTTTTCCCAACGTAAAAGTGTTGTCTTTTGAGGAGGCTGTCGTCCGAATCGCTGCTCAAAGTCAGTACGCACCTGTTCCAACGTTTTCCCTGTTCTTGGTCTCTCATGAACCCAAGTGCTTGTGACAATGCGTTCTTCAATGCTATAGTCACTACTATCAGCCATTGATTATATCTGACACAGAAAATGTTAAAAAATCAATGTATTTCCTGAAATGTATAGGGGTGACGGGACTTTGTGCCTAGGGTGTAGGCTATGTCCACTACCGCCATGTTGTGGTGCTGGGTGTTGGTATCCCTTGCTTGATGTACGATCTGCAACTTGATGTCTTGCAGCTTGCAGTAATAATCAAATATTAAAACGTGAATTTTTTCGCTAAATAAAGGGTAATAGGAGCACCAGTCCCTTTCCATAAAAGTCATTACTCGGATGATGTCTTAAGCCAGAGATTAGTAGGCCTAGGGTACTACTCGTAAATCTATACAAAATTAATTAGTTATTCTTAAAACGACACCTTCACTTACTTAAGCGTAATCTGATTCCTGGAATCTCTATATATCTGGACAGTGAAATGTTCTTTAAGGTACAGGTCACCTTCTCGAGCCCATTGGCTTATTGTTGTTTCCATCACCTGCCTTGTCTCGCCAGGTGGACTGGCTCGCTCTGATAGGTGACCTCCTAGGAATCTCGTCTCACCTCTCCAGCACTATATATTGGGTTTATTTTTAGGATGATACTGTGTCTGTATGCACTCTTTTGTATATATTTTTCGATTATTACCGTACTATTGTTACTGCCATTGTTATACTATTATTATTTACATTGGCTTGCCACGGAAGGGTGAGTGGTTAACGTGTCGGATTACCAACCCCAAGATTGCAGGTTCGCCCCTGGCCGTGGTAAGTGATTATTGAAAGGCGACAAAAATCACGACATGGATGTCATACGTTGTTGGCATGTTTAAGAATCCATTTGAATTCAGTAGGCCGTGTTCAATGGCAAAATTAATCTCGGGATTTTCCGCCAACACAAAGTTCCTCCATTCTCTACTAGAAAGCTCTGAAGTGTCAAGGAGCTTAGATATCTAACCTCCTTGACTTTCATAGCGTTCAAAGGAACGACGAAATTCGACATGGAAGCTGCCCTTTGGGTGTCAATTAACAAAGCTTGCACCCGGCACCCAAGGCCATACGATATTATTATTTACATTGTGAATGTTATATAAAACGTATATTATAATATTTTACAAATTTAACTGGTTGCTTGAAGCCTCCGTGGCTTAGGCGGCAGCACGCCGGCCTCTCACCGCTGGATCCGTGGTTCAAATCCCGGTTGCTCCATGTGAGATCTGTGCTGGACAAAACGGAGGCAGACAGGTTTTTCTCCGGGTACTCCGGTTTTCCCTGTCAAAATTTCATTCCAGCAACATTCTCCACTTTCATTTCATTTCATCTGTCATTCATTTAATCATTGCCCCAGAGGAGTGCGACAGGCTTCGGCAGCCGGCACATTTCATATCCTCGCCATTAAATGGGGCTTCATTCATTCCCTTCCTGACCCGGTCGGAGACTGGAAGCAGGCTGTGGATTTTCATTTTCAACTGGTTGCTTATGATATGATACGATATAATTATGATCTTAATTTAACGCAATTTATTGTGTTTTTCTACTTCTATTTGCTACTATGCTTATAGGCCCTAATCCTGTTGTATGTAAGGCGGTACTGTAAAGGAGCTCTTAAGCTCTAAGTGTAGCCGTGAAAATAAAATGCATCAATGAAATCTCGTACTGGACAGCAAGTTCCCTCCCACAGCCCTGAGCCACTCAGCGAGCTGTAGAGTACAGCCATTAAAGGCCGACTGGAAAGGAAAATAGGAGATGGTCCTACTATCAGTCACTGAAAAACGATTTAGCGCTGTCCAAGTTCCACCTTGAGTGGTGGGACTACACACGGCCTGCTTGCTTCTTTTAGGTCCTCGTACAGTGGAAAGGAAGTTCAAAGTCTGAATCCCTCGAAAAACCAGGGCTTCAGGAAAGGTGAGACAAGGGCCCAATTTAGGCAGGAAAAATTAAAGACACCGTAGGACTCGGATACCCTAATACCGTCGGGACATAAAGAGCACTAGAATTTACCAAGACAGGACGAAAGAGAGGAGTCTGGCACAAATAAGTGGAAGAAATGCTAGACTCAGCTGGGGTCCCGTGGTCGCGAACCCATATATAAGCTCCTGGGAGTCTGTGACTCTTTATCGTATTAAATCTACAGGGGTTATTGTACGGCTGCTCTCTGATTGAGGCATCCTCTTCATTGGAAGCTGTGCTACCTTAGTGATTCGACGTGTTGATTCAAAGAGCAGGAATCTCGCGTCCTGCATTTAGCCTGGTCGCGACACTAAAGCTATCGATCAATGTAGCACATCAGAAGATAGGCTATCGTCTGGTTATTTGGGGCTCATTCCCTTTCACCTCGCCAAGACTTTGCACACACGAGCCAGTTTGACTGAATATTTATAGTGAGGGTAGTTTCCCAGCCTTGGAATCCTCCAGCGTTAATGGAGGGATCACTACCACTGGCAAGGGCACAAGGTTTCATATTACTACTGTACATGGAAGTTTCCAGCCTGAGTTGAGGTGGCTGTCACTGTCAGATACATGCAGTGGGGCTTAGATATCGTGGTCATTTAGACCCGTGTACTTGGCTGGGTGTGGAATGTTGTCTGATAACCTGTGTTATTGTGTTGGCTGTATTAGTGTGTGTATTTGTATTTCAGGTGAAGACTGGAGAGGAAGCGACCGCAGCCTTAAGTTAGGAGCCATCCAGGCATTTGCCTGGTGTAGAAGTGGTAAACCTAGGAAAACCAATTCCTGGGTGGCTGAGGTGGGAATCGAACCTATCTCTTCTCAGGTCAAATCCAAAGATCTGCATCAGGCGTCTCCGGAGGCCACACGGCATTATTAAGTTATCCAATTCCGGCTAGTCTTCTTGTATCGCACCCACTGGGACGCGGCGAATTTTCTCATGTTTAATTTTTATAAAATGATCTTGTCTATTAATTTGGGCCGATACAGTTTTCACCCCAGTAATGTACGATATCTCAGATATCCCTCCCCCGAGTGTCATCACAATATGAGAGTAGAAGATCGATCTTCCCTTACCGACCGTGGTAGCTGCACGCGCTAAGGTACAAGGCCACGTGGCCAAGTTGCTTCAGACTCAGTAGATGAGTGGGTTTGAATCCCACCTTGGGCCGTCCTTGCAATAGTTTTCCATGGTTTTCCATTTTCAACACTCCAAGCAAATGGTGGTACTACCTTCAGTAGGCTACAGCTGCTTTTCCAACTCCATGCCAAGTTTCATTCCTCTTCATTAAATTATCGCTCATTAACTCCTCTCAGGATATTGGCATTAGGAAGGGTAAGCGGTCGTAAAAACCATCCGCCCCATGGTCATCGCACCTCATCCCCCACCTATTAGAAAGGGAATAATAAGGGTTAGACGCCTTGATCACTTCCTTGTAAGTACAGACTGAGAATTCATAAAATACAAGATTACTTTGGAAATGTACGCACGTAGTGTAGTGGTTAGCGTAATTGGCTGCCACTTCGGAGGCCCTAGTTCGATTCCCAGCTCATACAGTACATTTTAATCTGGTTTCAGGTACTAAAACGTGATAGTTGACATACAAGTCACCCAAATGGTGTAAATTTCGTCGATGTACGCAAGGCTAGTGGACCACTCGTGTTTACTTCTTTTGAAAATTTCTAATTCGCACTGATAATTGGAATATTTGAAAGTACACTGTATTAATTAGAATAGCTGTGCAATATCGTTTTATATATTTAGGCTGATAGAACACTCAGGACTACAGTTAATTTGTAAAGAGCTATGTAGATGTTCTTTTCGAGAATTGCTGCCACAAGGTGTCCCTATGACTTCTACCGTCATAAATGGTAAATATCGTTAAGAATGTTGTGCCTTTCACATGTATCTTTGTGGCTGGTATTCTTGGCTGGCATCCCTGATAACCGGGTTCGATTCCTGGCTCCGCCAAAAAATTGAATTCTGGCCTGAGAGCTGAGCCCCAAACGGCAGAATTGAGAGGAGGTGATTTCCATTCCCACTACAACAATCCTTGAAGTGGTTTTCCGTCATTTCACACATCTACTCCAGATAGATGCCGGGCTGGTACCTAACTTAAAGCCACGAACGCTTACTACACAACCCTAGCCCAAATTACAAAAGAATATACTAGTTCAGCCATCACAATGACACACGTCATCAGACAGATTCTATACACACCCATGTATACGGGGCTAAGTGATCATCATCTCATGAGCTCCCAAATTAATCGACAACGACAACAACAACAACAACAACAACAATGGCTTTGTCTTCACGATTTTGTTGTTGATGTAGTTTTACATTTTGTAAAATAAATTTGCAGTTCCATGGAGTAAAACTTAATAAAACTAAACTACTGGTGTTCGTTATTTCATGAGAATTTTTGATTTAGTAGCAATCTTATCTCTGCAGTGGTTCAAATCCCGGTCACTCCATGTGAGATCTGTGCTGGACAAAACGGAGGCAGACAGGTTTTTCTCCGGGTACTCCGGTTTTCCCTGTCAAAATTTCATTCCAGCAACACTCTCCACTATCATTTCATTTCATCTGTCATTCATTTAATCATTGCCCCAGAGGAGTGCGTCAGGCCTCGGCAGCCGGCACAGTTCATATCCTCGCCGCTAGATGGGGGCTTCATTCATTCCATTCCTGACCCGGTCGGAGACTGGAAGCAGGCTGTGGATTTTCATTTTTCTTATCTCTGCAGGAGATTTTAGCAGAAAGACTGAGTAATTGTACTTGCAAGGCAGAATGTCGGTGGGTCTTTTGATTCCTTCTGTGGCTGGAGACACATTCCTATGGTAATTAAGACAGTGTCTCTTGTTTCACGTTAACTGGTCTGCCTGCTTTTGGAAAGGTGGTCCTCTAATTCAGTCCACGGGCAGCTTCTGTAAACACGAGCAACATGTTCTGTCAACCATCCATTTGAGTCTTTTAGCTTCTTGAATTTAAAACTTAATCTAATTTGAATGAATCTCCACACACAAACGAAATGTTCCAAGAAGAACAAATAGCCTACTTCTTTGAACTCCAGGTCTCGTTTCAGACCTTGGCCCTCACTGGCAGACAATTCTGTAGAAATAGGTTGGCTAGATTTAAAAGCTCTTTCAAAACGTGTCAATTATTTTTACTTGTATTCCGATAGAGTTATATTAGCACACATCTAAATATTGCGATAATGTTGTTAATGCTAGGTGTGTGTTTATTGATTACATACCTATGCTAACCATGCTTACAAAATAGCTTACAAGTATTTTTATAACTTCAGACTTAAAATTGCGAGTACTACAGAGAGTTTAGTTTGTATGTAACGGAGACCCTCGCTTGCCCGCTCGTCCGCGTTGCGCGCCTGTCTCTCGCCAGGCACTTTGCCGTTATGCGGCGCTCAGTCATTGAGTATAGGAATTTGTACTCCAATGTGATCCTTGACCAAATTTTTGACGAACTGACTTACGGAGAGCGATTGTCAAATTACTTTCAACAAGATTCTGCCACTGCTCACACTGCCGAAGCATCCATGACAGAATTGCATCGCATTTTCGGTACGAGGATTATAAGTCGGAACGTGTGGCCCACGCGAAGCCCAGACTTATCACCATGTGACTTTTATCTGTGGGGGACGCTTAAAAATAGTGTGTATGCGAGAAACCCTCACACTATAAATGAGCTTAAATACTATATTACAGCTGAAATACAGTCAATCGGTGCTGAGGATCTTCAGAAAGTAAATGCCAGTTTCATAAAAAGGTGCCAGCGATGTGTAGCAGTGAATGGCGAACGTTTTCAGCATCAGCTGTGAACTAGGTAAATATAAATTCCTATACTCAATGACTCAGTGCCGCGCGGGGCGCCGCATAACGGCAAAGTGCGTGGCGGGAGACAGGCTCGCGCCACGGGCGAGCGCGCAAGCGAGGGTCTCCGTTACATACAAACTAAACTCTCTGTATAAATGACATCAATTTTACACACGTCTGCTATCAATAAAGTACCGTACTCGTAATTTATTAACAACTTGTCTCTCACGATCCCTTGTTGTCTAATGCTGAAGACAACAGCATTAAGCAACTTATACAGTGAGAGGCTTCTCTACAGAATGGAACCTTGCAGGCGCCGTGTGACGGAAGGGGGAACTGTTGTTAGCCACCTGTCGAGCAAGGCACTGGTGCTAGCAGCAGCGTAGCGCCCAACGCGTTCAATACATTTACATTTTAACGTACGGTATTTAATAATCATCATTACTTACATGAATTTCAGAGAAGTTGTTGGAAATGCTGTCCATTTTCTAAACACACGTTGCACCAACGTAGGAAGTTTTGGTACACTCGCTGTAATTCATCCTCATTGATAATTCGTATCAGTGCAGTTATTTCGTTCTAGTTAGTTAGTTAGTTATTGTTGTTTTAAGGGGCAGAACTACGAGGTCATCTGCCCCTCTTAACACAGATTAAAGAATACAAATTTGGAATTGAATTTAAAATTTTGAGGTGGACGCCTAAATTTAAAAAGACCAAAAATTAATTTAAAAAAAACAAAAAAAAAAAAAAAACGGAGAAACAAAACATTATCATTCAAAAACGAACAAGTCATTGAGTCAATTTACACTGGTAAATTTAGATTGCTGGCCCTAACCCACTCTCACGTATAAAGCGGATAACGCGATCAGCAGCCACCGTGTCATCGGCTAATATAAGTTTGAGTGTCATCTGCAAACCAAGGTTTCTTCGTAAGTTTCGTTCTTGAGCGCCTCCAGAGTACGCGGATTGTTTCTATATACCTTTCGTTTGAGGTTCCCCCACAAGTAAAAATCGCATGGCGCTGAAACCTACGAACACATTTACTGAAAGACTTCTTCTTGAGAAGACTGGGGAAATTCCATGTTTTGTTCTATACCTAACCATGTTCTTTGGATACAGTACTTCACAAGTCTTAACTCTCTCAACTAAGGCATCTTGCCAGTTGGGAATGTAATCAAGCTATGACCATACGCGGGGGTTCCCGATGCGCTTTTGTGTAACGGTAGATGCTAGTCAACTGGCGCTGATTCAACGCGCTTCGGCCGTCAAACGGCGCAGGTGAAGCTCCATTCTATAGAAAAGGCTCTCACTGTATAAATAAATGCTGAACTGAGACACTTATCTGACTGCTGGAAATCCAAGCTGGCAGCGCCCGTGACACACCACTGCCCGCTGATAGCACTCTTATAATTATTGCAGTTATATTAATTACTAGCTGTAGTGCCCGGCTTCGCCCGGTTTGTGCCGAAGGGCCTAAATGCAGGGAATGGACCGGACTGTCATAAATTTCATGCAGACAGTGTTACTCGCAGGGTTCCAAAGGGTATGTATACATATTTTGGTTCTGGTCGGTGAAACGGTGTAGATTTGTGCCAAAGGGCCTAAATGCAGGGAATGGAGTGGTCTGTTCGAAATTTAACATAGCCTAAACTATTCCTCTTGAATCTGGCTATCATACAAAAAAAAAGAATTTTTCGAATCCGACTGGTAGCCTAGTTCCAGAGATTAGCGCTTTAAACACAAAAACAAACACACAAACTCTTCAGCTTTATTATATTTGTATAGATTAGTATAGATGACATTTATGTAGTTAAAATTTGCAATCATTTTGATACAGTAATCTAAAAACTGGATTTTCTTTGCAATTATCTCCGCATTAGTCCACCTTGTGGCATAGTGACTTGTATTCTTGGCTGTCACCGCAGAGGTTCGGGGTTGATTCCCGACTCTGCCAAGAAATTAAATTCTGGTCTGAGGGCTGGAACGGGGTTCCCTGGGAAGAAGTACTGTAGGTTCGATTTCCATATCAGACAAGTGGTTTTCCGTGATTTATTAGCGACTTAAAATCGCTTGAGTGTACCCAATTAGATTGAGAGAGGATTAACAATTAATTTTCTAGAGCCTGAAATAACTACATGAATTATTTATACCCCCAATTATATGAGCAGTATTTTATCAAGTGTTGGCTGACTGAAAAGCGATTCTACTAATAGATATTCGTGATTTTCTACTTTTGTTCCAGGCGAATGCCGGGATGGTACCTAAATTAAGGCCACGGCCGCCTCCTTGCCAATACTCATCTGAATTAGGTACAACTACACACACTAATACAGCTATCACAATAACACTGGCTATCAGACAAAATCATTACACACCCAAGTACATGGAGCTACATGACCAAAATGTCGTAAAGCCCCTAAAAGAATCGACAACAACATTAAATGTTTCATTTGTTCTGCAGAGTAAAAAACATTTAAATTTGTGTTTAAATATAATAAAGATTATCTTTCTTGTTGGTTCGCTGAGGCCCTTTGGACCATGTGGTTCCTAACTCTGGCAAGCCCAGCATTCCTTCACCTTTGCATTATGGATTGCTGTCCTTTCCTGAGCCCACTTCACTCCCACTCCAGGACGCAATGCTTCAGTTGTCAATGGCTGGAGAGTGTCGGATGTTCTGATCAGCATTCTAAATTCATCCCTGTTGATCCCTTGGGATCAATTTCTGAAAATTCAAGGTCTTTTCGAAAAACATCTAGTGGGGCGTGGGTTGGCGACCACGGGACACCAGCTGAGTCCAGCATTGCTTCCACTTACTTGTGCCGTGCACCTCTCTGTCTTCTTTCCTATCGACCCCTCTTGGTCAACTCTTGTTCTTTTCCAACCCCGACGGTATTAGGGTATCCGAGGCCTAGGGAGTCTCTTCCTTTCCCGCCTTAATTGGCCCTTGTCTCATCTTTCCTGATACCCTCCTTCTGCGAGGGGTCAGCCTTCGTTCTCTTTTCGTGTTATCTCCTTCCTTCTGCTCAAGGCCCTCAAGGAGGCAGGGTGTGTGTAGCCCTACCACTTCTGGTGCACCCTGGACATTGCTACACCCTCAGGGGCTCACGGCTAGTGAGTTCGGGAGTTGACAATCCCGAGGGATTCCAGAGCTGGGCCTGTTTTTCTTCTTTTTCCACTGACTTTAGGGCGGGCCCTCTTCTCTTTCGTTTTCCTATCTGCCTCTCATGGCTCTCCTTCCTTCCAAGTCCCTCAATCCGCATTCTTCGAGGATTGAGGGCATTTCTTTTCCTCCTGTCCTTTATTTGCCTTATTCTCCTTTCGTTTTCCATTTCTTCTTCTATTATAAGTTAGTAGTTATTTTTAGTTATCGTTTACTTTTCATTACCATCTTCACGATCACCAAAACCATTATGGGCCGATAACCTAGATGTTAGGCCCCTTAAAACAACAATTATCATTATCATCATTTTCGAAAAAGTCTCGTCCGTTTGGCATTTGTCCCCTTCCCTCTAGAAATTATGATGTAGATCCTTGTTGTCCATTCTGACTATGTGACCGTAGAAGATAAGTCTCTTCTTTCTCTTGGCTGATGTTATGATATCTCAATGTTGGTAGAGCTCATTGTTATGCCTGATTCTGTATTCACCTCTCTCTTTAATGGGACCCATGAGTTTTCTCATTATCTTTCGTTCTAAAATTATCTTTATTATATGCGATCAATTTTCAAATTTGCTGGGTTTGGAGATACAGAGAGCAGGTGGTGGTACGAAATCTGAGCACCTCACCAGATATAAATTAATAGCTTAGCTACGCTATTGGTTTTACTGAGATAAGAAAAATGACGGGATTTTTACTCATATCTTACCACTTTCGATGCTACTATGTTTTAATGCTTTGATATCCAGAACGCAGCACATCTCCTGAAATCTTGAGAATACAACCTCCGTGGCATTAAACTAAAGCAGACACTAATCGCTAAACAAACAAGCGAAGCCTGTAACAATAACGTTTACCTCATTATGGCGCTTTCCATATGAAATGACTGTATCTTCATTAGCATGCGATAGCTGAGGCCATGTACTCGGAAAATGCGATGCTAATAGAGACCATCATTATCAGAATACCGGTTTCAGTTTAAAATTAATCTGATAATAACAGCACGTATGTTGTCAAAGCGTAATACCGTAATGGATCTAGAAAAGAAGAAATAGTCTTTATGCATATATATCTCAAACTTCATGGGGGATCTAAGCATGGTGCCTGGTCGGCTAGGGACAGCTGTTTCGACAGAAATTGCTCCTTATTACCCAGAGATTCACAGTTACAGGGTACATCTATGTTCTTCATGGAGAAGGAACAGAGACTGGACCACGAATAGTTGCGTACTCACCTCCGTTTGTAAGAGCGTTCTACGGCGAGGACTGGGTAGCTGCATGTCTGGGGATAAGCAGTTCGAATTCCTGTACTGATAGCGGCCGTTCTGAGTGTGGTCTATCCCTAGGGTTTTCCACACTCGCCTAGACAAATATTAGGATAGATCCTTATTTCGAGTCCCGAGACACCTACCTTAGTCCTGTACAAGTTGTCCGGGCTAGAAGGCCGTGGTCCAGACAGGATGTTTTCACCCGAAGCGAGTCCAGTGGTCCACCGCTGACCTACGGAGGGAACGGATCCTTGATGTTTTTTATTATTATTAATGCAGCCAATAGCCATTTATTTTATTTTCAGGACGGGGCAGGGAAGTAGTTTTATAGAAGGAAATCAGCTGTGAACCTATTGATTGGAACTGTCCCGGCATTTGCCTGATTTTGAAAATGGGAAACCACGAAAACCATTTTCAGGACGACAGAGGTAGGATTCGAACCCACGCTATCCCAATGCCAGCGAGGCCAGTGGCCACCGCGACCGGTCATGTTTATTTTAGGGGCTGCGACATCGTGTTTAAATAGTCAATGTATTTGGGTGTGTGTTGTATGGGATTTGTATAATAACCTGTGTTATTGTCACGGCTGCACTATGCTTATTATTGTAATCTAGGCAGGATTGGGGTAGGAAGTGGCCGTGGCCTTAAGTTTGGAACCATCCCAGCATTTGCCTGGAGTAGAAGTGGGGAGACCACGGAAAACCACTTCCAGGATGGCCGAGATGGGAATCGAACCTTCCTCTTCTCAATTTTGCTTCACGTGGCTGAGTGTATCCCGTTCTAGCCCTCACACCAGAATTATAATTTCTTGGCAGAGCCGGGAATCGAACCCGAACCTCCGGGGAAGGCCTCTTTTCGGCAACGCAGGGGTTGCGGGTGCGGCTGCTATGTCACTGGGCGACACACTCCAGACAGTCAGTAATGACACGCTCAGAGTAAGTACACGGGAATGGTGACCCCATCAACTCACAGGGAACTGTGGTCACTGATGGGTAATTCTTGGAGCTCACGATATAACACTTGGTCACTGAACAAGCCTGGTGGGCTCCCGGGTTTTAATCTCACGCTCCATTATCAGTTTTTGCTATTCATGGGTTTGAGCACTCTCTCGTTTGGGAAATAAAGCCAAACTGTGCAAATCAAAGGAGTCCCATGCACTGAGGTTGACATGCTGTACAATACACCGTAACAGAGCGGAACAGGCGAGAGGGAATATATTATAGCCATTGACAACTGCGGGACGAATCACGAGCCACATCTTCATTCAGAGGCTATCTGCTGCGGCAAGCGAGGAAATAAGAAGACACAAGAATCCCATTCTCGCGCTTACTCCTCTTAGTAGACATACTGGCCACGCTATCGCTCAGAAAACGTCAAACTTCCTTAAAATTATGGTTAGTTCCTCAGTTCAGGGGCTGCGACAACACGGTCATGTAGCCCCGTGTACTTTGGGTGTGTATAGAATCTGTCTGATAACTGGTGTTAATTGTGATGACTGTATTAGTGTGTGTTATCTATTTTCAATTCAAGTAAGGACTGCAGAGATTGAATTTTTTCAAATAGTCCCTACTTTTGCCGCCAAACGCCACGGTCAACGACTACTAGTTTAGAACTTGGTTACCAGATGCCATCGCAGTCGGCTCCTGGCGACGAACGTCGGAACCTACTGTACGAGCGTTTGTCAAATGTTTAACCTAATTTAGTTTCACACAGGTGTAATTAGCGGAAGGTTCTTTAACATGCCATAAATCTATGACATGGGACCGCCGGCTTTACTTCTCCTCCGAAGGAAGGCATACTGAGGGATTTTAACGCTCTTAAAAAATCCTACACTTCGGCCGGGTTTGAACCCGTGATCTTGGGCATAGAAGCTCAGCATGCTACCAACTACGCCACCGAAGCTGCCTCCTTAAAATTATGTTATTGCTTAACATTACTGAAAGAGAGAACTACAAAGAAGAAGAATATACAAAATCCAAAAAGTTATTTTTTCAAACTTTTCACGCACATGTGTCCTTAATTTAAGGCTTATAAAATCTTCGTATCAAGTCCTGTCATTTTTTAAAACCTTTATCTGAAGCGTGGCAACATATGGAAGTGAAACTTGGGCTATTTGTGCAGCAGAAAACAGGAGAATAGAAATATTTGAAATGTGGCGTTATAGGAGATTGATGAATGCTGGATAGACAGAGTAAGAAAAAGGAAGGGAGCTTGTAGTTTTACATGACCGATAATCTCGTGATCATGAGCCACGGGACCTCCATCTTGACGTGGAATCCGAACCACAGGACGTGATATTTCACTTCGAAATTCTCACATGCATTGACATCAAACTAGGTCCGTCTTGGTGAGAGGCAAGCAGCTTGACCACTGCACCATCACGCTCCCTACGAGTAAGAAATGAAGAGGTATTACTGTAAGACTAGTGGGAGATGATGATGATGATGCTGATGATGATAATTGTTGTTTTAAGGGGCCTGACATCTAGGTTATCGGTCCCTTATGGTCTGGGTGATAGCGAAAATGACATTGAAATGGAAACCAGAACGAAAATTAAGTGAGACCTGAAAATACTTACAAAATGTAACTCAGATTGAAACGACTCACAAAATGGAGAGAGGTAATACTTACAAAAGGAAATTTAGAAGGAAAATACTCACAAAAGTAATATATTAAAAAAAATACGCTCAAAATGTAGTGTAGGTTCAAAAAATGCAATGTAGAGTCGAATTACTTACAAAATGCAATTGAAATATAAAATACTTACAAAATGCAAATGAGATTGATAATACGTACAAAATGCAATTGAGGTACAAAATACTTACAAAATGCAATTGAAATTGAAAATACACAATGCAATTTAGATTGAAAAACTTCCATTTAAGATCCAAAAATACTCACAAAGTCCAATTGAAATTCAAAATGCTTACAAAAAGCAAATGAAATTGAAAGTGCTTACAAAATGTATGTTAGATTCAAATACTCATTTGGATGGACAATATTTACAAGATGTAATTTAGATTGAAAATACCCACAAAATGCAATTGAGAATCAAAATACTTACACAATGCCCACCATACAAAATTCAATTTTGATTGAAAATACTTGCAAAAAGCGGTTTAGGTTGAAAATACTTACAAAATGCAATTGAAATTCAAAATACTCACAAAAGTCCCAGACCCTATATTGAAAGACTTACTAAAAAGCAATTTAGATTGTCAATCCTTACAAAATGCAACATAGATTGAAAATACAATATGGAGTGTAGATGCAAAAAATTCGCTGAAGGGAATTTAGATACACGGGGAGCCAATTAACAAAAACAGTGCGGTAATCTTTAAGAGAAAATGAAATATAATGAAAAGAAAACAAGTGGTCTAACCTCTCGAAGAAGGAGGGATTAGGAAAGATGAGACAAGGGCCAATTAAGGCGGGAAAGTGAAAAACTCCCGATGCCTTGGATACCCTAATTCCATCGGGGTGGGAAAAGAACAAGAGTTGACCAAGGGAGGTCGACAGGAAAGAAGAGGGAGAGGAGCCCGGCACAAGTAAGTGGAAGCAAGGCCGGACTCGGCTGGGGTCCCGTGGTCGCCAACCCACGTCCCACTCGATGTGAGCCGCTGGGGGACTAGTGGGAGAGGATAGATGTTTGTGGGGGGTGCTAGTGACGTGAAGAGATAGGTTGGTATGATCCGTACTAAGACACCCAGGAATAGCAAACTTAGTTATGGAAGGAAGAGTCGAGGACAAGAACTGTAGGAATAGGCCATGGTTAGAATGTTAAACAGTGAAGTGTGTGGTAGCTTTGCACAGATGAAGCGATTAGCTCAGGACAGGGAAGCATGGAGAGCTGCATCAAATTAGTCTAAAGACTGAAGACTCAAACACACACATTTTCAAGACACTAATAAAATAAAACCCCGAGGTATCACAGCCCATGAAGAACCTCAGTCTACCAAGCGACCTCTGCCCAGTCATTTGGCCTACACATTGCGGAATGACGTGTGGTGAGCGCGTCAGGTAAGGGAGATAATAATAATAATAATGATAATAAAATAATAATAATAAAAATAATAATAATAATAATAATAATAATAATAATCGCTGAACATGCGCTGAAACGCTCCGCCATGGGCCAGGCTGATTCGGTAAAGTAAGTTTGAACCCCACTATCGGCCGTCCTTGAAACGATTTTCCCTGGTTTCCTGATTTCAACTCTAAGCAGATGCTGGGTCAGTGTCTTCTAGTAGGCCACGGCCGCTTCTTTCCAACTCCTTGCTCAGTTTCCTTCATTTTATGCCTCATTAACGCCTCTCATGAGGTTGGTGTCAGGAAGTGTAACCTGCCGTAAATCAATCCACCACATCTCATCTCTGAACCCGTAAAAACGGGAACAATAATCTTATTATAGGCTATAATCGCTATAATACTCTAAGGAGTATGTTTCACAAAACTCAAGCTCCTAAACCAGAGGGAGTTAGAAGGTGTGGTTTGTACCAAAAGCTTCCAAATCGTCTCAATAGTACAGGAAAAATCTTGCATTTCTTGAAAAGTCAACGGAAATGTATTTATTTGTTTATAAAATGTTTTTAAACAAATAAAGAAGACGATAGACCCTGGCAGAACTGTGTCGCGTAAAGCCCGCAAAGCACTAGTGCCAGTCGGGTAGTCTGTACACATGGGGCGCACACAACCCATTATGCGAGAGTTCTCGCATGGATCCGCAAGTAATAATAATAATAATAATAATAATAATAATAAACTCATATGTTTAAATTTCTAGCGATGAATGCGTGTTACCTAACTTTCCCACCCTCGACTGAAGGGTTGCTCCTGATTACGTGGAACGTCGGAAATGGAATGGTTTCTTTCTGAGATGCATACTGTGGGAAAGAAAAAACAGATTTCGTAGCTGGCTCCATGTGTTCCTGGCTTCTCTCTTCCACAAACCGCGCTTAATGTGACAGCTGAGACATCATCCGTCTAGCCCACACTTTTTTGTAGGGGCCAAACGAGACTTGTGACTGATGAATTCGCGTGTTATGATAGTCGGGTGGCCAGATTTCTACTTTACACCAACAGAGGGTTCCACTTCAGCTTTCCACATGCAGGCAGATAGATGATTAAAAGACCAGGAATGTCTGGGAGACAGAATGGCAAGCGACTGGAATGTCTATACATTATAAATCATAATTTCTTAGTTGAAAATCTCGTTTCTATCAGAGATTCCTTTGAGTAAATTGCTGACACCATCAATACGTACGCATGTACTATGAAGCTCTATCTAGGCTGCCCCTGAGTATGCAGGAATATGTATTCGCCACTCCAGGTACATTGCCTTACAACCGTCATTAAATATAAAAGTTGTGAGTTGAAAATGAAGCTAACGCTTCTATTTCATCAGAATATAGAACTTCAGAAGCCATTTTTCAGTGCTGACTTAGTAACCTAGTAAAATGGCCTAATTGCTTTTCAGTTGGTGATCACATTAGTGTGCCCAATTAAATTGGGCAGGGAATAACACTTATTTACTCACACATAGGCTACTAACATAGGAAAAAAATGCATGGGTTGATTATACACTTTTCAAAATCGTGACGAATAAAGACATTTAATATATACCAGCTGAAATATAAAGTAGCATATTGAAAGTACAGTACACTGTATATGAAGAGCCAATACTTAAGGGAGTTTACCCATGGAAGAACATTGCTCGGATAAGCAAGGAAATGATGACTGGATGACGAAGAGAAGATCTAGGAGGAGACCATTAATTTGGGTCGGATGAGAGCGTTTCTGGCTGTATAACATTCATTTTATACATAGCACTTGGGATACAAAGCCTAAAGGAACGACTTTCTCCTCAAATGTGGAAATGTGTTGCTTTAATGCGTTATGCTTTATCTAATTAAAAATATTATAGTTGTAAACTTGAACAAGAGCCATAATTCAGAGATGGAACCTACTGCAGTAGTTACCAGTACGGTGAGAAGAAACGTCAATTAAAATCAGCGACTTCTCCTTCTTGTTCTGTCATATGGTTGGTGATGGGTAAAGCCCTGCGTGGTTGCGGATAACCGCAACATTTTTTCGCCATGCGGATATAGTTTGCATGGCTCTTCTGATAGCGGATATGCTGCGGATAATGTTTCGAGTAAATTTCCGGATAGCTTTTACTGTACAATACAATCCGAACTTGTTGAATTTCATTACTAGGACCCGGATGTTTATGATGACATATCATATTTTTTCCATAACAAATGTAAGATTATTATTTAAGCTAATCTCATTCAACTTACGTCATTAAGCATAACTGACACTTCGAACTAAAAAAGGGTTGCAATTCTGGTTGTATAACATTCATTTTATACATAGCACTTGGGATACAAAGTCTAAAGGAACGACGTTCTCCTCAAATGTGGAAATGTGTTGCTTTAATGCGTCATGCTTTATCTAATTAAAAATATTATAGTAATGCCAGTAGATTCGGATAACAGTTGTGCGGATGCGGATAACAGTCGTGCGGATGCGGGGCGAATGCGGATAACGTTTTGTTCATCCGCGCAGGACTCTAGTAATGGGACATGTACGATCCACTCCAAAATTGTCAGAACGACTTTCTATCTCTCCAAATCGCAATGTTACTAACATAACCATTCTCAAGGAGAATTGCGTCATCTTACATACTTCGACAAAATTTTCTACAGCCTTATAAACGTCCGTAAACACATCAGCAAAGGGACACGCATGCATATCGATTCAGCTGGATGGATTGAATTTGGTACTTTGTCGGGCTTGAGTGTAGCACTGGAAAGGAGGACTGGTCTTTAGATATGGGTCTTGCTATTTCCAAGTCACTGCCAGTTAGAACATAGGGATATCAGCGCTACATGGAAAAGCAAAGAATCATGAATATGTTTACGAGCTTCTGAGTTTCTTTGAATTCTTGAATTAATACTTTGTACTTTTCTGTATCGGTAGTTGTAGAGGAGAAGAGCGTGTCGAGGATAAGTTTAAAAAAATCAATCTCTTTCTTCTCCGCACGTCGTTTGCGATAATACAGTATCTACTCTTTTCAGCGTTCAACAGTATACCAAACCAACAATAGGCTACGTAACTAAAAGCTTGTGTTATTATAGCAACGTATAGATGACACAAATAATAATAATTTATTGCAACCAAATGGTCATAATATAACACTCAGGTATACATCAAAGATAATTATATAGTTAATGTTTGGAAACATTGTCACTTATTGACATAGTTGTGTCGAGGTTCCTTGTTTACTACTAGGGGGGCGTGGTGGCTCAGCGGTCTAGCTGTATGCCTCTCACCAAGGCGGTCCGGGTTCGATTCCCTGTCAATGCATGTGAGATTTTCGAAGTGAAATGCCATGTCCTGTGGTTCGGATTCCACGTAAAAAGGAGGTCCCGTGGCTCATAATCTACAGATTAACGGTCACGTTAAACTACAAGCTTCCTTCCTTCCTTCCTTCCTTGTTTACTAGCACATTTCATTGCATGATATACATCACATTGCTTGTCGCAAAAGACATACGGAGCTTGGACCCGGCTTGTGAAATCCTAAGTTTCTGCATACCTTATGGTGGAACCCATGGACAGCAAATCTGGTCTGAGTATGCCTCAGATCATAACCTCCACGCGTCCATTCCCTGTTGATCATCGCGTCAATTGAGTAAAAATCATCCCATATCATGGATCTCTTTAATTGTAGTTCTTGTAGTAATTCCGTGTAACTCCTTGTTGACGGAAGAAGCAGTCTGTCTTATGTCTTCAATGAAATAAGTCCCCTTTGCGAGAACGTATACTAGTCTGGATGTTGTATACTTAGACACATAGAACTCTCTTCAGGAATCTGGACTTCAGACTTTCCAGCTCTTGTAGTTGTCTTTTCGAGAGATGTTCCCATAGTATCTCCAGGCCATATACGGCTGCGGGAGCAACAAATGACACAAATGACCTACTGTAGTATGGTTGGTTGGTTCTTAAGTTTAGGGGCTGCGACAACGCGGTCATGTAGCCCCGTGTACTTTGGGCGTGTGTAGAATCTGTCTGATAACCAGTGTTAATTGTGATGACTGTATTAGTGTGTGTTATCTGTTTTTTTAATTCAAGTAAGGACTGCAGACTTTTGAATTTTTCAAATAGTTCTTACTTTTTCCGCAAAACGCCGCCGTCAACGACTACTAGTTCAGAACTTAGCTACCAGACGCCACCGCAGTCGGCTCTTGGCAACGAACTTTGGAAACTAAGAGCGTTGTTTACATCCTTAACCTAAACAATTTAGCTTCCCACAGGTGTAATTAGTGGAAGGTTCTTTAACATGCCATAAATATATGATATGGGACCGCCGGCTTTACTTCCCCTCCGAAGGAAGGCATGCTGAGGGACTTTTAACGCTCTCAAAAAATCCGACGACTTCGGCCGGATTTGAACCCGCGATCTTGGGCATAGAAGCTCAGCATGCTACCGACTACGCCACCGAAGCCGCCCTACTGTAGTATACCTAGATGACGAACATTGCTGGTTGCCATGGTTACCGTGGCGACGGGAAATTAATTACGCTAATTCCAGATAGACCCCCAGCCTTCAAACATATCCAGGTTAAAAGGCATACCTGCCAACTTTCTCGCTTTAGACGGGAGACTCCCGATTATCCATAGTTTTTCCCATCTCATGATTAGTCTTCTTATGCTACCCTCCCAATTTTTGTAAATTATTGGCGAACTTCAAACATTTTCCAGTATTATTGGAAGTGTTTATGGTGGTCAGGTAATGAATGCTTTTTGGGCACCGGCACCTGAATTCGTAACTGGGTTTTGTTTCAGTGTAAGTGATTGTTGATTGACTTTTCTGCAACAATTTCGTCACGTTCTAGTGTTTTTGCTCGGTGTTTGACTCTTCACTCTGACCAAAAAATACAATTCCTTTTTTAAACAGTTTCGGAACAATTTCCATGCATGATTGAATCCAGCAAATGTCAATTATGTTCCAGTCCGTACTGTTTGTCGATGTAATGTTTTTTATGTCACGTGGTGGAAAAAAGTGATCATTTCGAAACACGTGGGAACAAAGACGCACCAATAAAATGCAAAGTGTAGGAAAAATAATAAAAATGAAAAGAAAAAAAAAAGATTTTGGTATTAAAAGAGAAAGTAATGGGATAATGAAAGCCGAATGCTTTAGCCTATTACGTCATTCGTTTTGAAGCATAGTTTGCCAAATAATTGAGCTAATATGCACTATTTTCTTCTCCTGAATTTTCCTGCTTTTCATCTCAAAATCTACTGTTTTTTTTTCAAGGTTGGCAGGTATGAAAGACAGTACAGCCCTTTTAAATAAATTGAAGCGAATCGATGGTCGTTTGGAAACAATCGAGCACCGTTCACTAATAGATGATATAAAATACTTAAGTATCGTGGGACTCTGTTTGTCCGACTAGTGTGAATTTAGTTGTTGCCTATGCACAAGTATTCTGGTATTGTGTGCGCTGTAGGCACAATTCGCAAATTGCCCCATGCGTCTGTCGGCAGAGCGCGTCGTGTGAACATCGCGTTAATTAGCTAATTTTAGCGCCAGAGGTAAGCAAAGAGAATGTGTGGTATGGGCCTCGGGATAGTTGACTGTGACAGCACGCATCCTGCTGGCGTCTGTCAGCATTCAAACTTGCTGTTGTTGATTATTGAGGGGCTTTGTGATATCGTGTTCATGTACTTGGGTGTATGGGGAATTTGTTTGATACGTTGTGCTATTCTGATGGCTGTAGCCTTAATTGTTGGTACCATCCCGTCGTTCGCCTTGAGTAGAAGTGGAAAGCCATAGAAAACCATTTCTAGGATGGCTGAATTGGGAATCAAATCCACCAATTTTCATTTCTGCCTCACGAGGCTAAGTGTATCCCATTCCTGCCCTCAAACAAGAATTAAAGGAATAGCCAGGAATCGAATCCAGACCTCAGGGGTGACAGCCAAGAATGCCAAGCCACTGCGCTACGAGTATTGAAACGTTGAGCAGATACTCCGCGTCTTACAACAGTTTAAATGTTTTATCGAATCTTAGTTAACTTAGTTATTGTTGTTTATAGGTTCGGAACATCGAGGTCATATACCCCAATATCGAATCTTGAATATCAGTTTCCATGCTCACCACCATGAATTCAATAATAATAATAATAATAATAATAATAATAATAATAATTTGATACATTTTCATTTGAGATTGTTTTGCCTTTCAGCGTTCAGTTAGATTTTAAACCTCTGTTGACCTATGATTTTCTATTTGCAGTTAGCACTGCGGTCTCCTCTCCTTTTACACCACTTACTTTGAAATCCTTCAACACTGAATCTATAACCATCGCCTTCTGAGCCTACCTCTGCTTCTCCTCTACAGTCAAACTCATCAACCTCTTAGGTAATCTCTCCTCACCCATTCTCTTCACATGACCCCACCATCTGAGTCGGCTCATATGAACTGCTCCATCTAGCGTGTTCATTTCTAACTTAGCCCTTATCTCAATATTACGAGTGCCTTCCGCCCATTGCTCCCTTATATTTATCCCAATAATCTGTAATACCCTCAAATCAGTTACCTCTAGCTTATGTATCAGATATCCTAAATCTACACAGCTCTCACTTCCATACAGCAAGGTTGGTCTTAAAATCTGAGCGATTTAGGGAGAGTTTCGTCGCTACACTAACTTCTTTCTTGCAGAATACTGTAGATAGCAACTGAGAACTCACTGTATTGGCTTTTCAACACCTCGACTCTATTTGTTTCCCCGTACTGCCATCCTGAGAGAATACACAGCCCAAGTACTTAAAACGTTCCACCTGCTCCAATTAGTTCCTCCTACCTGGCATTCGACTTTGTTGTGTTTCTTCCCTTCTGACATAACCTTCGTTTTTGAAATGCTGATTTTATACCTTATTCCCTAATAATAATAATAATATATATATATTTTACGAGGGTCTGTGGAAAATCTTCAAAAGACACATGTGAATGGTCTGCACTCCACAGTAGTGTGACATTCTTACCTACTAAAAGCACATCCCTTTTCCCACGATGCGTTCATCACCCCGGAACCGCTCTCGCATTACTTCAGGGTGATGTCATGCTTACTTAGCCATTCAGACTTCTTCTTTCTTCATTTTTCTTATGGATGTTCGTATGCATCCATTTCCCTCTTCTTTTGGCGCAGGACACCTTCTATGTAAATAGCTGTCTGATTCCATGTTTGATGATTTCGGAGCATCATCTGTAGGATGTTGTCCGGCGTGATTACCCCTAGAGAAGCTTGTAGATCTCTTCTATGTGTTGACCAGCGTTCACACACAAAGAATGTGTGGAGCGCATCATCCTATTCATTACAATAATGACACAGAGGGCTATTAGCCACGCCAATGTGATGCAGGAATCTCCGAAAATATCCATAGCCTGTTAGGAACTGTATCAAATAATAATTGACCTCTCCGTGGTTTCGATCAACCCAGTCAGCCAGACGCGGAATAAGTTTCTTTGTCCATCGACCTCGTGTCTCATCATCCCATTTCTGTTGCCATCGTTCCATACAATGGTTGTGTGCAGACGTCTTTGCCTGGTGTATGCCCAGTTCTCCTTTGGTGCGCCAAACTTCCTGACGCTCTAAGGCAAGTAAATCAATTGGTGCTACTCCCGCTACCGCTAGAACAGCAGGCTCTGAAACAGTGCGATATGCACATGAGATCCTCAGTGCTCCTCTCCGTTGTACTGCTGCTATCCTTTTGCGATACTTCTTGAACCGTAAGGACTCAGCCCAGATCTCAGCTCCAAAGAGTAATATGGACTGGACTGTTGTCATCAAGAGACGTAGTTTGCTAGGCTTCGGACCTTTAATATTACCCATTAATCAGCTCAAAGCGGTCAAGACATTTGCTGCTTTATCCGTCACTCTTTGAATATGGGCCCAGAATGTGAGCTTCGTATCTAGCGTCTCACTCACGTACTTCGTGCTCCTTGATGAATTAATCATCGTCTGTCCCACTTGCATTGGTACAAGAGTGTTGATTCTCCTTCTCGTCAGCACAACAATCTCCGTTTTATGGTCTGCTAGCGACAGCTTATGTTCCGTCATCCAATCTGTGACACGTCGCATTACCTGATTGGGTTTTCAGTTGCGCCAGCTCTATATCACGATCCACAATCAGAGCAACAACATCATCAGCATATCCTACCAATATTGCATCTTCGGGCATCTTCAGCCGAAGCAGGCCATCGTATGCAATATTCCAGAAGTCTGGCCCAAGAATAGATCCTTGAGCTGCCCCAGCGGTTAATCTTTTAGTCCTATGTCCTTCCTCGGTATCGTACTGCAAAATACGGTCCTTTAGATAATCCCCCATTATCCGCAAGCGATATCTCGGCAGTCTAAATTTATCTTGAAGTACCACCAAAATGTCTTTCCACTGGGCAGAGTTAAAGGCATTCTTCACATCTAGAGTCACAAGTAGAGTAACTTAACGTGAGTAATGGTTACCCATCTGAGCTCTGTTTACAGTCTCTACAACTACCCGCATAGCATCAATTGTCGAGTGCCCTTTCCGAAAGCCGTATTGTTGGGCAGATAGATCTCCAGCTGATTGAACTGCCATCAATATTCTAGGCTGTAATAGTTTTTCTAATCCTTTTCAAGCCGTATCCAGCATACATAATGGCCTGTATGATGAAGGCAAATTTCCTCCCAATTTCCCTTTGCTAATAAGAACTAGTCTGGCCTTCTTCCAGTAGGTACTAAAAACGCCTGCTTTCAGACATGCGTTATACATGTTCAAAAGGAGTCGTGGGCAAGCTCTTGCTGCCTCCTTAAGCGCTTCTGCTGGAATCCCAACTGGTCCAAGAGCCTTCTTGTTCCTGATAGAATTTCTACAATATCCATGCAACCATCTTCTTCATCAATCCTCTCCGGATGTTCCGGAAACAGTGTACTGACTATTTCGTCCATAGTGTGTGCATCCATTATCGGATTAGAAAAAGTTCCAAGTCTCTTCAATACAATCTTATATCCTAGTCCGCATGGATCGTTGTCAACTTCTTTGACCATTTCCCACCATTTGTCAGCTTTACTTCTTTTAATTGCATCCCGAAGCACCTATCTTGCTAATTTGTGGTCTTCGGAGAGTATGGCTGCCTCTTCTCTTCCTCTCGCTCTATGTGCCCTTCGTCTCATCCTCAGGCAGTGTCGCCTCATATCAGCAATTTCCTCCGTCCACCGGTATGCTGGCTGTTCGTTTTTTCACGTTTTCTTCCTAAACATGGATTTATTGAAGGCTTGATGAATAAGCAACATAGTGTTCTCTACCCATTTATCCGCTGCCTCTCTCCCCTCAAATGAAAAGCGACTCATTTCGACTTTCTCCATTCCTCTCTGTATTACCTCACAGAACTTTTCTTTGTCCATATTTGTGGGATTCCAGTATGATGGTTTGCGTATGACAGCGCTTTGTTGTCGATTTTGTTAAGTACACAGAAAGTAACATACTGATGATCGCTTCCTGTGTAGTCCTCAATCACCCGCCATTCAGATATTCTTGACAAAAGATCGTCTGACGCTAAATTCACATCTGGTATGGCTCCATTGCAGCCAGGTCGTCGAAAGGTAGGCGTATTTCCAACATTTACGGTCGTCAATCCTAACCTTGCAGCCATTTCCATTATACGACATCCTCTGGAATCTACATCCGGCATACCCCATTCCAAGGCCTTGGCATTGAAATCTCCAGCTACAATAAGGTTATTTCCCATACCACGAAATGTGTCCTAAAGGCTATCCAACTTCTTCTGGAAATCAGCCATGGGCTCGTTCGGAGTGAAGTAACAGCTCACGTACGTAAGCGTGCCAATCTTAACCCAGACGAAACCATCCTTAGAACCTTGATCTGTCACTGAATATTTTCCCAGATCCGGAATGAAAATTGCGGCTGTTCCAACGTTGTCTGAAAACCACCCATGATGGTCCCTGTCCTGATATTGCTCACTCAGGATAAAAATGTCCACTTCCATTTCAAATGCCAATTACGTCAAGAGGTCATTGGCAGTCAAACTTCTGTGAACATAATAATAATAACGACAATAAAGATAATAATAAAGATATTAATAATAGTTATAATGTTAACAGTAATAAGCAAGTAGTTCCGTGAAGATAATAAATAGCCTATTTTCATATATCCCACGTATGTTAATTGCCTCTATCAACATACAAAAGCTAAGTTTGGTTGCTGTAATAGATTCGTGGATATTGAGAACCGTATAAATATTTCGGATGGTCACCATGTCGGATTTTAATATATGTTGGCCATTGAGTTATGTCCCATTAAATGACGATTACAGTATTGCGTAGGTGTATTATTCAAACTTCAATCCCATGATTAGAACACAAGAAATAAAAACGAGATTTTAAAATTTCCATTTCGTGGTTATGAAAACAACTGAAATAAATTAGATGCCAGTGGATTAACATTTGTATAAGGATTTACCGTGCCAAGTTTCACTGCGCTCGGATGGTTAAATCGCGAGAAACGTCCATCTATATATTTAAATTTTGCGTCGCCGCCATGTTGGATTTGTGCTCACCAGGTTATTGAAAGTCCCATAGGTGAACTTATGTAGATATCTTTTATCAACATACAAAATTGCAGTTTGATTGCTGCCATAGATTAGTAGATATTGAGAACCGTATAATTATTTTGGATGGTCGCCATGATGGATTTTATATATGTAGGTCATCGAGTTATGTACTATTAGATTACCGTTATTGCGTAGGTTAATTATTGAAACGTTGACTTCTATCGCATGATTTGGACACTAGAAATAAAAAAACTTAATTTAAAATTTCACACAGCCGCCATCTTGAGGTTATGTAAACAATTGAACTAAATTAGATGTCAGTGTTGGGTAGATTATTGGCTGAGGAATAACCTAACCACCAAGGGAAGATGATAAAGAAAAGGAGGTGGGTTTCGGACTGGAGAAAAAGGATAGAGAAATAGGATGAGAGTCCCACAAAAGTTATAAATTTAACTTTAAATGCACTTAGAGGCGGTTGCCACTGCAAATCCGTTCTCTGATACCTAAAGTGAGTCCCGGTCAATGCATGTGAGATTTTCGAAGTGAAATGCCATGTCCTGTGGTTCGGATTCCACGTAAAAAGGAGGTCCCGTGGCTCATAATCACAAGATTCACGGTCACGTAAAACTACAATCTTCCTTCCTTCCTTTTCCTAAAGTGAGTAGGGACCTGGTCGAAGCTGACGTGAAACGCAGCTAGGACTTGGGCGGTTTGCCAGAGAATTGCTTTAGCGTATTCCCTCTCAAGCATGCATAAGACTACTATGGGGAAGGCTGATAGTCTGGCAAGACAAATAGTAACAGATTTATTCTGTATTAACAATGGCATGAACTTAGGAAGAGTCAAGGAAGACAGGATCTTGCCTAACTGTTGTACCAGAGAAATGATGAGTCAAAGAAAGAAAGTTTGAATTTATTTAACAATGCAAAAAAGTCTAATAAATTTGACAAGTATATAGTTTCAATTTTTAGTAACAATTTGGGGTCGCAGACCTCCTAACATTTAAAGTTTGCTTCAGGCAATTGACAATTTATTAGGTTTCAAACCTTATATATGTACTAAAATCTTTGTAAGATTAAAAAAAAGACAAATGAAGTGATTAAAGTTTAAACATTAAATTGAGTACAAGGAGTGTACTTTAAGAAATTTCCAGGTAACTATTTTAGAAAAAGTTACAACTTCGAAAATAACAAAAAAGAAAGCGGGTAGAATGAAGGAGAAGTTCCTATAACTTCTTATATTTGAGCAGAATTACTTTTGGTTATTATACAAATAAGGGCAGGTCACTTACTGTGAAACCTGATGAGAAAGTCAAAAGGAAGGTTCTCGACCTCCTATGTTTAAGTAGGAATCACGAGCAAAATGGGGCAGTTTCCCTTTCGTGAGACCTAGAAATAACTCACTCATGAGTTGAGAGAATCGTTTTCCCTGATTATAGGGTAGAAACAATGTAAGCTTGAACCGTGTATAAAACACGTAGTTATGCAGAAATTAATTAATGATAAACAAGCAAAATGGAAGGGCACTTCGTTAGAGTGACACCTCATAGAAAATGATCTAGAGTTACATTTTTATTAATATGGTTTGTTAGTAGAAGGTTTAGGAAAGATCAATTGGGATTTAGGATCAATGTTCATGGCCTTATTTAATGTAAACGGACGATCGCGACGCGGTAGAAAAGTTGAACAAGCACTAGTTATCACTATAGTCTTTTGAATAGATGAAAAATTCACTGTAGTAACACGAAAGTTTATGGCAAAGAAAGTTATTGCAATGATGAAAAAGGACTGGTTGCACTAGATAGGCGAAAGTCTATTGCTTGAGAAAGTTGTGGATTACAATTAAATGCGCCATAGAACATTCCAACGGTGGAAGAAAATTCGCTATTGAGCTTTAATTCAGAAGTAAGATTCTTCAATTTTAAATAGTATTCTCACAAGTGAGTGAAAAATACATGACGGCAGGACTTGTAGATAAAGTACAGGATCTGGAAGGTTCCAGAACGATCTTAATTGAAGAATGGGGCCAAAGTTAATCCAGCGTAGGAACTAGCTTGGTGATTTATAGACAGCGGGTATTAGATAATATCCCACGTGGTGAGAAGATTTCTCATTTAAATAGCTTAAGAAAAGCTACTTTCTATTAAGGTTGGCTTAGACAGACAAAAGCTCAACATGGCAAATCCCGCGAAGAATGATTACCGCCCCAAATAAGTAATCTCACGCTGTCTATAAAATGATCAATAAAAGCATGTAGATAATAAAACTGATGAAGATGAGGTTAAAACCTTAAGTCTGTACTTATCTTGGTTGCATGTCGAAGGTGAAGTTCCCTTTGACGAATACTTAATGTGCCAACATGGCGTAGAACGTAGAGAGAGCCTCTTGGTTTGAGGAGACTGGCTCTAGTTGAGCCTTGACTGACCGAGTCAACTGCCGACTTACAAGTGAGACCCACACAGCGAAGCGCGGAGGGACCAAGGAAGGGAAAAGAGTGGGGGTAGGAGACAAAAGGAAAACATATAAGCATGACCAATATTGTAAACTTAAATTCTCTTGATGAAATGGTCTTCAAAGAGTTGATAGCAGGAGATACTAGCACAGCCTGATGGGTGAAAGAGTAGACGAAGTTCTCTTGATCACGGAGATAATAGCTGGCGATGGCAACAAGATCTGGTGGCCAGATGGAAAAGGAAGTCCTCTTGCACCAGGAAGAATTGAGGAGCTTCAGAGATTCGCTGCTAGATGACGCTAGGTGGGTCATGGAAGATATATATCTAGAACAGACTCACAATGACATACGAGACATGACCACCAAACAGAAACTGTGAGATCACTGTTGGTGTTTGAGAAAAAGGATGAAATGAACAAGCAAAGAGCATTAAAAAGAATACTCTATCTTGCCGTGTATTCCAAGAATACACCAAGTGTATTAAAATGTGTATACACATTTGCTCTACCATGTTTCACTGCACTCAGATGGTTAAATCGCGAGAAAAGTCTATTTACATGTTTCAACTTCGCTTGGCCACCATGTTAGTTTTGAACTTAAATTAACACCGGTTATCAGACAGATTCTACACACACCCAAAGTACACGGGGCTACATGACCACTTTGCCGCAGCCCCTAAACTAAGGAACCAACCAACCAACCATCCATCCAGTTTTGAACTCAACAGGTTTTGAAAAGCAACATAGGTGAACTTCTAGTAGTGCCTGGAAAAGGGAATGCTGCACCCTTTTAGGGATTTCGAAAAGATGTAAGGTTTCGGACACAAGGATTGAATCTTAGGTGAAGGAAGAGACCAAAGATTAGAATTTGCTTTTGCGTTTATTAAAGTTTTTAAACAGCATATAAAGTTACTTCTAATAAATATAGTTAAAGAATTAACAAGAAGAATAATAAAAATGCAAATTTGCAAGTTTCTCCAGGAAACGAAAAAGGTTAACAAAATTCCCTTATGAGGGATTAAAAATTTATATTGTTCATAAAAAGAGAGACATAATTAAAAATACCTAAACGAGGAACTCTTAATGATTAACCATGATGAATATGATACCACCTTTCAATGAGGTGAAAATACATAACCCTTTCTTTAGGCCAGCAAACCCTTGGCTGGAAACAGTTGGTTGGTCCGCAAGGGGCTGATGCTTTGAAGTAGCAGTTCTATTTGGCCGCACAGGGCTGATGATCGTGGTTAATGCGCCCACACTGCAGAGGCGCTGGTTCAGAGCCAAGATTTTGGCGATGTTCAGTCGTGATGACGAGAGTTGACCAGCAGTGAGATGTTTCTTGGTATTAACATCTCCGCTGGTTCGAGAAGTTGTCTTTTCATTAGGCAGACTTGGAACTGAGTACAGCGTTTGTAGAAAATGCCCAGCCGCCAGCTGGAGCAAAGGTTGGACTGGAGCCTAACTCCGTGTTGACATGAAGCAGGGCCTTTGGCAAGGCCGTGACACCAGAGGGTAATGACCCCCGGCAAGCTTGTAGCAGCAAGTGACTGAAGATGGAGAGTCGACCCATAGGCCGATAGACCTAAGGTTATATTGTTAAAATGGCGGACGAGATTGAAAGTCGGTTACATGTTGCTCTCCGATTTATACAGAATACCGCAGATGTAGGCGGATACATGAAGAAAGAGACTAAGGACGATATCCAGAGAATGGTGAGTGTCATTGTGGATTGTTTTAGTGACATGAAATCCATGCTAGAGATTAACATTGTAACTAAACAGAATTCTCATCAAGAGGTTATTGAGGTTAGCCAAAATGATTGTATAGAAACGTCAGACATAATGACTACAGAACAGGTGGCTCCATCTTACGGCAATTTCCATGAAATACTTAGTAATACGGAGACCCATGATGGGCCACAGAGAAGTCAAGTGAACAACGGAATTATTCCACAGACGACATCTAGCGACCAACGAGTCGAGGCAATGAATACATACCATCGAGGTCTTTGTCAGATACCATCTAGCGGACTTGTACGGAACAGCTCTCGGAGAAATAGAGATGAAACGGAAAGTCTACTTCGTGAGGGGACTGACGAGGCCATGATTTCAACGCAGCGTGAACAGGGCCGGTTGCCATCTAGTGGGCAACCGGATAACCTTCAGCTGGGCAACAGAGACATTCACACAGAACAAGCAACGGAGGAAAGAATTACACGGAAAATAACACAGAATATGCAATCCATGTTGGAGGCCTTATCAGCCAATCTCAAGAAGATGGTACGAGAGGAAATGAACATAAGATCCTCAATACAAGGTGGTGATCGTATCAATCAAAATAGTATAGACGATTTGCGAGAATATAACCCGCTCATAAAGAATTCTGACGCGGATCATGCAACAACCTCAAATATGATGCCCATGGAAAACCGCACATACAAAGATGTGATTGAAGACTCTCGAACTGCGCAATTGAAACCCACGTACTCCAACTCGCAACGAACAACCTTGAGAACAGTAGACACACACATGATCAGCTCTGTAAATGGTAGTACGACGAACATAACAGAACTACAAGCAGCAGAACCAAGAGCATGGCTATACATAGGGCGACTCCACCATAACACCACGGTAGAAATGGTACAGCGCCATCTAACCAACCTAAATGTAACAGATATCATAGAATGTGAAGAACTTCCTACCAGCCCCACACAAAAAGCACTACGAGTAGTTATACCTTTCCAAGATCTGTCAAAGGTTTACGTCCCAGGAGCGTGGCCCAATGGTGTCTTCGTGAGACGATACCGGCTTTTTCGCTCCCGTAAAACAGGAATTTCCCTCACAGCCTAACCAGCTGCGCATCTTGCTTTGGAATATAGAGGGCTTAAAGAGCGCCTTAGCATTGACAGACAATAACCTTCTGCATTCACATGATATACTCATACTATTAGAGACTCTATCGACCAAACCTATAGACATTAATGGATTCTACGCCCAGCATATTACAGCAACGCAAGGGCCAAGAGGGAGACCAATGCGTGGCACCTCATGTTACTACAAACCAAGCATTGGTAAAATTCTAAGTACATACCAAGACCAAGACACAATGATAATAAACTTTGAATGGATCTCTGTGATAGCCATATATTCAGGGCCACTAACACCTATTGAAGATCTGATAGCAACAATCATGTTCTCCATAGGACATGTACCTCAGGACAGAGACATTATATTGGCCGGAGACTTTAACTGCAGACTAGACGTCGATAACCATAGAGCGAAAGAACTCCTCGAACTAATGACGGAGGAAGGATTCAACCTCGTCAACAAGGTTGAAGATAGAACGTACTTTGCACATTCAGGGAGCAGCACTATAGATTTAGTTTTCTATAAAGGCCGTACCATTAAGTTACTAAATTACACTGTATGTCTCACTTCAGAGGAGGCGATGATAAAGAAACACTGCCCAATCTCGACACAATTTAACGTCTCAAAAATTGACAAGAGAGAAAAACGTAAAGATACCAACCCTTCACGACAGATAGACAAAGATATTCTTAGACAGGAATCGGAGGAATGGAAAAGTTTTGATAAACACATAAAGAGAAAAGACATAGACGCAGCCGCGCTATCCCTGGAAAAAACTATCAAATCAGCACTTGTGTATAAGCCGGAAAGAAGATCGCGAATATGGTTCGACAAAGAATGCTATCTGAGGAGAAAAAGAGTCATCGAGGCCATGCATGTCGCAAAATTTACTATGGACCAGGAGGCATTACTACAATACAGCATCATCAAGAAGGATTACAAAAGACTACTATCGGTAAAACGTAAGGAGCATTTGGAAAAAGAGGCGATAAGAATAGTAGAGGAAGCCATCAATGACCCATTTGTAGCATTGAACCATAGAAAAACACATGGCTTTGGAAAAATAGAAATGGCTGAATGGGAAAAACACTTCCAGAACATATTAAATGTAGACGGAGATGTCAGCAATCTTGAACCAACAAAAATGGGAACATACCAAAATGAAACCAACCCGTTCACATCGGAGGAGGTAGAAGAAGCTATCATGTCACTCAAAAACAATAAGGCCATAGGACCTGACGGGATTTGTAACGAACACGTGAAAGACTCAACAGAGATGTTGCTTCCGGCAATCTCAGAATTAATGAACCTCTGTCTACATGAATGTAGCATCCCCACAGCATGGAGAATCTCAACTATTAAAGTGATGTTCAAGGGTAAAGGCGATCAATCAGATCCAAACTCCTACAGAGGGATCGCTATCGAAAAGAACATGATGAAGATACTGACAAAACTCCTCGCTAAAAGGATCACAGAAGCAGTGGACCATAAACTCCCAGATGAACAGTTTGGATTCCGTAAAGGACGAAGCACTCTCCACGCCATCAGCAACCTACTCAACGACATTGAAGAAACCCTAAGACATCCTAGTGGCAAATTTCACGTAGTGTTTGTCGATTACGCGAAAGCCTTTGACTCGTTAAGCAGGTCGCTAATAATTGCGAAACTGGTAGCCATAATGGGCGAAAACAACAAGATCACGACACTGATAAGCAACATTCTGACCACAAATTACATACAAATTGATGACCGTGTCGCAACTTCGAATTTGTTAACACAAACCTACGGTGTATTGCAAGGAGACCCACTCAGCCCCCTACTGTTCAACATTGCAACATACGATGTGGTGACGGCAACTATGCTAGGAACGGAAAATGTTAAGATATACCTCTACGCTGACGATATGGTCATTGGTTCAAGTTCCGTACATGAAGTGCAAAAAGCCATAACAAATCTCGACAGTTGGGCCAAGGATAACAAGATGGAAATTAACACAGAGAAGACAGTAAAAATGACGTTTCGGAAAGGTGGCAGAGAGGCCTCGGGAGACAGAATATACCTAGGATTGAATCCCCTCAAGACAGTAAATACATTCACATACTTAGGATTGACAATGCAAACAACAGCTAGAGCCTACCGAGTCCACATCAAGTCTCGTGCAACGGCAGCAACTAAAGCCATATATGACATTAAATCACTCACGAAGCTCTCTTTGGGAACTGCTATGAGATTATTTGACGCGAAAATAGCGCCCATCGCCACATATGGGATAGAAATCATCTGGGAGAAACTGACCCTGGCGGACTTGAGGACGCTCGAGGCAGTGAAGTCGCGCTTCCTAAAAGCAACCCTGGGATTATCAAAATATGCAAAATCTAGACTAGTGTACGAACTTGCAAAGGAGAACTTTTTCATTGAGGACCTACGGACGAAGAGAGGACTACCATCTACGGACGCCTGGAAAAGACTAATGCAAGAGAGAGTGAAGAAGAGAGATGAAATCTGGCCTGAATTTTACATAACGGAAGCCATGACGAATAGGGTATGGACTGACACCAATCAAGACCTACGACACTTCGTTAACTCGATGGCGGTACATGGGTACCACCATAAACTGTGCGTCACCGAGTACTTTCATGACATAGACGTATCCTGTACTTGTAAATTATGTGGTAAACAATGTAGTCGGTACCACGTAATCACATGTAGGAACCGGGGTCCTTCCATTGTGAAATTTTGTGAAGGTGGAAAGTGAAAACATTAATGTATATTCACATGTATTAACCCTATGCACAATTTGTGCTCTGTATTTTCAATAATATAGTAGTAGTGACGTCAGCGCGCCGAACCTTCCAGAATGAAGGAGGGGTGAAAAAGCAGCCAATCAAAGCACAGCCCCATGCACATTGCGAGCGTTGCCGCTAGGGTGAGCACAGTACCTCATGAGAAAGTGTGACGGATGGTGCGTCTAGAAAGACACTTCAGAAAAAAGGTGAGTTGACATGAATAATACAGAAAAACAATTAAACTGAAACACCAATAAAATAAATAAATCAGAACACCGCGTTCAGACTGCAATTAACGAAAATAAAAAAAATGGGGCAGAAAAATTGAACGTGTGTTTCAAACCGTAAGGGAAACATAGCCTACAAAAAAAACATTCGCAAAAGCGAACAGTGCCCTTTATCACTGTACAGAATTTCAGGGTGATATCAGTAATAGTTTCGGAGACATATAGTGCCGGTGAAATATTTAGCACAGCCACCATGTTGGATTGGTGACATGTAATAAAATTTGAAGGGCACAGTCGGGGTCGGAAAACCAACGGATGCAGACAGGTTTTTCTCCGGGTACTCCGGTTTCCCTTGTCACAATTTCATTCCAGCAATACTCTCCACTATCATTTCATTTCATCTGTCACTCATTTAATCATAGCCCCAAGGGAGTGCGATAGGCTTCGGCAGCTGGCACAGTTCATATCCTCGCCGCTAGATGGAGGCTTCATTCATTCCATCCCTGACCCGGTTGGTCGACTGGAAGCAGGCTGTGGATTTTCATTTCATTATGATTATTAATACTGTATTATTCAGAAAAGCCTCCGTGGCTTAGGCGGCAGCACGCCAGCCTCTCACCGCTGGGTCCGTGGTTCAAATCCCAGTCACTCCATGTGAGATCTGTGCTGGACAAAACGGAGGCAGACAGGTTTTTCTCCGGGTACTCCGGTTTTCCCTGTCAAAATTTCATTCCAGCAACACTCTCCACCATCATTTCATTTCATCTGTCATTCATTTAATCATTGCCCCAAGGGAGTGCGTCAGGCCTCGGCAGCCGGCACAGTTCATATCCTCGCCGCTAGATAGGGGCTTCATTCATTCCATTCCTGACCCGGTCGGAGACTGGAAGCAGGCTGTGGATTTTTCAATACTGTATTATTCAGTAGATCCTAAGTCCATGCTACTTTCATTCAGTTCTGAACGTTGCGTGGCAGAGAGGATATTTCGTTGCGCTCCGACATCAGGGTGTCTCAAACTATACCATAACCCCCTTCCGTGTATACCACCTTTCATTACTAATGGTAACGTGCCGTGGACAATCTCAGTAACTACTTTGTTGTTGATTCTCTTGGGGGCTTCATGACATCGTGGTACTTTGGTGTGTATTAAATATGTCTGATCGCCTGTATTGTTGTGATGACTGTAGTACTGTGTGTATTTGTAATTAAGACAATGATTTGGAAGTAGGTAGCCGTGGCCTTAAGTTACGAACCATCTCGGCATTTGCCTGGAGTAGAAGTAGGAGAGCACGGAAAACAACTTCTAGGATAGCAGAGGTGGTCATATCTTCTGCGTACTCATCTCTTCTCCTTCACTCTGTGTTGATAATGACTCGTGGACACTAACTCATTTACACAAGTCATTGACTCCCGGGAGACAATATTTACGAGCATATGCCAACACTTGGCACACATCTCCTTGCACTTTGTGGCGGATAATGATCGCCAACGTTCACTCATTAATCGCTGTACAGTTCACTGTGCTTCATTCACTGAGCGTTCAGCAGTGTACAAATAGACGAAGCTCAGGAAATTCCGCGAGTCTCAGGCTCCCCACCTAAAATAATATTAATTTGACTCACATTGTCAGTGCAGAGGGTAATCAGACGACCGGTGTTCTCATTACGGCATTTTATACTCGAATAGGTAAATACTGTACTTGTGCTTCGCAACGGAATTATTTTATACTAGCAGTAGTGCCCGGCTTCGCCCGGTGGATTTATTTGTTTTACAGAACTGGAGCGCTCAAGGATAAGGATCGCAAAGCACCAACGCTTATTGCAGCTGATAACCTCAGTATACTGCACTAACACCATCGCCCTTATACAGAGGCATAGGCTACTATTGTCATGATGATAACTGTTTTAAGGGGCCTAAGAAATCTTTTTGCACTAATTACTCCCCGTGACTGCAATTTATAAGCAGCTCGCAATTATGCACCAGAACATTGGCAGGGGCGACGTGATGCGGCCCGCATTATATGGCAACAATAGACTTCGGTATTATTAAAGCCGTTCTGGAGCGCTTGTTCTTCCGACTTACTGAACAAAAATCAATCTTGAAGGTCACCTGAGAGGTGTAGCCTAATGCTACATAGCCTAACTATTCCTCTTGAATCAGGCTATCATATATAAAAGAATTTTTCGAATCCGACTGGTAGTTCCGAGATTAGCGCGTTTAAACACAAACACACAAACTCTTCAGCTTTGTTATATTAGTATAGATAAATTGGGATATTTGACGGAGTTTCTTTGTATACGGTATGTGGGCACAGAGCATAGAAACTACATCCACAGATACCTACTGAGGTTAGCCTGGGAGAAGATAGAAGTTTTCTATGAAGAATTAGATAGAACAATAATTTTGAGGTACAGAGATCAAAGAGTGTTCATTTTAGGGGGCTTTAATAGTTAAATAGGAGAGAAACGTGGATGAGGTACTAATCGATTCTTTCGGCAGGGGAAACAGGAACAAAAGTGGGGAAAGACTTGTCTAGTTTGTAGAAAAACATTACTTATACGTCCTAAACTCATTTGATAAAAAGAGAAAAATACCGTTCAGCAAGATTGACATGGAAATCCCCAGATGGCGAAGTGGAAATGGAGGTCAAGGAGGTGTGGCAGATGTACGAGGCAGTGAGTGAGAGAGGAGGCTATGCCGAGATTTTGTCAAAACTGAGTTATTGGTACCATTGTGTAGGGCATACATTCATCTTTCAGTGTGCATAATATCAAAGACATCCGCAGGCTCCTTCCCTTGTTTTGTGAAGAATGAAGTATCTGTGAATCACGTTTATGCTGAGAGAGAGCAACCGCAAAACTCCAAATATCTCAGTTCCATCCTACTCTGGCATAGCCCCCCCTCTCTCACTCACTGCATCTGAGTGTAAAATAAACTCAAATGTGATTACAGTCAGAAATTTAGGGTTAAGATTATTAAAATATGTTTAATGGAAAATTAGTGAAATTTAATATGTGTTCAGAGTATGGGACATAATGTTATAGGAGAAACAAACACTCTGGGGCTAGCTCATCCAGTCAGTTCAGTTGAGCTACCCCTATCGGATGGTAGGTGGCCCTTGCCCTGAAGGGTCTACTCGCACGGTCAGTTCAGTTGAGCTACCTTACCAGATTGTAGGTGGCCCTTGCCCTAAAGGTAGAGCCCTGCACGGATAAACAAAACGTTATCCGCATCCGCCCCGCATCTGCACGACTGTTATCCGCATCCGCCCCGCATCCGCATTACTGTTGATCCAACACGCATCCGCCCCACATCCGCATTTCGTTATCCAAGTATACTGACATTACATTAACATTTTTAATATATTAGATAAAGTATTCAAGCAACATATCTTGATATTTGAGGAGTAATTCGTTCCCCTTATTTTGGTATAAGTCAACACCAATTGAGGATATTTCCGTACCGGCTTCTCTCATTTCTCTATTATTATCATAATTCCAAGCGAAAGCAAATAGGGTAAAACCAAGAAACGTGAGTGAAAGCTAAAAGTATTTTTAAAAATCCAGTTCAACATTATATTCTTAAAACTATACGCAAATTTACTCTAAACGTTATCCGCTGCTTATCCGCTATCCTCACAGCCATGCAAACTATATCCGCATGGTGAAAAATTCTGCGGATATCCGCGGGTTTATCCACGCAGGGCTTTACCTATAGGGACTCGCTCATCCAGTCAGTTCAGTTGGGCTACCCCTATCAGATTGTAAGTGGCCCTTGCCCTATATGGACTAGCTCACTCAGAGAGTTCAGTTGAGCTATCCCTATCGGATTGTAGGTGGCCCTTGCCCTAAAGGGTCTACTCACTCAGAGAGTTCAGTTGAGCTACCCCTATCGGATTGTAAGTGGCCCTTGCCCTATATGGACTAGCTCACTCAGAGAGTTCAGTTGAGCTACCCCTCCCGGACGGTAGCTTTATTGGACACATAATATTGCCAAACTGAGTTTATAGTGCTATGAACTCGCACATAGTCAGTGAAATGAACTACGATATGTTGTCTTGGATATCTCATAAGTACAGTAAAATCCCGATTTTACGCCCTTCAGGAGACTGTGGGTTGAACGCGTAATAAGCCGGTCAGCGCATAAGCCGGGAAATTGTTTGTGAGGTGGGGAAACAATTTGAAAACAATATTTCAATTATGTTCAGTATTTTATTATTACTGTTTTATCATTGTCGTATTATTATAATAATAATATTGTTATTGGTTTTACGTCCCTTTTAACTACACTGGCTTTTAGAGACGCCGGGGTGCCGGAATTTTGCCCCGAAGGGGATCTTTAACGTGCCAGTAAATCTACTGACACGGCTCCCTCGCATTTGCGCACCCTCAAATGCCTGCTGACTGCGCCAGGTTTCGAACCTGCAACCTTGGGCTCAGCAAGCGAGAACGTTACCCCTGAGCCACGCAGCCAGACTGTCGTATTATTATTATTATTATTATTATTATTATTATTATTATTATTATTATTAAAACATCTTAAATACTGTACTTCTATTTTATATTTTATGCGGAATTTTCCCTCCTTTTTGACATTAAAAATGCGCTACAGACTAAGCGAGAATTTGAAGCGTTATAATATAGTGTATACGAACCGTCCGGGGTCCTTACAAAGTGATTTGGTTCCTTAGTTTAGGGGCTGCGACGACGCGGTCATGTAGCCCCGCTTATAAAATGAGCGTAAGAAACGGAATAGCGTAATAAGCAGGCGCGTAACAACGGAGATTTACTGCATTATACTAGTTGAATCTTTTCAGTCGGTCAACACCCAATTGCATTGGGTGGAGTGTTACAATTCATTTCGTAGTGCATGAAATAAATTACATGAATAATTCAAGTATTTAATTTCAGGCACTAGGAAAATTATTGTAACTCAAAGCTCAATCTAATTGGGTACATTCGTGTTGACCGACTGAAAAGCTTCTTCTAATAGACTAGATTACTTAGGCAACACTGAAACATGACTTCTAATATTTTAAATTCTATTTCATATGTATCCTGCTAAAATGAAAATAAATGTATACACAGTTAACTTACTCGTTTTTGTGTCAATATACAGTGAGGCGCTTCTCTATAGGACGGAGCCTTGCAGGGGCCGCGTGGTGGAAGGTTAAAATGAGTCATGGCCAAATAACTTACATGTACCGATTACAAGACACCGGGTCGGGAAGCTCTGGAGGCTGTTATAGCATTGATTACATACGCAACTGGCAAGATACCTTTCTTGAGATAATTAAGACTTGTGGTGAAGTACTGTAGCCTATCTTGTATCACGTGAACATAACATTGTGAGGTATAGAACAAAACAACGAATTTTCCAAGTGGAAACTTATATTCCAAAGAAGAAGTCTTACAGTAAATGTGTTCGTAACTTTCAGCGCTGCGCGATTTTTACTTGTGGGTTAACCTCAAACAAAAGGTATACAGAAACAATCCGAGCACACTGGAAGCTCTCGAGAACGAAATAACTGCACTGATACGAAATATCAGTCAGGTTGAATTACAGCAAGTGTACCAACGTTTCCTACGTCGGTGCAACGTGTCTTAAGGACAGCATTTCCAGCAACTACTCTTGATACTCCTGTATACGTAAGTAATGTTGATTATTAAATACGTTAAAAGTTAAATGTGTTTAACTAGTTGGGCGCTACGCTGCTGTTAGCGCCAGTGTCTTGGTCGACACAATGCTAGCGCCAGTGACCCATCCGCCACGTGGCCTCTGCGAGGCTCCGTTCTATAGAGAAGGACCTCACAGTACGTAAAATAAAATATTTTATGCCACAATAAGCACATGATGGTTGCAATATAAGTACGGAAAACCAAAATGCTTTTATGAAATCATAGTTATTTTTATAGCACTTCAAAAATAGCAAATATTGTAGCGTGTTAATATCCATCTGCTGTGTTGCTCTCATGGGATAAGTTGCTGACAAAAAGGCTCTGAGTACTATTGCGTAAGTTTAACGGGAGGCGGTGACTAACTTAAAACAAAGGTGGTATCGGTAATCTGAATCTTCCTGAACGTGAAGTGGTCTGTGAGACCGCACCTCACAAGTTGGGGGTTAATATTGGTGTATTTGACCTTAGAACATTTAGCTTCCAACTCCAAGGTTCGCGGTACTCATTGTGCACCTAGCTACAGGTATATATTGCATTCTGTTTGGTAACCTGCGTTAGTATTGTGTTTTCGATAGTACTAGAAACAGAAATGTTCATAGAAATGACTTTAGGGAATAGCTCTCAGAGGAGCGGTCATAACTATTGACTAAGAATTGAAAAAGCGAACGAAGTCGGATTTCCAACTCTAATTTCCTTCTCCTTGGACAGGCGGATAGGCCACCGACATACCACGGCCTACGACACGTCCAGGACTCTTTGAATGAGAGGGCACTGTGAAGATACTTGCCCAGACCTCAACACGGTGAGTGTCTGGAACGCTGGGTTGTGGAGATGAAAAGCTTGTCTGCTATGAAGACCGATAACCTGGATATGTCTTCATTGAGCGCATCATTCTATGGGCATTCAGAACGCACTGTACTTCGTTAATCAAGTAGCCACGAAGAACATACAAGCCTCCCCCACTTCTCAGAGCTCGCTGTATATATTCAAATGGTGGAACAAAAGCAGATAAAGCAAACACGGCTTGGTAAATATTAGCGTGTCATGAGCAGCGTTTGCTCAACATATTAGAGGGGCTTTGTGGACACTAGTTGGAGGTCGTGCTCGTACTGGACAGGGGTTCTTAGAACGAGAACAGTTACCCGTACGTCCAGGTTCGTCAGCCAGCACTAACATTGATAATACTCGGTTTAATGACTGTCATACTCTAGTGGTTAGTGTTGTAGGCTGTCAATCCAGAAACCCTGATTCAATTCCCGAAAACAAAATTCTTGTCTGAGGTACTGAGACGATGATGATAATTGTTGTTTTAAGGGGCCTAACATAGAGGTCATCAGCCCGTAATAATTTGGGTGATCGTGAAAATGAAAGATGAACCATATAACTAAAACTAACTACGGAATTAATAACTAACTTACTTACTTACTAGAAGAAGAAAACAAAGAAAAAAGGGGGAAAACCAGACAGGGAAAAGAAATGCCCTCAACCCTCGAAGAATGAAGACTTGGGGACTCGGAATAAGTAGAGCCATGTAAGACAGATAGGGCAGGGAAAGAGGAGAGGATTTACCACAAAATGCAATGAAAAATTGAAATTGAATGAATAAATGAATGAATGAATAAATAAATAAATAAATGTTACTATAAATGAATGCATAAATAATTAAACAAATACATTCATATGACAAACATTTACGGGCTAATGTATGAATGCATTAATTAATGAATCAATCAAACAAAGAGACGAGGCGAGGAAAGTAGGACAAGAGAGATATTCTATTTAGGAGTAGATACATGATACCTAAAGATCGTTGCGTTGCGGAAGTTTTGAAATTCGAAGATCGTTAGATGAAAATTAAGTTCCTTGAGTGCTCGACGTTAAATACATCTCTGTTCCACCTGAATTTCTGAAACAGCAGGGTGTGACGATTTAAAGTTGTATAGGAGATATACGCCAGTAGTGGAGTAGTGGTGCTTCCAAATAGTGTCATGGCCGCCGCGTGAGTCCAAGCCAATATCTCGCAAACCGATGGTCGGATGTTGACATATGAGGTGTCGTTGGACTCGGGTTGACGCCCTCTTTCCAATGGACCACTCATTTCAACCCCTAAATAAAACCTACCCCTACTAGGGGGTGAAATTTTAATTTTTTAGTGAAAGCCTCTTTTCAATTGGGACATGTATAAGGTGCGCTGCTAAAATGAACTTAAACGTGGTTGCCCATATCGCGCATGCGTTTTACGAGATGCCGCTATGGATGAACATTTTTGTTTTTGTTTTGTACGCATGCGCACTTGGGATTTTTGTAAGAGGGCGAGCTGTTTGAAAAAAATGATTGATAAGAAGGGGTTTTGGTGGTGAGGAGAGAACCAGATAGTCGCCTACTTTCCTACGAAGTTTGCCGATATCTCTCGAACGCAAGGTCGGATTTGAACGTGTGACGTGTCAAATCGATTGTCTCGAAGCCCTATACATGTTATTAATAGGTTAGAGTTTTGAGAATGAGGGAAACAGGCTTTTTGGGGGTAAAACCGTGATTTTAGACTTTTCCGATATCTCACGAATGCATGGTCGGATTTGGTCCTATGACGTGTCAAATGGCTTGTCTCGAAACCCTTTTTATTTTGGTAATAGGTTAAAGTTTTTGAGAATGAGGGAAACAGAATTTTTTGTTGTAAAACCGTGATTTTAGACTTTCTGTTATATCTCACAAACCAATAACGCCAGAGACGTATACGAGGGGTCGTAGGACTCGGGGTGACGCCCCTTTCCTCTCTCTTTTCGAATATAGTATTTATGTTTAAAAAAATGCGAAAGGGCCTAACGACACTTATGTTGAAATCATTTCAGTTTTTAAAACTTTTCTTAAATTTGTCTAAAATGTTCATGACGAGTGGTTGTAGATAGAAAGAGACGATACCACTGGACACGTGTTTCAACGAAGCTATTACTGGCCACGGTGGTGATATACCAATACAGTATTCGCTATTTCGATGAGACGGCGGGTCGAGGGTTCGTTTTCTGATTTTTCCTATGATGGAATTCCTAATTCCTAAACCCCCTGAAGGGGGTCTTTAACGTGTAAACGATTATGAGTGACATGACAAATGATAATTCCTTGATTCGATGAAGTTGGCTTTAGATAGAACAAACAGAACTTGGTTATATGTTGCTTGAAGTGAGTATAGAAAACAAACTTGCTGGGGCAGACTGACAGGATGTGAATGTTATTTGATCTTATTGGAATGCATTGACTTGACAGGGCAATGAAAAAAAGCACAGAGATGCTGAGGACACTTGAAGGTCAAACGATATGGCAACCATGGTGGGAGGGGGAAGCTAGGATGATGTCGCCGATCATGTTCAATGGATGAATTTATATTTTGCGAAGCATTGTTCGGAGAGGGTCATGGGACGACTTGTTTTAAGGGTATTTATTTTTTCGATGTTTCCTATGGTGGACTCATTGATTGAAATAATCCAAAACTGCTAGGGCATGGCCTTGAGATTTTATAAACCGATAATGGGATTTTGACATACAAGATCCACTCAGAACTTGACATGATGTCATTCTTTTTATGGCTTATGAATTTCCCCAAAAAAGACCCAAAACCACAAGATCATGGACTTTTGCTTTTCTTAATATATTGCAAACCCATAATGTAAGATGTTTACTGTGGATGACGAAATCTAGCTAGGTAAAGAAAGAATTATTGTAGGCTATATGTATGGTGACTGACACGTCTTTGACCATTGGAACATGTTTTCAGATCTGACTGTAGTACATAGGGAGTATAGGTTGTAGGCATGGATTGACAAACAGTGCACACAAAATTCAATTTATCGATTCAAGAATTAAGAGTAGACTATCATTATTTAATTGGTTAAAGAGTGTAGCTAAAAATTAAAAAATGGTGACTACATTAAACTAAACTGAACCAAGTCGAATCAAACCCAACTGAACCAAACCAAGCCTAAAGCAAACCAAACCTAATCAAGAACAAGCCAAGGGCTTAAGTGTAAAACTTGTGGGGGAATGCAGTCATTGGCAATGTCAAAAGAAAGGGATAACGCTCTACCTCTAGAGGGTAAGGTAAAGCTAGCGCATGGTGCTAATGCATATTCCCAAGTACATGAACCACACACACACACAACTATCCTATGCTGTTTTTATGAGTTAACTGTTAAAACTTACTCAGTGGTTACTGAGCAAGATGGTCGCTACACACAACAAGCTTTAAATACTTGAGGCTAATAATCTATACACACACACACACGCTTGTTCTAAACTAAACTGTCTTGCTGGCAGTGCTCACACAGTAGGCAAATGACAGAAATGCTTGGCTAACAGAAATACAATCATTTTCGTTTGTCTAATGTTACCAGCTAACCATTACATGCTATAGTGGTGAGCACATGTGCCTCTTGCACTGGAGTTCGTAACTCGATTTCTAGCTCTAAGGCCTAGAACGAATCAAACTAAGAAAGAAGGGTATGGTGACGCAGTAGTTAAACTGTTAGCCTTTCACTAAGGTAGACTAGGGTTTGATTTTAGGTTAATATACATGTCACAAACAAACAAACAAAAAAAAGCAGAGATAATGTTTAAAACTGATTACACTTGTCTCTTTTTAAATTATTACTTAGATTGCAAATACAAAGGTGGACTGGGTTTGATATTCAGTTAATGCTGCCTATCGCATACTAGCCTGTAAGAAAGCCAAACAAGCAAAAGGCGTAGGTAGAGCAGTGGTAAAATCGCTATGTGTAGAGAACTACCTAACGGTTTTATGAACTGGCAATGGTATGTCGCATAAACAGTGCAGGATACAATCCAGCAACCATAATTTGTATCTTGTGGAGCAGAGAAAACATATATATAGAGAAAGATATAGAAAGCTAGTGTATGTATGGGTAGCATTGATAATTTGACCAGAGAAAATACGATGAGGTAGGGTGGGGAGAGGGAGAATTAACACTTATATATGAATGAATGGTAAATAGTATTTTAGTTTTTTTTCCCCAATAGTTTTGTTTTTTAAATGCAGTGGTAGATAGTCGTTATTTTGTAAAACATTCTTACTTGCAGTAGTAATAAGACTCTATGGTTTCGCTAACACATAGATAGACTGTATTATTGCCATGGTCAAGCACTCACATTAAGATCATTTACAAAATCATAAAATGAAAAATAAAAAATCTTGTTTTGGAAATATCGTTTTTCAACATACACAAAATAAATATATAAAAAATTTGTAAACAGCAAAATGGAAAATCCATGGTCAAGCACTCACATTAAGATCATTTACAAAATCATAAAATGAAAAATAAAAATCTTGTTTTGGAAATATCGATTTTTTTCAACATACACAAAATAAATATATAAAAAATTTGTAAACAGCAAAATGGAAAATCCATGTTTCCATATAGACAAAATTTTAAAACCTTAAACGGACATTTAAGAAAATATATGCAAATGAGAAATTGACAAATGTGTAAATATGAAAATGGAAAAATCCATGTTTCCATATCATGAAATTGAAAAACATCAAACTGTCATTTAAAAAAATGCAAATGGAAAATTGACAAATTGCAATGTGTGAAATGTGAAATTGAACAAATGGCTATCATTATTTAAAAAAAAAAAAAAAAAAACATGGTGCTCTATGGTTGAGGTGTGAATCAAACCCTTTCTACTTATTTGGACCACCCGAGACTGAGTAGACTAGTTTAAGTTGTCATACCACTTTTAAAAGTTTGTGTTAAATCTAGGAATTGAACCCAAGAGCTTGTAGGGGAGATCAAAGGTTATAATATGTTAAACAGATAGCCTTGAATGAAGGGTGTGGTAGCTATATAGAGATGAGACGTTTCGCTCGGGGCAGGGAGGCATGGAGATCTGCATCAAACCAGTCAAAGGACTAAAGACTCAAACAACAACATGTACGTTCACCAAAATAATGTTGTGTAACGGTAAATGTTAGTCAACGAACAGTAATGCATTACTAAAACCCATGACACGATACCTAAGAGCTTTTCTAAAATGATTTTAAAATGCCTTTAACCCTATATTGAACACCCAGTTCACAAGACTCATAACTGCAATGTTATGGTAAAACAAAACAAAATCTATATTTCAAAACAAACAAGTGGTTTAGTCAATGTATACTGGAAAAAGTTTTGTAAACACTCAAGTCCTCAAGACCAATTAAATTAGTAACTGTCAGGTTGGCCGAGTGGTTAAGGTGTTTGACTTAAGATCAAATTTCTGTATAAGGAAGCAAGGGTTCGAATCCCTTACCTGACATAACTATTGCCTTAACATGGCTTGGCCACACTGTATTATTATGATACTCAGTACACAAACCATAGATATAGTGTATTGTTTAAGGCCACTCTCTTTCTGAACATAGTCAGAGACTGTTGATGGTTAACAATTGTATTAATAGTGGGACATGGGGATAGCAATTAAGAAAAAACAGCCAATACCCATACAATATTTTTATTCATTTTAGTTTTTTTTTTACAATAGTTACACACTGAATACAACTTTTTATCTCTTTACCATTGTTTGATATAGATTTTAAACACAACGCTTGTTGTAGATCCTTTTACAACTTTCTCTAGGTACTCTTGTTCTTAAAAACTGGGGAAGCCGCAATGGTTTTATAGACATTAAACCCTCATTCTCTTTTTTTTCATCATCATAATCATCATTATTATAAATATTATCTTTATAATTATTATAGTCATTGTCACCATCATTATCATCATCATCATCATCCTCAACATCACTAGAACTATCCAATTCCATTTTTTCCTTTTCAAAAGGGATCTCTTGAAGAGTCTGTGTTGCTTTTGATAGTGTTACGGGTTTATTGAACGTTGACAACTGTCCTAACATGACTTTTTGAGGAGATAAATGTTTTTTCATAAGGAAGTCACTATGTTGAGTAACACTATGTTTTTGTCGGACTTGCTTTTTCTTGTTCTTTTGATCATGTTTTGTTAACACTAACGGTGTTTCATTTGGTATACCACATTGATGAGTACCCACACTTAAGACCTCACTATGTTTACTTTTTAGATGACCTAGACATTTTGTTGTTCTTTGTTTTGAGCACTGCCAAAATATGATGCCATTCGCATTTTCTCGCTTATAGTTATAAGAGTACCCATGATACAGGGCACGTGGTTTACCTTTATTGGTTATAGTATATTCCATAGTAGTCACTGACTTGTATAGTCGATCCGCCTACTACAATGGTCTGAACACTTGTGGTGAAAGAATGATGTTGTGTTGACGTTTTATGCAGGATAATGTTGGTGGCATATGTGGGTGGCTTATGTTGATGACATGTGTTGTTGGCTGATTTTGGTGGCTTATGTTGATGGTTTATGGTGGTGGCTTATGTTGATGGCTTATGTTGGTGGCTTATGTTGATGACATATGTTGGTGACTTATGTTGATAGCTTATGTTGGTGGCTAATGTTGATGACATATGTTGTTGGCTTATGGTGGTGGCTTATGTTGATGGTATATGTTGCTGGCCTATGTTGATGGTTTATGTTAATGGCTTAGGTTAATATCTTAGGTTGATGGCATAAGTTGATGGCTTATGTTGGTGGCTTATGGTGGTGGCTTATGCTGGTGGCTTATGCTAGTGGCTTATGGTGGTGGTTTATGGTGGTGGCTTATGTTGATGACATATGTTGGTGGCTTATGTTGGTGGCTTATGTTGGTGGCTTATGGTGGTGGCTTATGGTGGTGGCTTATGGTGGTGGGTTATGGTGGTGGATTATGGTGGCTTATAGTGGTGGCTTATGGTGGTGGTTTATGGTGGTGGCTTATGTTGATGACATATGTTGGTGGCTTATGGTGGCTTATGGTGGTGATTTATAGTGGTGGCCTATGTTGGTGGCTTATTTTTGGTGGTTTACGTTAATACCTTATTTGTAATGGCTTATTTGACAAGTTATTGTTGTCAATGTATTTAGAGGATTTTTCTCTTGGTTTTAGAAAGTATCTCAACTCTTTTTTATGGTAGCATAATGCTTACCGCCATGTTTGTAAGCAACAACAACACACTAAAATTCCAAGAATCCAAAGTACTCTAAGGTTAATGATTGTCTCTCAACTCCATTCAACGTCTAGTCAAAAAACATTATATATTTTTCACATTTTACAAAAAAGGTAAATTGGGAAAGTAAGCTATATGTTTAAACTAAAAATCATATCAAATCATATGCTAACTCCAACACCTACGTCTACCCCAATCTCAGTCAAAAAAATATAATATTCTTCAAATTTTTCCAAAACAGTATTTGGAAAGTAGGCCATATTTTGAAAACTAATCATTCTATAAAGTCATATATATATATACTGAAACCAATGGCTTTTATATCCTTAATCTTAAGAACAAAATATGGAATTTTTGACATTTTTTCCAAAAATGTTCATTTTAAAACGGGGCTATATTTTGGAAACTAGGAATTTTACAAGAAAGTTTGTTTAACGTAAATGGCAGGTATTTACCCCCACTACCCGCAAACCAAGTCCCAGGTCTCTGGGGAAAAATCCAAAAAAAGTTCAATTTGGAAAGTAGGCAATATTTTGAAAACTAATCATCCTAAAAAGTCATATATAGACTCAAACCAATGGCTTTTATGTCCTTAATTGGTAGAACAAAACTTAACATTTTTTCAGTTTTTCCAAAAAAGTCCAATTTTCAAAAATTGTCTATATTTTGGGAACTAAGAATTTTACAAAAAAGTTTGTTTAACGAAAATGAAAGGTCTTTACCCCCCTCTACCCAAAACATAAATTTCAGGTCCCTAGGACAAAAACTGTGCAGTGTATATATATATATATATTTTTTTTGGGGGGGGAGGGGGTCTATATTCACTTTACCTCCCCACTTCACAAGATGGCGGCCATAGCTTAACTTAACCTAGCCTAACCTAACCTGACCTACGAGGTGTGATCAAAAAGTTCCAAAAATGTGGCTGCAACTTAACCAAACCTAGCCTAGCCTAACCTAACCTCCCTGTTGACTAGCCCCCTTTGGACGGGTCCTTTTGAAGGGAGTCATTTTTTTTACGTGTCCCGGAGGACGGGTCCTTGTTGACGGGTCCCAGTGGCGGGTCCTTTGGACTGATCCCTATGGACTGGCCTTGCATTTTATCCAAATTATGTCAAAGGGGACCCGCCACTGGGACCCGTCAACAAGGACCCGTCCTCCGGGACACGTAAAAAAAATGACTCCCTTCAAAAGGACCCGTCCAAAGGGGGCTAGTCAACAGGGAGGTTAGGTTAGGCTAGGCTAGGTTTGGTTAAGTTGCAGCCACATTTTTGGAACTTTTTGATCACACCTCGTAGGTCAGGTTAGGTTAGGCTAGGTTAAGTTAAGCTATGGCCGCCATCTTGTGAAGTGGGGAGGTAAAGTGAATATAGACCCCCTCCCCCCCAAAAAAAATATATATATATATATACACTGCACAGTTTTTGTCCTAGGGACCTGAAATTTATGTTTTGGGTAGAGGGGGGTAAAGACCTTTCATTTTCGTTAAACAAACTTTTTTGTAAAATTCTTAGTTCCCAAAATATAGACAATTTTTGAAAATTGGACTTTTTTGGAAAAACTGAAAAAATGTTAAGTTTTGTTCTACCAATTAAGGACATAAAAGCCATTGGTTTGAGTCTATATATGACTTTTTAGGATGATTAGTTTTCAAAATATTGCCTACTTTCCAAATTGAACTTTTTTTGGATTTTTCCCCAGAGACCTGGGACTTGGTTTGCGGGTAGTGGGGGTAAATACCTGCCATTTACGTTAAACAAACTTTCTTGTAAAATTCCTAGTTTCCAAAATATAGCCCCGTTTTAAAATGAACATTTTTGGAAAAAATGTCAAAAATTCCATATTTTGTTCTTAAGATTAAGGATATAAAAGCCATTGGTTTCAGTATATATATATATGACTTTATAGAATGATTAGTTTTCAAAATATGGCCTACTTTCCAAATACTGTTTTGGAAAAATTTGAAGAATATTATATTTTTTTGACTGAGATTGGGGTAGACGTAGGTGTTGGAGTTAGCATATGATTTGATATGATTTTTAGTTTAAACATATAGCTTACTTTCCCAATTTACCTTTTTTGTAAAATGTGAAAAATATATAATGTTTTTTGACTAGACGTTGAATGGAGTTGAGAGACAATCATTAACCTTAGAGTACTTTGGATTCTTGGAATTTTAGTGTGTTGTTGTTGCTTACAAACATGGCGGTAAGCATTATGCTACCATAAAAAAGAGTTGAGATACTTTCTAAAACCAAGAGAAAAATCCTCTAAATACATTGACAACAATAACTTGTCAAATAAGCCATTACAAATAAGGTATTAACGTAAACCACCAAAAATAAGCCACCAACATAGGCCACCACTATAAATCACCACCATAAGCCACCATAAGCCACCAACATATGTCATCAACATAAGCCACCACCATAAACCACCACCATAAGCCACCACTATAAGCCACCATAATCCACCACCATAACCCACCACCATAAGCCACCACCATAAGCCACCACCATAAGCCACCAACATAAGCCACCAACATAAGCCACCAACATATGTCATCAACATAAGCCACCACCATAAACCACCACCATAAGCCACTAGCATAAGCCACCAGCATAAGCCACCACCATAAGCCACCAACATAAGCCATCAACTTATGCCATCAACCTAAGATATTAACCTAAGCCATTAACATAAACCATCAACATAGGCCAGCAACATATACCATCAACATAAGCCACCACCATAAGCCAACAACATATGTCATCAACATTAGCCACCAACATAAGCTATCAACATAAGTCACCAACATATGTCATCAACATAAGCCACCAACATAAGCCATCAACATAAGCCACCACCATAAACCATCAACATAAGCCACCAAAATCAGCCAACAACACATGTCATCAACATAAGCCACCCACATATGCCACCAACATTATCCTGCATAAAACGTCAACACAACATCATTCTTTCACCACAAGTGTTCAGACCATTGTAGTAGGCGGATCGACTATACAAGTCAGTGACTACTATGGAATATACTATAACCAATAAAGGTAAACCACGTGCCCTGTATCATGGGTACTCTTATAACTATAAGCGAGAAAATGCGAATGGCATCATATTTTGGCAGTGCTCAAAACAAAGAACAACAAAATGTCTAGGTCATCTAAAAAGTAAACATAGTGAGGTCTTAAGTGTGGGTACTCATCAATGTGGTATACCAAATGAAACACCGTTAGTGTTAACAAAACATGATCAAAAGAACAAGAAAAAGCAAGTCCGACAAAAACATAGTGTTACTCAACATAGTGACTTCCTTATGAAAAAACATTTATCTCCTCAAAAAGTCATGTTAGGACAGTTGTCAACGTTCAATAAACCCGTAACACTATCAAAAGCAACACAGACTCTTCAAGAGATCCCTTTTGAAAAGGAAAAAATGGAATTGGATAGTTCTAGTGATGTTGAGGATGATGATGATGATGATAATGATGGTGACAATGACTATAATAATTATAAAGATAATATTTATAATAATGATGATTATGATGATGAAAAAAAAGAGAATGAGGGTTTAATGTCTATAAAACCATTGCGGCTTCCCCAGTTTTTAAGAACAAGAGTACCTAGAGAAAGTTGTAAAAGGATCTACAACAAGCGTTGTGTTTAAAATCTATATCAAACAATGGTAAAGAGATAAAAAGTTGTATTCAGTGTGTAACTATTGTAAAAAAAAAACTAAAATGAATAAAAATATTGTATGGGTATTGGCTGTTTTTTCTTAATTGCTATCCCCATGTCCCACTATTAATACAATTGTTAACCATCAACAGTCTCTGACTATGTTCAGAAAGAGAGTGGCCTTAAACAATACACTATATCTATGGTTTGTGTACTGAGTATCATAATAATACAGTGTGGCCAAGCCATGTTAAGGCAATAGTTATGTCAGGTAAGGGATTCGAACCCTTGCTTCCTTATACAGAAATTTGATCTTAAGTCAAACACCTTAACCACTCGGCCAACCTGACAGTTACTAATTTAATTGGTCTTGAGGACTTGAGTGTTTACAAAACTTTTTCCAGTATACATTGACTAAACCACTTGTTTGTTTTGAAATATAGATTTTGTTTTGTTTTACCATAACATTGCAGTTATGAGTCTTGTGAACTGGGTGTTCAATATAGGGTTAAAGGCATTTTAAAATCATTTTAGAAAAGCTCTTAGGTATCGTGTCATGGGTTTTAGTAATGCATTACTGTTCGTTGACTAACATTTACCGTTACACAACATTATTTTGGTGAACGTACATGTTGTTGTTTGAGTCTTTAGTCCTTTGACTGGTTTGATGCAGATCTCCATGCCTCCCTGCCCCGAGCGAAACGTCTCATCTCTATATAGCTACCACACCCTTCATTCAAGGCTATCTGTTTAACATATTATAACCTTTGATCTCCCCTACAAGCTCTTGGGTTCAATTCCTAGATTTAACACAAACTTTTAAAAGTGGTATGACAACTTAAACTAGTCTACTCAGTCTCGGGTGGTCCAAATAAGTAGAAAGGGTTTGATTCACACCTCAACCATAGAGCACCATGTTCTTTTTTTTTTTTTTTTAAATAATGATAGCCATTTGTTCAATTTCACATTTCACACATTGCAATTTGTCAATTTTCCATTTGCATTTTTTTAAATGACAGTTTGATGTTTTTCAATTTCATGATATGGAAACATGGATTTTTCCATTTTCATATTTACACATTTGTCAATTTCTCATTTGCATATATTTTCTTAAATGTCCGTTTAAGGTTTTAAAATTTTGTCTATATGGAAACATGGATTTTCCATTTTGCTGTTTACAAATTTTTTATATATTTATTTTGTGTATGTTGAAAAAAATCGATATTTCCAAAACAAGATTTTTATTTTTCATTTTATGATTTTGTAAATGATCTTAATGTGAGTGCTTGACCATGGATTTTCCATTTTGCTGTTTACAAATTTTTTATATATTTATTTTGTGTATGTTGAAAAACGATATTTCCAAAACAAGATTTTTTATTTTTCATTTTATGATTTTGTAAATGATCTTAATGTGAGTGCTTGACCATGGCAATAATACAGTCTATCTATGTGTTAGCGAAACCATAGAGTCTTATTACTACTGCAAGTAAGAATGTTTTACAAAATAACGACTATCTACCACTGCATTTAAAAAACAAAACTATTGGGGAAAAAAAACTAAAATACTATTTACCATTCATTCATATATAAGTGTTAATTCTCCCTCTCCCCACCCTACCTCATCGTATTTTCTCTGGTCAAATTATCAATGCTACCCATACATACACTAGCTTTCTATATCTTTCTCTATATATATGTTTTCTCTGCTCCACAAGATACAAATTATGGTTGCTGGATTGTATCCTGCACTGTTTATGCGACATACCATTGCCAGTTCATAAAACCGTTAGGTAGTTCTCTACACATAGCGATTTTACCACTGCTCTACCTACGCCTTTTGCTTGTTTGGCTTTCTTACAGGCTAGTATGCGATAGGCAGCATTAACTGAATATCAAACCCAGTCCACCTTTGTATTTGCAATCTAAGTAATAATTTAAAAAGAGACAAGTGTAATCAGTTTTAAACATTATCTCTGCTTTTTTTTGTTTGTTTGTTTGTGACATGTATATTAACCTAAAATCAAACCCTAGTCTACCTTAGTGAAAGGCTAACAGTTTAACTACTGCGTCACCATACCCTTCTTTCTTAGTTTGATTCGTTCTAGGCCTTAGAGCTAGAAATCGAGTTACGAACTCCAGTGCAAGAGGCACATGTGCTCACCACTATAGCATGTAATGGTTAGCTGGTAACATTAGACAAACGAAAATGATTGTATTTCTGTTAGCCAAGCATTTCTGTCATTTGCCTACTGTGTGAGCACTGCCAGCAAGACAGTTTAGTTTAGAACAAGCGTGTGTGTGTGTGTATAGATTATTAGCCTCAAGTATTTAAAGCTTGTTGTGTGTAGCGACCATCTTGCTCAGTAACCACTGAGTAAGTTTTAACAGTTAACTCATAAAAACAGCATAGGATAGTTGTGTGTGTGTGTGGTTCATGTACTTGGGAATATGCATTAGCACCATGCGCTAGCTTTACCTTACCCTCTAGAGGTAGAGCGTTATCCCTTTCTTTTGACATTGCCAATGACTGCATTCCCCCACAAGTTTTACACTTAAGCCCTTGGCTTGTTCTTGATTAGGTTTGGTTTGCTTTAGGCTTGGTTTGGTTCAGTTGGGTTTGATTCGACTTGGTTCAGTTTAGTTTAATGTAGTCACCATTTTTTAATTTTTAGCTACACTCTTTAACCAATTAAATAATGATAGTCTACTCTTAATTCTTGAATCGATAAATTGAATTTTGTGTGCACTGTTTGTCAATCCATGCCTACAACCTATACTCCCTATGTACTACAGTCAGATCTGAAAACATGTTCCAATGGTCAAAGACGTGTCAGTCACCATACATATAGCCTACAATAATTCTTTCTTTACCTAGCTAGATTTCGTCATCCACAGTAAACATCTTACATTATGGGTTTGCAATATATTAAGAAAAGCAAAAGTCCATGATCTTGTGGTTTTGGGTCTTTTTTGGGGAAATTCATAAGCCATAAAAAGAATGACATCATGTCAAGTTCTGAGTGGATCTTGTATGTCAAAATCCCATTATCGGTTTATAAAATCTCAAGGCCATGCCCTAGCAGTTTTGGATTATTTCAATCAATGAGTCCACCATAGGAAACATCGAAAAAATAAATACCCTTAAAACAAGTCGTCCCATGACCCTCTCCGAACAATGCTTCGCAAAATATAAATTCATCCATTGAACATGATCGGCGACATCATCCTAGCTTCCCCCTCCCACCATGGTTGCCATATCGTTTGACCTTCAAGTGTCCTCAGCATCTCTGTGCTTTTTTTCATTGCCCTGTCAAGTCAATGCATTCCAATAAGATCAAATAACATTCACATCCTGTCAGTCTGCCCCAGCAAGTTTGTTTTCTATACTCACTTCAAGCAACATATAACCAAGTTCTGTTTGTTCTATCTAAAGCCAACTTCATCGAATCAAGGAATTATCATTTGTCATGTCACTCATAATCGTTTACACGTTAAAGACCCCCTTCAGGGGGTTTAGGAATTAGGAATTCCATCATAGGAAAAATCAGAAAACGAACCCTCGACCCGCCGTCTCATCGAAATAGCGAATACTGTATTGGTATATCACCACCGTGGCCAGTAATAGCTTCGTTGAAACACGTGTCCAGTGGTATCGTCTCTTTCTATCTACAACCACTCGTCATGAACATTTTAGACAAATTTAAGAAAAGTTTTAAAAACTGAAATGATTTCAACATAAGTGTCGTTAGGCCCTTTCGCATTTTTTTAAACATAAATACTATATTCGAAAAGAGAGAGGAAAGGGGCGTCACCCCGAGTCCTACGACCCCTCGTATACGTCTCTGGCGTTATTGGTTTGTGAGATATAACAGAAAGTCTAAAATCACGGTTTTACAACAAAAAATTCTGTTTCCCTCATTCTCAAAAACTTTAACCTATTACCAAAATAAAAAGGGTTTCGAGACAAGCCATTTGACACGTCATAGGACCAAATCCGACCATGCATTCGTGAGATATCGGAAAAGTCTAAAATCACGGTTTTACCCCCAAAAAGCCTGTTTCCCTCATTCTCAAAACTCTAACCTATTAATAACATGTATAGGGCTTCGAGACAATCGATTTGACACGTCACACGTTCAAATCCGACCTTGCGTTCGAGAGATATCGGCAAACTTCGTAGGAAAGTAGGCGACTATCTGGTTCTCTCCTCACCACCAAAACCCCTTCTTATCAATCATTTTTTTCAAACAGCTCGCCCTCTTACAAAAATCCCAAGTGCGCATGCGTACAAAACAAAAACAAAAATGTTCATCCATAGCGGCATCTCGTAAAACGCATGCGCGATATGGGCAACCACGTTTAAGTTCATTTTAGCAGCGCACCTTATACATGTCCCAATTGAAAAGAGGCTTTCACTAAAAAATTAAAATTTCACCCCCTAGTAGGGGTAGGTTTTATTTAGGGGTTGAAATGAGTGGTCCATTGGAAAGAGGGCGTCAACCCGAGTCCAACGACACCTCATATGTCAACATCCGACCATCGGTTTGCGAGATATTGGCTTGGACTCACGCGGCGGCCATGACACTATTTGGAAGCACCACTACTCCACTACTTACGCCCGGCGCATTTCTGAACGTCAAGTGCACGTGCCTTCACGTGTGGGAATACAGTGAATACCAAGTTAGTCACGGTGCATGTCCATTACTCAGCTATTTCCTACTGACTGTGTTTATAGGCAGTTTGGAATATTAATAAACTACTGTCAGCGCCCTTTCGCTGTCGATATTATCTCTCTTCTAATTTTCTTAGATTTCGAGGTACGCAACCATGAGATGCTGATGGGAGAGGGGTTTACTGTGACGTAATCCCAGGATTTGTTAGAGCACTTTTGGTACTCTCTGACTGAATCAGTGACATACAAGGAGCTCAAGTTTGACACGCCACCGTGGCGAACGCGAAACACGTCTGTTAGAATTAGAATTGCGATTCTTAGGAGAAAATCATACGTGAAGCTACATACAACCAGAAACGATCGTTCCCGAACCCGTTTGTTGTTGTTGTTGTTGTTGTTGTTGTTTGAGCTTTCAGTCATTTGACTGGTTTGATTCAACCCTCCATGCCTCCCTGTCCTGAGCTAATAGTTCCATCTCTACATAGCTACCCCACCTTACACCCGAAGCATTCTGTTTAACGTATTCTAACCTAGGTCTAACCCTACAGTTCTTGTCCTCAACACTTCCTTTCATAACTAAGTGTCTTATAACTGGGTGTCTGAGTATGTGTCCTACCAACCTATCTCTTCTCTTCATTAGCAGTCGCCAGAAACATCTCTCCCTGTCACCTCGTCTTAATACCTCTTCATTTGTTACTCTATCGACCCATCTGATCTTCATCTTCATCATTCTCCTGTAACACCACATTTCAAATGCTTCTATTCTCCATACTTGATGTCAACAAATTTCTTTTCTGCTTTCGTATGACAAGTGTATATTGGCTTTTAAATCAACAGTAAGTGTAATACTCCTGGTTCAGTTTCAATCATGTAATATCTCATAAACTACTTTGATGAGGTTGGCACCAGGAAGGGCATCCAGCCTTTAAAACCATTCGCCGCATAGAACGTTATCTCACCTACGTCAAGATTCCATAAAAAGTGATAGACATAGCGTACATACAACAGTACGTAAAATGTATTGCATTAAAATGATCTAAATATTCATCTATTAAATAATATCCTAATATTGTAGAAAACGATGAAATGATGACTTTTCATCCCAAATTGGAAAAAATGCAAAACAGTGCAAAATAAAAATGTATTTTTCATCTTCGCTATAAGGGGAGATGAATGTCTAACAGTGGGCATCACTTAAATACAACGGGTGAAAATACATTTCTACAACAACCACCACCCCTTAAGAATAATTAGTATATTTTTTAAAATGCTAAATGAAGAAGTTATTGTACTTTGCAGGTAATGTCATGGTGATCGCTTTCACCTTCAAATTGATCTCATCGTGGTAAATCATCATTAAGAACCAGGCTTTTCCTGGAGTAGATAATTCAGTAGCGGCTGGCGCATAATTTTTCTGGGTGTTGCACTATTTCCATTAAGGTGGTTCATGGGCACCCGCAGGATTTTTTCTAGGGGAGGGGATGTATTATTATTTTTATTTCGTTACCTACATGTCACTAGGTGATATTGAGACTTACACCCCTCCCCCCGCAATTTTCGTTTCATTTCTTACTTGCTTCGGGACAATCATTATTTGGCTGTTCTTAAACCGTTGGGTACATAGTTTTTATGGCATAAATGGGAGTTTTTTTTATTTCAGAATTTTGGTCCATAGGAGTTCGCTTTTCTTTGTGAATCATCGTCATAATGTTCATTCTTAAAAAACAGGCAAAAAGTAGTTGTATCACAATGTATTAACAAAAATAACAAGTAGTTCCGTGAAGAACTATGCAGCCTATTTTCATATATCCTACTCATGTTAATTGCCTCTATCAACAAAATTTTAGTTTGAAGGTTGTGATAGATTCTTAGATATTGAGAACCGTATAATTATTTCAGATGGTCGCCAGGTTGGATATTTATTTATGTAGATTATTGACGATTATTGTGTACGTGTAGTATTGAAACTTCAATCTCATGATTAGAACACAACAAGTAAAAACGAGATTTTAAAATTTCACACAGCCGCCATCTTGTGGTTATGAAAACAATTGGAATAAATTAGATGCCAGTGGATTAACATTTGCATAGCCTAAGCATTTACCGTACCGAGTTTCATTGCACTCGATTGGTTAAATCGCGAGAAACGCCCATTTAAATATTTATACTTTGCGTCGCCGCCATGTTGGATTAGTGCTCACCAGGTTATGGAAAGTCCTATACGTGAACTTAAGTCCATAGTCTCTATGAACATATGGAATTTTAGTTTGATTGCTGTAAAAGATTCGTAGATATCGAGAACCGTCTAAATATTTCGGATGGTCGCCATGTTGGATTGTTGTATGTATAAGCCATAGAGTTATGTACAATTAAAGAAAAAATATTGCGTAGGTTCATTATTCAAACTTTCACTCCCATCGCATGATTACGACACAACAAATAAAAACTTAATTTTAAAATATCGCACAGCCGCCATGTGGAGGTTATGTAATCAATTGAACTAATTAGATGCCAGTGCATTACAATATGTTTAATCGTTTACTGTACCACATTTCACTGCGCTCAGAGAGTTAAATCACGAGAAAAGTCTATTAAAATGTTTCAACCTCGTTTGGCCGCCATGTTTGTTTTGTACTTGACAGGTTTATGAAAGTTACATAGATAAACTTGTACCAGTGCCCTTTGTCACCGTACGAAATTTCAGGGTGATATCAGAAATAGTTTCGGAGATATTGAATGCCAGTGAAATATTTCGCACAGCCGCCATTTTGAGGTTATGTAAACAATTGAACTAAATTATACGCAAGTGCATTACAATGTGTAGCCTATAAACATTTGCTGTACCAAGATTCATTACGTTTGGATGGTTAAATCGCGAGAAAAGTCTATTTAACAGTCTCAACTTCGCTTGGCCGCCATGTTGGTTTTGTAGTTACCTGGGTTTTGAAAGTCTCATAGGTGAACTTCTAGTAGTGCCCTTTATCATCGTACATAATTTCAGGGTGATATCGGTAATATTTTCGATGATACTGAATGCTGGTGAAATATTTCGCACAGTCGCCATGTTGGATTGGCGAGACACTATAAATGTTGAGGGGCACGGGCGGGGTCGGCCAAAATGGTGCTATGAACTTACAGAGTTTCATTGAAATCGCTCCAGCCGTTTAGAAGTTATTAGGGGGGACACACACACCATCACACATACACACACAGACACACGCACAAAAGGTGATCTCATAAGCCTACTTTTAGAAAACTGTATTCAATTGCGCGGTAAAACGGATGTACTCATTCATAACGATTGCCGCAGTTCAGAGACATCACAATTTCATCGGATTAAAATTGGAATATAAGTTAGTCTACATGAAAACCTTCACGAGAACTAACAACGCAATTTATACATGAGGGCGAGAACTGTGAGTGTCACAAGTTCACGCGCAACATTGTTAGGCATGGTTTCGGCAGTTGATGAAGCATCTCGGATGTCTCCGTCCTCGCCTGCGCCAGGGCTTCTTGTTGCAGTCAGCGGGCAACGACCAGCCGTGTTAACTGTTGGGATAGGGCTTACCCAGTCGAGAGATTGCAATTTCTAGTTCACTTTTAGCATTAGAGAAGGACACCGCTTACTGATTGGCTATTCTGACGAAACACGTCTGCAGCAAAGGACTGATTAGTCAGCGTAGTTATAGGGTGGAACTATCAGTGATGTTCCAGGTTTGAAAAAAATATGAACACCCGCTGTTTTACCTTCGTAATTTTATGGTACCCGTATACATTGTAATGCGCCTTGAAATAGTTGGATGATCATTGTTCCTAGGCCGCAAGTGTTTCCATATCTTCTTAAATCAAGAAGAATAATTACCAGAATATTTTTCATCGATTAACACCCCTTTGTAGCCTACCATTTGGGTGATTCTACATATAGGGGACACTTTATGTTCCTATGGCTGTATAGAGTTCATTATTCTAACAACACGGTTTTATGAAAAATGTATCATTATATACATGCATTTCTTACAAATAGACTAGATTTTAATAAAATTTTGAGAATTGAACAATACCGGCACAACAACAACAACAAGAAGTTCCGTTAAGAACTATACAGCCTACTTTTCATGCCAATGATTATTCTACAGAATATGAACCTATCTAGAATAATGACGAAATTAAGTTGCTAATATCGAAATTTCCAATTAGTTCGAAATACTGTGTACCTGGCATAATGTATCCTAATAGAGCACTACAGTTGGCAGCCCTGATGACTGAATATATTCTTAGTTCCGTCTCTTACGGTACTAAATACAAAATTTGGTTGAAGTCCACTGGATAGCATGGACGTTACATGCAGTTAAACATTGGATCTAACAGCGCGCGTAAAATCATGTTGGCAACAATGTCATGCATGTATTGGTCAGAAATAATCTGAAACAATATGATCTATTGTTGTGCCAATTTTGAATGAAATCCATTAGTTAGTATAGAAGTTACATGCATTTTAAAATTGGACCTATCAGCAGGCTTAGAATCATGTTGGCAGCACTGACGTATATTAGTTACTCCAAATTCGTCTAGAATGCCAGGTACTATACGTGTGCAAAGTTTAGAGCTATTGGCTTGCATACTTTCGGATATATTGATATTAGGGTAACAAAAATAGGGACAGCACATATTAACAGTTGGCAGCCCTGGTTGCTCCTTAGAATACGCATAGTCATATCTGTTATGGTACACATAGCACATACGAAATTTGGTTGAAATCCAAATGATAGTATTGAAGTTACATGTATTTAAAGTTGGACCTGTAAGCAGGCTTAGAATCATGTTGGTAGCACTGACGTATATAAGTTACTCCAAATTAATATAGAATGTCAGGTACTATACGTGTGCATAGTTTAAAGCTGTCGGCTTGCATACTTTCTGATATATTGGTATTTGGATAAAATAAATTAGGAGCATTTATTAACAGTTGGCAGCCCTGGTAGGTCTTAAGAATACGCTCAGTCATATCTGGTTATGTACACATACAACATACGAAATTTGGTTGAATTCCGCTTGATAGTGTAGAAGTTATATGCATTTAAAAATTGGACCTATCAGGAGGCTTATAATCATTTTGGCAACACTGCCATGTTTGGCCTCCTGGAAATTAAACTGAAATATTATGATCTGTACGTGTGCCAATTTTGAAATAGCTCCCATTCATACTTTCCAAGATATCCAACATGGAGCTCAAATTTCAATTGCGATTTTTTAGCAGTTGGTAGCACTGACATCATTTTCAAATATGGCCGTGAGATATTCAGGTATAGATCTTTACTCCTACCAAATTTTGTTTCGATTTCTGCAGCCGTTTAGGAGTTGATAGGGGGGGACACACACACAGCCAGACAGACAGACAGACAGAAGGACAGACAGACAGACAGACAGACAGACAGACAGACAGACAGACAGACACACATTTGCCCGATCTCATAAGTCTACTTTTTCCTCATTTTTGCAAAATGTGAAAAGTAGGCTAAAAATACGCAATACGCAAATACGCCATTAGCATGGATGCCCCTAGTCATCACTTCCTGTACCAGACCCAAAACAACTGTGATCATGGGCTCGCCCATTAGCGTGCGTCCAGCGGAGCACTGTTGCCACAGCGGGACTTGCGGAGGTGACACAGCTCTACGCTCGCAGTATACACACGACCTTCTTCCTGAACACAAGGCGCTCCGAATGTAAGTGCATGTATTGGGGAACAAGTTAGATCTGAACCTTCCGATGCGCATGTGCGTCCAGTTGCATTACGTCATCCCCTGCCTGGATTCTTTGTCAACCAGTGAGCACATACTTCATCACGCGCTGGTTAGATGTTGCCAAGTAGTCATTATTCCCAACACCTTGGCACGGTACAGATGCTGTCAAGGCAAGCGAAGCACGACTGAGCAGCTCTGTTCTATGACAAGCACGGCAACAAGCTTGCTGTCAGGAGTGTGTGAAGTGGGCGCGCTCTCAGTTCAATACCACCAATACGAATGCTATGTCACTGAGAATGCTCCTATTCGATACTTTAGGCTTGCATAATATAACCACGACGAGCAGCGAGCAGCCCCAAACAGTTGTTGCACCAAAGAGGGGAAATAGCATTTGCGCCTAGTGATCCCACTACTTCCCCTCCTAGACGAGACTCCGCCATGACAGGCCAGGTCTAACTTGCCACGCTATACGAGCTAGCTGGGGGACCTAATCCTACGAATATCTATCCTCACAACGGATTGCACACAATGTGATATGAGGCAGATATAAGATGTCACACAAACATTATTCGTGCAAGTGAGCACCTACTAGTATAGCGGCCAGCATTCTTGGCTGTCGCCCAAGAGGTTCGGGTTCGATTCCCGGCTCTGCCAAGCTATTTAATTTTAGTCTGAGGGCTGGAACAGGGTACGCTCAATCTCGTGAGGCAAAGCTGGGAAGATGTGGGTTAGATTCCTACCTCAGTCATCCTGAATGTGGTTTCTAATTTCTACTCCAGGCAAATGCCGGGATGGTTGCTAACTTAAGGCCACGGCTGCCTCCTTCCCAATCCTCACCAGAAGAAGAAGAAGAAGAAGAAGAATACTAATAATTATTATTTAGCGTATGATGAATACAATATTATATACAATATATACAGTACAACTACCATCACAAGTTCATAACTAAAGTTCCATGTTTAAAGTTGAGAGCCAAAGAAGGGCTTCGCTTGAGACACAGTGTAAGTCTTCTATAGAGCCTCTGTATGCGCGTAAAGGACACTCGAATGTAATGTGGTCCACTGTCTGTTCCTCTTCTCCGCAGTCACATTGAGGTGATGCCTTCCATCCCCATTTGAAGAGAGTGGCTCCACATCTACCTTGGCCGGTCCTAATACGGTTTAGCGTCCTCCACTGTCGTCTGGGAAGGGAAAATCCATCAGGGCACTTGCAGGGGTTCTTAATGATGTGATGATTTGGTAACGAGGATTGCAGATGCCATTGTTCTTTCCAGGCGTCCGATATATTAAAGGAGGTGTCCTGTAGAATCATTGCAGTACGCCAAGAAGGGTGTCTGGATTTCAGTCGTTTGGTTGGAGAAGCTGCTATATCAGAATGAATAGGGAGGTGAGGATTGTTTTCTATTTTCTTCCATAAGTTAAGCAGTGACTGTGATTTTCTTAGGGATGGAGGTGGTATGTGGCTTAGGGTGGGAAGCCAGTGTGTGTTAGTAGGTCGGATGCACCCTGTAATCATACGCATTGCCTGGTTCAGCTGGGTGTCTACTAGTCCAATGTGAGCACTGTTAAGCCAAGTTGAGCAACAATATTCAGCGACGGAATAAGAAAGTGCAAGAGCAGTGGATCTCAATACTTGAGCATTAGCACCCCAGGATGTACCCGCCAGCTTTTGAAGGATGTTATTCCTGGTCTTGATCTTGGCTGACACATTGCAGAGGTGATTCTTGTAAGTCAACGACCTGTCCAGGGTGACTCCCAGGTATTTTGGGTTACTACAGTATTGTAGATTCTCTCCTCTGAATGGTATGGTTGGTTTGTACCCAGAACTTCTATTCCGCAAGTGGAAGGTAGACACAACAGTTTTCTGAGGGTTTGGTCTAAGGTTGTTCTGACGAAAGTAGCTGTCTAGGATCTTCAAGTCTGATGTAAGCATCGACTCAGGCTCATCGAAGCGATGGTGTTGGACGACCAATGCGATGTCATCTGCATAGATGAATTTTTTTGATTTCGTTGCTGGGAGATCATATGCGTACAGGTTGAATAGTAGAGGGGCCAATACAGAGCCCTGAGGGAGTCCACCATTTATCCTATGTACTTTACTCCTGGAGTCTTCTGAAAATATCTGAAAGTACCTATTATTCAGCATGTTACTGAGTAATGTGGTGAGTTTCAGGCAAGGGATGATACTGATAAATTTAAGAAGGAGCTTATCTTGCCACACGGTGTCATATGCAGCTGTCAGATCTAAGAAAACACCCGTGCTTACCATTTTGTTCTCAAAGCCATTTTCAATATGGGTAACTAGTGCTAAAACTTGTTCATCACATCCACGTCCAGGTCTGAATCCAGCCTGCTCGACTGGAATATGCTGATTGATTGTCGCAGAGATCCTGTTATGTATCAGCCTTTCCAGAAGCTTCATTGTGACACTGAGGAGTGCTATTGGCCGGTAACTCTCAACTTTTGTTGGGTCCTTAGATGTTTTTAATACAGCTACTATTTTTGTCTTCTTGAAGAGTGAAGGTAGGTGACCTGTCTCTAGGATGTTCGTGAAGAAGTTAGTAAGCCATTTGACAGCAGCTGGTCCAAGATGTAGAATGAACTCTGGGTATATACCATCAGCACCTGCCGCTTTCCCAGGTTTTAAACTTTCTATGGCCTGCTTAATTTCTGGTGGTTGAAATGGGACAGAGAATTCAGAGGATCGCAGAGCCAAACGTTTCTTTTCCTTGAATAGTTGCTTTACGTGTCTTCTATGATGCTTTTCAACTGAAACCTTTGATGTAGAGATCATATGCTTTGCCATGTCATTTAGACTGATGCTTGTTTTTGGTCTAATTTTGCTGTTGGATGTGTCCAATTTCCTGATCAGGCTCCAAGCTTCCCTGCTGGAGTGAGTGAAGTCTAGTGACTCAACAGTTTCTTGCCAAATTCTCTTCCTGTTTTCATCTAGGGATTGTAAAAGTTCAGAAGCCGTATTTGGATCACCATTGGCCTCAAATTCTTTGAAGAGCCTTTCACTCTCCTCGTTCCAGCCGGGGATGTATTGTTTACGATATCCTCTTGGGATACATCGTTTTGCTGCACTTTTAACTACACCGATGAATCTGCTGTAGTTGCTATGGATAGGTCTTATCCATCGCAGGTTGGAGTCAATCTGTTTAGAAAATTCATCCCAATTGGCTTTTTTAAAATTCCATCTCTGTTTCGGGCAGGAGTGAACAATAGGCACAAGCAATCCAGACTGGAGAATTATTGGTCTGTGCTGACTGTGAGGAAATTTGTTGAGCACTGTGCGTCGTATGTTGCTAAGTGGGTGTTGTGACTGCGTTACAAAACAGAGATCCGGGGTGTATTCTTTGTTCCATCGTGCAGAAGAGAAGGAAGCCTTATCCTTGGCATCATAGATAAGTTTAAGGTTTTCCGTTTCCATCCAGTCAGTAAGCTTTTCCCCATTTCTGTCGTTCTCCTTGTATCCCCATAGTGTGTGATGGCTGTTAAAGTCCCCTGCAATTATATTTGGATTTTGCATAGTTGGGATTGGCGGAGATGGCCAGGGAGTTCCAGGAGGTTTATATACGTTGACTACTGTCAAATCACAGACTTTGATTGAGGTAGTAAATATTTCATTATCTGAGGAAGATGGCAAGACTTGATAGTGTGTGATATCGCTCCTCACATAGGTAGCAATCCCGTACTTCGCATGGTTAATTGCGGACACTAATTTAAATCCTGGAATCTTCCCTCTGGACTGCAGTTGGAGATCATTTTCGGTGTGGGTTTCTTGAAGCAGGATGATGTGAGTCTGATGTTCTTTGAGAACCTTTGCTAGGTGTTCACACTTTGCTCTGCTAATGCCTTCGACGTTAAGCTGGCCTATTTTCAATGAAGGGCCAATGTTACGAACTTGAGGGCCCTGAAAAGGGCCTCTAGGTGTGTTTCTCCTCCATATTCCTTGACCGAGAGGTCGTTTCCGACAGTTCGGTCTCATCTTATTACTGTTGCTTTCTTAGCACCACCCGGGGAACACGTGTAGGGCAGAGTGCTGGTTAAACCTACGGACGTGAAGCAACGCAATAATACACACACTCTAATACAGACACCACAGTAACCCAAATTTTCAGACAAATACACGGGGCTAAAGTACCAATATGTCCAAGTCCCTCAATTGAAACAACAATTACAACGTTATTATATCACATGACGTAATCTACACCCCAAGCCATTCTGAGTAACATTGCTTGTTAGCCCTTTGTAAGGTAATAGAAACAGAGAATACAATTTGTTGGGGTAAGTTTTTGTTAATTGAAGACCACCTTGTGGTGTACTGGCTAGCACATTGCTGTCCATTCTTGGCTATCACCGCGGAGTCCCGAGTACAATTCCCAACAAATGTAATTCTGGTCTGAGGGCTGGAACAGGGTACACTCAGCCTCGTGATGCAAACCTGGGAATATGTGGGTTGGATTCCTACCTCAGCCATCATTGAAGTGGTTCTTCTGTGGATTCGCACTTCTACTCCAGGGAAACGCCGGGATGGTACCTAACGTAAGGCCACGGCCTCTTCCTACGCAAATCCTTCCTCAATTACAAATATACACACTAGTAGAGACATCACAGTGTCACAGGTTATCAGATAGTCTTGCCACGGTGGGTGAGTGGTTATAGTGTCGGACTACCAACCCCAAGATTGCAGGTTCGCCCCTGGCCATGGTAAGTGATTTTTGAAGGCGACAAAAATCACGATACTCATGTTATACGTTGTTGGCATGTTAAAGAACCCATTTGAATTCAGTAGGCCGTGTTCAATGGCAAAATTAATCTCGGGATTTTCCGCCAACACAAAGTTCCTCCATTCTCTACTTGAAAGCGCTGTAGTGTCAAGGAGTTTAGATATCTAACCTCCTTGACTTTCATAGCGTTCAAAGGAACGACGAAATTCGACATGAAAGCTACCCTCTGGGTGTCAATTAACAAAGCTTGCACCAGGCACCCGAGGCCATATGATATTATTATTATTATTAGGTTATCAGATAAATTCCACACACACCCAAATACACGGTGCTACATGGTCACGATGTCACAAAGCCCCTACAACAATCATCATCAACAACAACAACAACTCTTGCTGTCACCCATGATGTCCAGATTCGATTCACGGCTCAATCAAGACATTTAGTTCTGGTTTCAGGCTTAGAACCGGGTACTCTATGCCTCGTGAGGTAAGACTGTGAAGAGGTGAGTTTTATTCGACTGAATTTTAAAAAAGAAAACAATTGTCGACAACACAACAACACAGGTTATCAGATTTTGTGTTTTCACGTACTTCTGTATTCGAAAGATTCTTTAAAAGGCCGTATACCCTGAAAATTATTTTTCTTGCCTCGCTGTTCGACTGCCACTCGGCTTGCTAAGGAACATTGTTATGAATTCAAAACTTCAGCTCACAGCACTAACTTCTTTAAGCTCCACTACTGAATTGATACAACAATGCTGTCACTCTTAGTTATCTTCCCCAGCGAAACTAAATATTTCAACACCTAACCAATCTTCGCTCTAATTATCCCTTCAGTTCAAGAGCAGATGATATCTCCCGAACGGCTGGTCGTATCGTCATGGGGTTTGCTCAGTCAGCTTCAGAATGTTTAGCTCTGTAACATAGGTTCATCTAAATAATTGGATAATTAATGATTTTCGTGCGCGGAGAGAAATAGGGATTTCGTACGGCACAGCGAGCCCAGATGCGTAGTTAACTAGGCAACGCCGCGCTATGCAATTGGCTGGCGCGGGTGAGTGCGTGAATCTGGCTCCTCCCTCATGTTCACAGTTGTTTTGGGCCTGGTATAAGTGTTTGCTATTGCATTTATTGAAGGACGAGGTTTCTTTTCATTATGAATGCATACATTTGACAAGCATATAAACCTTAACTTAATGGATCGACATCGTTGACAGATTCCACGCTGACATCCTTTGCTGCAGTCATGTGTCGTAAGAATAGCCAATCAGGAAGTCGTATCGCTCTCCAATGCTAAAAGTGAACTATAAATTGCAATCTCGCTACCCGGTCTACCATCTCTGCCATACCCTTAAATATTGAGATCTGGTCGGTGCTTGGGCTTGGCAACGACCAAACGGACGAGCGCTCCCAGACGGCTGGCACGCTTCGCTTTCTCAGTCAGTTCTTAGTAACTTACTATAAGATTTCCTGAATTATTAAAGAACAGTATTATGAATTCCTATACATATAGAAGGAAACATACAACTTCTAGTACTAAGAATATTATTACGGAATTAATTGTTTTTCATGAATTAATCTAATAATAATAATAATAATAATAATGTTATTGGTTTTACGTCCCTTTTAACTACCCTGGCTTTAAGAGACGCCGGGGTGCCGGAATTTTGCCCCGAAGGGGAACTTTAACGGGCCAGTAAATGTACTGACACGGCTCCCTCGCATTTGCGCACCCTCAAATGCCAGCTGACTGCGCCAGGTTTCGAACCTGCAACCTTGGGCTCAGCAAGCGAGAACGTTACCCCTGAGCCACGCAGCCAGACCATGAATTAATCTGGTCGTTGTGCAACACAGCAGCTTTATTACCGGCCGCCACTGGTAGATATCAATATTGTACTACGGCATGGTTAAAATTAAATTGTTGTGGTGAAAAATACGGTACAGGATCACTAGGAGACAAAGGTGAAGAGTTGAAAGATAGTGCAAAGCGAGATCATCGAAGGTGTGATCAGAAATATAGGTTTGTACTTCTGCTTCATTGATTTATTATCAAAAGGCTTTCGTCAGAGTATCCCATTGCTGAGAAACATCGGAGTTTAGAAACAACTCTATCCCCAATCGTGAACATAATCAGTGGCCAGAATGCGTGTATGTCACCGAAGGGGACCATCTTAGACCCAGAACCTATAAGAAAATATGTGCGACATCTTTAAAGCGTTTGGAAAACTAATTAACCAGCATAACAGGAACAACGTAGGGCCTGAAGGTCAATGGGACATTGATTAGGGTAAAATATTTTGTGGTTGATCAAGCTGTAATTGTCGGAAGTTCAACTTCTTTACAAACTACGATGGTTTATATTGTTATCACATTGAAAGTATGTTACTGAAGGAGACCCAGAACCTATACCAAAATTCCTTCGGCTATATACATCATCATTTCTCATGAGACAAGTGAGTATGTTCCCGTGCTCTGATCAGAAGATTACGGAAGACGGGAAGTATCCCACCGAAATCAAATGCCGAATCGTTTGAGAAATGGCTCCTTTATGCGAAAATAGATACTGTAATGTACGAAGGCTACTTTTAAGTAAGGGCCGTTTTATTAAGGCCGTAGTTAGTGCACACGCCACAATAATCGTGCGCGTTACCTCCCGGCATCCTTTGCGAACAAGCAGGCGTCAGTTGCAGCTGTGTAGCTAACCTGTACGCTGAACTGTGCATCTTTACAATGTTCAAGATTATTGATTCGCCCGCCGCGTGTGAGATACGATCTGTGATACGTTTTTTGAGTGCAAGAAACGTGTCGGCTGCAGACGTTCATCGTCAACTTTGTGAGGTGTATGATGATAATGCATTGACGGACGGTAAAGTGTGAAAATGGGTACGCGAGTTCAAAAGTGGCCGTGAAAATGTTCATGACGATGAACGCTCAGGTCGACCATCTGTAATCACAGATGACTTGGTGACTGCAATTGACACGAAAATTCTCGAGGACCGAAGATTCACGATAACCACTCTATCAATGGATTTTCCTCAAGTGTCCAGGCCTGTACTGTATAAAATTGTGCTCTTGATGGGTACCCAGACTCCTCACAGAAGACCACAAACGAAAGAGATTGGCCAGTTCCCTCACTTTTTGACTCGTTATGCCCAAGAAGGGGATGACATGTTGAGTCGAATCATCACAGGAGATGAAACATGGGTATCCCATTCCACCCCTGAAACCAAGCAACAGTCAATGGAATGGCGACGCTCAACCTCTCCTGTCAAGGTCAAACCCAAACAAACGCCGTCACAGCGCAAGATCATGGCAACTGTGTTCTGGGACAGGCGTGGTGTTTTGCTGGTGGACTTTATGCCACGAGGAACGACGATCAACGCAGAAGCCTACTGCGCAACTTTGACCAAACTCCGACGTGCAGTTCAGAACAAAAGACGCGGCATACTGACGAAGGGAATTTTGCTCCTTCACGATAACACAAGACCTCACACTGCTGCCCGGACTCGGGAACTGATTGACTCTTTTGGGTGGGAAGTTTTGGATTATCCTCCGTATAGCCCTGACCTTGCTCCGAGCGATTTCCACCTCTTTTCGCAGCTGAAACGTCATCTTGGTGGGAAGCGCTTCGCCGACGATGAAGAATTGAAAACGGCCGTGAATTGTTGGTTGTCAGAGCAGGCGGCAAAGTTTATGCAGAGATATTTCAGAACTTAGTACGACAAGTGTCTAAATAAACAAGGCAACTATGTAGAAAAATAAAGGAAGGTATGTAAAACCTAAAAATTAATGTGGTTTCAAAATAAAATGTTCGGTTAATTTAAAAAAAACGGCCCTTGCTTAAAAAAAACAGCCCTCGTACAACAAACCCAACCAAGTTTTAGAGTGAAACAAAGACATTGAACCAAGTTGTTGGCCTTTCATTTCAATATTCTAATAAGACAGATTAACCTGGAATGAATCCGTTTCCGCCTTGGTTAGAAGAAGTAGTTAGACCACTAGGGCCTAATACTTTCAGACACCAGATTTGTGTCTTAACTAGAATGTTCTCCCTTCCGTTTCTTGATACCAATTTTTGGTTACCCTAACCATAAGGAAACGAAATGAATACGAAGGGATATTCGTAGCGGTGGGTCACATTTTAAACACCAGCTATAAACATGACATCTGTCGGGAGGGCGATACATATAAACATCCAACCCTTCCCACCAGCCCTCATGGAAATTGCTGTCGACTCCCACAATTTTGGTGTTGGCGAACCGCAGCGCACTCTGAAACAACAAACCGACCTGCCATAAACCGAGTTTCCAGCTGGTGACGATGGTGGGGCCAAATGTGCCATGTGCCGTGCCTTTCCGGGAAGAGTCCGATATTATGTGCTCTACAGTGACACGGCGGCCATCTATCATGCAATGCTCGTAAATTGAGAATGTTTTAGGAGTGACAGGATTAATTTTCTTTCTTAGACGTATACAACAAGTATATTTTTTCCCGGACTTATTGGTAGGTATAGCCGAGTAAATAAGAGTGTACAGCGTGTTCCGATTCAACACGGAACTGTAAAATAGGTTGCCTACCCACCAGCAATCGGCTTGAAATCTGCTCGCCGCGCGCTAGCGATGGGACTGAGTTCGATTTCACTGATACAAAGGAGTAACAGTCTAGTACAACCCAAAGGCTTAAAGAATAAGATTCCTACCAATAAATTTATTTTCTACTAGTGTACAGTATAACGTATTTAGTGCTGAATTATGAGAAATAAACTTGCCTCTGTTGTGAAAGAGCTTTAAAGCGATAGACGAACACAGAGAATGGTTCTGAAACTAGCAGGTCGGTGACGTCTGTGGTCGAGAAAAAGAAACCTTAGACCTACTAATACAGTACGATATGGAAAAATCCCTTAAATCTTACTTCTCATCAAGAATTAAGACAACCTTCAATTGCGGGCATTTTCAATTCTGAAGATTGCGCGAGTGGGTTATCTTGCATCGGAAAAAGAGCAGCACTCGTGATGGCCATAGCTGGTAAATATTTAGCAGTATTTTCCCTTCTCCTTTCATAATGTGATACATAGTTGAGTTGTTGTTATGAAGACATCGTAATTCGCTTGGAGCAATCTGGGAGCTATCAAGTTTAATCATGATTGAGATCAGTATCGGGCCATTTAGTATGTACCTCAAACGAGCGAATGGAGAACTCCCAGGTAGGAGATGAAGAGCTTCAGAGCAGAAGTGATAGGCTCAATCTTTGCGTGGTTAAGGATTATTACACCAACATGTACAGTAAGTATGATGGATTTTCACAATCACTACAAATACGAGATATGATCAATTCGTAGTTAAAATCAATTAGGTATAATAATTTATTGTAGTTATTTAATACCATTACGAAATATAATATTGAGCACAAATACGTCATGGTAGTAGGTACCCCGGGACTTGAAATAAGGTACTATCCTGGCATTTTCCTTGCGGGAGTGTCGGAAATCCCTGGGTAAACCACACTTAAGACAGCCCTGCCAGTACTGTGATTCGAACCTCCGATCTCCGGACTTGATGTAGATCCCCATCGCGTTCGTGGTGCAAGATCTAACGCCGCGGGAGGAGTTAGGTGAGGTGAGTTTCCTACTTGAGAGATGGTTATTACGACCAGTTTTCCTTCCCAACGCAATCTTATGAGAGAAGTTAATGACATATCAATTGCATGAAGGTGGATGAAATTGGGCAAAGAGTTACGAGAAAGTGACTGTGGCCTACCGCCCGGCATTTACTTGGAGTTGGAAATGGAAAACCAGGTTAAGGACAGAGTCGGTGAGATTAGAACACACTCGTCTTTCGAATTCGGAGATAGCCTGGCCACTTGACCTGCGTCTTTACCCGCGTAACAATTATTATTATTATTATTATTATTATTATTTATTATCTATTTACCATAAATCGTACAAGAAGTATGGAAGGCCTAGTGAAAAAGGGCAAACCCCACAGACATATTTGATGCTTCACTGGCACAGTTTACATCTACATTTGGTTTTACAATATGTATATGTTTTACAAAGACATTTGCAGTATTTACATATTTAGAATATTGGCATAGTACATTTTTCCTGTTCACTCACTCTCTCACGCACGCACTTTCATAACCTCAATCACTCCATACATTCATTCATTCATTCATTCCATTCAGGTACTCATTCATTCACCGAAACAATCAATCACTCATACATACGTTTATTTATTTATTTATCAATATGAAGGAACACAGGCACCAGCCCAAATACATTCCTTCTTGACATTATCTGATTAAATAACAACATGTATCAGTGGAAAATAGAGAAAACAGATTACACAAATTACACAAATGAAGAACAGAACATAAATACTACAAAGGAGATCGTGAAAATATAAACCATAAAATGAAAACAAAACTTTACAAAGTAGAAAAAAAAGAATATACAAAAATAAAGGAAAAAAGAGTACCCAGTATTCAAGGAACAGCTGCTTTTACTTGTTTATTGAATAAGTTAGTGCCAGCGCATAAATCTACTTGAACATCAATTGAATTGTAAAATGATAATATTTTAACTAAAGGCGAATTAGAATGGTGAACACTTTTAGATCTTGGGATGTGAAAGAGTGCTTGCTGTCGAGATCTTACTTGTGGTACATGAAAAGTGATGAATTGAAATAATTCTTGGCAGTCAACTTTTCCAGTTAAAATTTTCCTCAGCAGTTGCAAAGAACTTAACGACCTTCTACTTTTCAAGGACTTGAAATTGAACAAATTTCGTAAAAACTGAGTCGAAGTATCAAATGGACAAAATACATTGAACGTCTTATAATACATGTATCTTAGAAATTTATTTTGCACAATCTCAATGTGATGAATTTGATCTTTATAAAAGGGATCCCAGATTACTGCTGAATATTCTAACTTGCTTCGAACTAAACTTTCATACAACTTAACAATTACTCCAGTTTTAGTAAATAATTTGGAGTTTCTAATGACAAAACCAAGCATCTTGTTGGCCGAACTAATTATATTTGCAATATGGTTATTAAAGGTTAATTTGCTGTCATAAATAATTCCTAAATCATTTATCGACGGTACAATTTCGAGTGCTGTTTCTCCAATACAATATTTAGGATTTATATACTCCTTCTTCCTTGTAAATACTATGACTTTACATTTTTTTACATTAAGGACTAAATTATTACTAACACACCAAGCTACAATATTATTAACATCCCTCTGAAGGTCATTCACGTCTCTCAAGTTGTATATGGTCCTATATAGCTTTACATCGTCAGCAAACAATAAGCAGTCAGAGTAACATAGAATATTAGGCAAATCATTAACCAAAATTAGAAATAGAAGAGGCCCAAGATTAGATCCTTGTGGGACACCAGAAGAACTAACAAAATTACCTGAAATTTCACTTCTGAAACAAACAAATTGCTGTCTAAATTTTAAGTAGGAGCATAACAATTGAAGTAATGGTTTAGCAACTCCAAACTGGTACAGCTTTGTCACCAGAATTTTATGGTCTACTTTGTCGAATGCCTTTTCTAAATCCATGTATATCACGTCAGTTCTTCTATTGGTATCTAATGCATTGTAAACCTTTTGAGTAAAACCCAGCAAATTTGTAATAACTGATCTGCCGGGCATAAAGCCATGCTGATATTGTGAGAGCTCAACCTTAATATGATTGTAAATCTTAGAATATAAAATGTGCTCATATACTTTTGCTATAGCATTTATCACTGAGACAGGACGGTAGTTCGATATCATTTCAGAGTTGCCTCCCTTTAGGATTGGAATAATTCTAGACATTTTCCACTTTCCTGGAAAGCTTGACGTCTTTAAAGAAAGATTAAAGATGAAGGCCAACTGAGAAACCAATAAGTCCACACAGCCCTTGATTATGTAAGGTGGTATGCCATCAGGCCCACAGGATTTCTTAGGCTTTAATTTTCTATTTATAGTTGTTCTTACTTCATCCACCGTTATGTGAGTCACGTTCAGCATATCAACCCTGGGCAAAACAGGAAATTCATTCAAAGACAAATGATCCACGTTATAAGTAAAATTCGTTTTGATATATACTGAAGAGAAATACTCAGCAAACCCATCTGCAATACTTCCAGCTGTATAATTATTTCCGTTTAGTATAAATGTGTAGTCGCGTGTACGTGATTCCCGCTTGCTTTTAACATACGTCCAAAACTGATTAATGTTATTCTTAACTCCATTTTCCAGACAATGAATGTAAACAGCATAAGCCATTCGTAATTTTGTTTTTAGTTCCGATCTAAGCTGTCTAAATCTTTCATCATAATATTTCGAAAAACGTCTTTTTGCAGCACACTTTTTCTTAATTTTTATGGTTTGGATAATATCTCGAGAGAACCATACTGGATATTTGGATTTTCGAATGAATTTCTGCTTAGGTACACAATTTTCAAAACATTTGTAGAATGAAGAATAAAAGAAATCAACAGCATGATCAACATCCTTAAATGTGTACAGTAAACTCCAGTCTAAATCTCGTATGTTGCAATAGAGTCTAAAAAAATCAGCCTTTTTGAAGTTGTAATATTCACGATTAATTCTAGGAAGCAATGGAACCTTTTTAATGGGTGGTATTGCTAAATAAAGTGCAGGGTGATGTAAGTCTTCAGGTACCAACGGGAATTCTGCGTGCTTTAAATCAATTTGAATATTACCTAAAACCAAATCCAATGTCTTGAAATTAGAATTTTGAATATTGTTGTGCGATGTTAATCCAAGATACGAGATGAACTGGAATAAACGACGACAGACCGTGGACCCTTCATTAAAATTATAACCGGCGTTGCTAATTTCAGGTACGTTGAAATCGCCCACGATCAGGCAGTCAGATGTTATAAGACTATCAACGTTTTCAATGTAATTAAAGTATCCTTCATATACAGAGAGTTTAGAGGAGGGGGTAATGTAAACAACATTTATGAATAATTTACGAGTATGACCCTGAATGTAAAGAGTTAAGGATTCGCATTGTTGTTCATTATAGATAGAGCATAATTTGGATTTATACCCCTTTTTGACTGCTACGGCTACTCCTCCACCTCTAGACTTCCCAGATATAAACATATCCCTATCATTTCTGAACATTACATAACGATCATCGCATAACTCACTATCCTTAATATCCTGACCCAAGAAACTCTCTGTTAATACAATTATATCATAGTCACAACAAAGTAGATTTTTAAGAAACACGTCAGTTTTTGTCCTTAGGCCCCGAACATTTTGATAATAAATGGACAATTCATTTACAGACATTAGTATACAATAAAAATATAGTGAATAAAAAACTGATATAACTAAATATAAATCAATAATGCGTACCAAAGTATTAAGAGGAGCCAACGAACAATTAAATACATTTCTGTGCCAGTACATCGAAATCACAACTTACTCAGGTCCTCGTTAGTACTGATGACATGAATTGGACTCCCTTCTAATTTCCTAATCATGATCTTTCCACTTCTACTAACCCAAAGGTATTTATAGCTCTTTTCCCGCTGCAGTTGCTTAGTCTTTGCAAATAACACTCTTCTAGCTGGGGTAAGTGATTGATTAATATATATTGGGCTGGAAGTTGACATACCAAGGTGTGTTGTAGAAAGGGTCCGCTTAACCTTTCGTTTGGCAAGAAATTGCTCCTTGTGGGTCCTTCTAACAAATTTAACAATAATTCCTGAAGTGGGACGATTGTGAGCCTTTTTTAGACGATGACAGGCATCAATCATGTCCTCCTTCAAATCTAAATCTAAAGCCTTGCCTATATTAATGACAGTCTGTACGACATCTTCATTAGGGGACTCGGGAACACCAAATATTTCCACAGTGTTTGACCTTGAATATTGCTCAAGGTCATCACACCTCGATGCAAGATTATTTGCTACATTCGTCAGACGTCTGTTTTCTGATACTAAATTGTCTATGATTGTTTGTTGCCTATCAATAATTTCCTGCTGTTTACTGATAAGTTTGCTACTTTCATCCAATCTGTCATGACAGGCATCAATAGATTTCCCCAGTTGCCTCTCAATGTCAGTAGTAGACTTGTTTACACTGTCCAACTTCTCCTGCATAGATAGTAATAGTTTGTATATTTCACCAACAGATGGCACCACGGACGCTGGCTGGTTTTCACTATGTAAACTCTCACGCCTCTTACTATAGCACTGTTTACACCTCCATAATTGGCTCTGCGATCGCATATACTCTACATCCGCTTCTTTGAGATTCACACATTTACTGTGAAACCAATTATTACATTCACTGCACTGAATTTTGGCTGTTACGTCTTGTCTAGGCACTGCCTTTGAACATTCCAAGCAGGTACTCATCGCTACACTCTTTGGATATACAGTATCGACTTGAAAGGCAAAGATGTGACAGTGAGGATACCCCTATACTTCAGTTGAATTAGGTTGGTAATACTGGTGTTCTAGTGTTTACATGCACATAACGACTATAAACACTGCTCAATTTGGCAATTATGTGAATATCTACCGGTTTACATTATATATTAAATATTCCTGAGTAACTTACTGCACTCGTAGACACATGTTTAAGTCGTTCCACTTAAAAATTCACCAGAAACAACTCTATTTACACGGAGCACAAACTGACCCGACCGCCTTACACCATTGCCATTGCCAGGCTTATACAATGTACCTTTTTATGTACGGCCTGAATTTCCGAAGAGGCAAGATCTTGGCGTCCCCTGGCAGCGCGTTCCATAACCGCGCAGAGCGACCGTAGAGACCTGTCAGTTAATCTTTGCTACGTGCGAAGGGCGGCACGAGAGTTACACCTCATCCTCTCCGAACTGAGCGATATGCCAATGACAGTCGGCAGAAGGGGTCAATATTAATGGAACCTGTAAGGGATTTTTTGAGAAAAATTAGATCAATTTGCTTGGCTGTTGCCTCTATAGATGGAACGCTGTACACGCTGGAGCTTGTTCGTGTTTTCGCTGTAGTGGGATGCCAAGCAGGTAAGCCGTACGTTAATATCGGGCGGACCATAACTCCGATTAAATTATAACACTACTACTATTGGTGCTGTGATAGGGAAGAAGTGTCAGGAATGGGTCGAGAAGTGGTTCTAAAATAAAATAAAAATAATTTAAAAAAAACGCCCTTTGAATCTCTCAGGAGGTCCATTGTCGAGACCATCTTTGGCCCAACACTGCACAGTTAACCCCTGGGATTTCTGCAGTCTACTGCATATGGGTATAATCACTCGGTGTAGTCTTACGAACACCCTGTTCTCTTTATATAGCCCCACGAAGACCCTGAAGACGGAAATAGCAATACAATCTTCCACAAGTATAGCGCGTGGCTTGGTCGAACTTCTTCCGCCATTTTTGGATTGTGGAATGCTGCACGGAATTTATATTGTGTTGGCAAGAACGTTTGTCGCCCTTTGCTCCCAAGTGCCATTGTGGGTTCTTGTGTTGTTTTTTCTCCCAGGAGAGTCAGGAAGTTATGTAACAGCTAATAGAATGCCGAAGAAATGTGCTGAATGTGTAGTGTTAGAGAGATTTACTGATTAGTAGTTAATATACACACATCAAAAAAAGTTTTGCATCACCTCGGTTCCAAGAGTTCCGGAACCGTTAAATACAAAGGGAATAGAGATCAACACAAACAACATTTCAGCTCGTTTTATTGCTCATGAGACCCACACATTGCATGTTGTACCATCATACAGCTAGACTTTCAGCATTTGTGGTCCAGATTGCAGTACACACCACTACCTCTAATACCCAGTAGCACGTCCTCTTGCATTGATGCATGCCTGTATTCGCCGTGGCATACTATCCACAAGTTCATCAAGACACTGTTGGTCCAAATTGTCCCACTCCTCAACGACAATTCGGCGTAAATCTCTCAGAGTGGTTGGTGGGTCAAGACGTCCATAAACAGCCCTTTTCAACATATCCCAGGCATGTTCGATAGGGTTCATGTCTGGCGAACATGCTGGCCACTGTAGTCGAGCGATGTCGTTATCATGAAGGAACGCATTCACAAGATGTGCACGATGAGGTCGAGAATTGTCGTCCATGAAGACAAATGCCTCTCCAATATTCTGCCGATATGGTTGCACTATGGGTCGGAGGATGTCATTCAGGTATCGTAAAGCCGTTTCGGAGCCTTCCATGACCACCAGTGGCGTACGTCGGCCCCACATAATGCCACCCCAAAACATCAGGGAACCACCACCTTGCTGCACTCGCTGGACAGTGTGTCTAAGACGTTCAGCCTGACCAGGGTGCCTCCAAACACGTCTCCGACGATTGTCTGGTTGAAGGCATATGCGACACTCATCGGTGAAGAGAACGTGATGCCAATTCCGTGGGGTCCATTCAGCATGTTGTTGGGCCCATCTGTACCGCGCTGCATGGTGTCGGGGTTGCAAATCTGGACCTCGCCATGGACGTCGGGAGTGAAGTTGCGCATCATGCAGCCTATTGCGCACAGTTTGAGTTGAAACACGACGTCCTGTGGCTGAACGAAACGCATTATTCAACATGGTGGCATTGCTGTCAGGGTTCCTCCGAGCGGCAATCCGTAAGTAGCGGTCATCCACTACAGTAGTAGCCCTTGGGCGGCCTGAGCGAGGCCTGTCATCGACAGTTCCTGTATCTCTGTACCTCCTCCATGTCCGAACAACATCGCTTTGGTTCACTCTGAGACGCCTGGAAACTTCCCTTGTTGAGAGCCCTTCTTGACACAAAGTAACAATGCGGACGCGATCGAACTGCGGTATTGACCTTCTAGGCATGGTAGAACTACAGACAACATGAGCAGCGTACCTTCGTCCTGGTGGAATGACTGGAACTGATCGGCTGTCGTACCCCCTCCGTCTAATAGGCCCTGCTCATGCATGGTTGTTTACATCTTTGAGCAGTTTTAGTGACATCTATGAACAGTCAAAGGGACTGTATCTTGGATACAATATACACAGTCAACGTCTATATGCCGGAGATCTGGGAACCGAGGTGATGCAAAACTTTTTTTGATGTGTGTATTAATTTCAGAGATATTTGAGGTCATGAATTTCACGTGCGAACTGTTCCCCACGTGGGACATTAACTGTGATTTATGTTCGGATATGGTGAGTGTAGCTTTTCTCGGGGTTTTCCCACACTCTCTCCAGGCAATTGCCGGGTTTTGGTGGCGTAGTTGGTAGCATGCTGAACTGCTGTTCCCAAGATAGCGAGTTCAAACCCGGCCGAAGTCGTCGGATTTTTTAAAGACCGTTAAAATCCTTCAGTATGCCTTCCTTCGGAGGGGAAGTAAAGCCTGTGGTCCCATGACATGTAAAAGATCCTTCCAGAGACTAAACTTATGTGAAGCTAAATTTCTAGGTTAGATTTCGTTGGAACGCTCTATCAAAGTTCCAACGTTCACTACTAGGTTTCATTGATATCTGGTAGCGAAAGTTGGAACTACTTGAAATTGAACGGAACTTGTAACTCACCATATGGGTGTCCACTTGAAGCAGCTACAGCCTCTGGCGATCCGAACATGTTCTCGGACACTCCCGATACTAAAAGCCATACGATAAATAAATAGTAACCGTATTTCAAGACCCGAGGCACCTACCCCATATACGCACAGGTTATCAGACAAGTTCAACACACACCGAAGAACATGGGCTGGTGGAAGGGGGCCATTCTGAATTCTCTCCATCCCCCTTGTCAGCTCGCTAAGATGTTGGATGAAATCAAATATATAAAACGCTAATTAGTTTGTTTAACAAAACAAAGCTCTTAAGGGGGGACATACACCTTTAAGGATCCGAAAATCATGTATATTTCACTTATTATTCCTCAGCAACAGAAAGTATTAAAGAAATGTAATTTGTTCTGCCAATCACACTATGCTTTGCCAATATGTTCGTGTATTTACAAGTCATATGGCGAATGCATTTCCGCAAATTAGGCATTTAAAATGGCGGCTGCATATTGTGCACTGATCCACCGTTCTAATATTTTACACAAATATCATTGTTTTTCAAAAATTATTTTTTCATTGTATTTACTAATACGGTAGCTAGAGATTGACCTAGAATCATTGGAATCTATTAAGAAAAAATATTTTTTTAAATGCTTATATTAAAGTGTAACTTTTTAGCAATTTTTTTCACTGAATATTTTTTTTAAACCGAAACTATGACATGTACAACAACAGTGTTCTAGGTCATATTGTTCTTCCCTATAATATACACTTGTATACTAAATTTCACTTCATTTTCTTGAAAACTCTGGCAGTTACTAAGGAAACGGATTTGAAAATCCAAGTTTCGGGAAACGAGCAACAAAGTTACCAATGTGTTGGCGAACTTCCTAAACTCCCCTGCACGTTTTTGGTCATAACTTCAAAAGTATTATACGTATCAAAGAAATTGTTGCAGTGATTTGAAGAGGAAGAATCAATAAACGTAGAAAAAAAATGAAAAATGACAAATTTTGATTCTTAAAGTTGTAGATCCCCCCTTAAACCAGACGGAGCTAGAAAGTGCCTTTGTGCCAAAGTCTTCCCAATAGTCTCAATAAAACAGGAAAAATCTGGCATTTCTTGAAAAGTCAACGGAAATATATTTATTTGTTCATACAGTGCTTTTAAACAAACAAACAAACAAACAAGACAGTAGCCCTTGTCAGAACTGTGCCGCGCGGAGCCAGCCTAACAGTAAAGCCGGGCGGTGGTGTATACAAATGGGACGTCACAAGTAACCGATCGTATTAAGTTACATTTCAATATAAAGAAAAGCAACAGCGATGAATTGTACTCTGATTTCATCAATATCGACATTTGTTTAAAAAGTACCTTTAAAGAAATAAACAAGGCTGTTGCCACTGCCCGAAGTGTGTCGCGTTGAGCCCGCATAACGGTAAAGCTGGGCAGATGGTTTGACACATGCGAGATTTCTCGCACAGGCCTCTAGTATTTACTAATTTATGTACATCAAACCAAACCAAACTCCTTGGCACTACAGCCCATGAATGACCTAGGCCTAGCAAGCGATGGCTGCCCAGCCATTTGGGCTGCAGATTATGGGATGACGCGTGGTCAGCGTGTCAGGTCCGCTCGGCCGGTAATCTTGGTCTCTGTGACTGGGGCATTGCCTCACTGTCAGACAGCTACTCAATTGTCCTCACGAAGCTGGGTGCACCCCGTTCCAGCCCTCACGCCAGTTTCTAAAATCACTGACTCCAACGGGAATCGAACCTGGAGACTCCGAGTGCGAGGCATGCGAGCTACCCCAACACCTCTGTTACAAAATAGCTAACTTTTCTACTTCAAAATAATATGAAGGTACAATTTTAATTTTTGTAGTTGCGATGCAGGAAAATATATTATCCCAACTCTGATTTCTTAGCTGACGATGTGATGCCTTGTGGTGTAGCGGCTAGCACTCTTGGCTGTCGCCTCGGAGGTCCGGGTTCGATTCCCGGTTCTGCCAAGAAATTTAATTCTGGTCTGAGGGCTGTAGGTAAAACTGAGAAGAGGTGATTTCAGATTCTCACCTTAGCCATCTTAGAAGTGTTTTTTCCACTTCGACTCGAGGCAAATGCCGGGAAGGTCCCCAGTGTACATGGGTATGTGTGGCATTTTTGTCTGATAACCTTTATTATTGTAATGACTGCGTTCGTGTGTGTATTTGTAAGTCAGGTGATGAATGGGATGGAGGCGGCCGTGGCGTTAAGACATAGTTGACGAACACGTGTTGTCATGGAAACCACTGTGTCGGAAATTTGTGCTAGCTAATCAAAGATAACCCCCCCCCCCCTCAGCTCTAAAACATACCCATGTTCAAAACATTGTCGTTAAAACAAAAGAAAAACCTTTCCTCCCCCCTCCAAATTTAATAATTTATGTCTCCTGAACTAATGGAAGATGACCTCGATATTCTGCTCCTGAAAACAGCAATCATCACCACTACCATTAAGTAACGTAAAATGCATTAATTCCTAAATTTGTTTGAAAGAGCACAGCGGTCTTCGGAGGGCATGACCCCCCACCACACTAGTTTTTGTCTCTCTGAGGAGGAGCTCGCAGCTCACATCTCTAAATGGACCTCGCTAACGATACATTATTCATCATCCCAGTTTCTCGAACAATGCTGATGTAGATTAATGACTTGGCGGATGATGGATAGATGATTGTCTTCTAGCGGGTTTTGTAGAAAAGTCAACAATAACCGGCTGCTTAATTATCTGTAAAGAAGAACAGGTCTATTACTAACGTGCAGAAACCAACCTGGATGCTGAGAATTAGTGCAAGTACAGTAGGCTATTTGTTGATCAACGTTAACCGAAAGTTATCAACCCAATAGACCGGGGTCTCGCCGGGGTTGGTCCCTAACTATAGGCCACAGCCGCTACCTTCCAACTCCTCGTCCTTACATTCCAACTTCCCTCCTTCCCTCCCCAGCGGTAATTGTAGCTCACCCATTGGGTGTCCGTCTCGAAGCAGCTACAAAACTGGCGAGCCGAACATGTCCTCGGACACTCCCGGCACTAAAAGCCATACGCTAAAAAAAAAACCGGGGTCTCCACTGTCAGTCATCCATGAAATGATTTTCCGTGGTTTCCCATTTTCAACTCCGGGTAAATGCCAGGATGGTACTTTCTAATAGGCCACGATCTTTTCTTACCCAGTGGCTCAGGGGTAACGTTCTCGCTTGCTGGGCCCAAGGTTGCAGGTTCGTATCCTGACGCAGCCAGCTGGCATTTGAGGGTGCGCAAATGTGAGGGAGCCGTGTCCGTAGATTTACTGGCACGTTAAAGATCCCCTTCGGGGCAAAATTCTGGCACCCCGGCGTCTCTAAAAGCCAGTGTAGTTAAAAGGGACGTAAAACCAATAACATTATTATTATTTTTCTTACCCAGTGTCATTCATGTTCATATTTTGATATGTGCATTGTTAAGTACCATATTTTAAATGCAAAATGTATGCTTCTGATACGAATAAATAAATTCATGTTCATTGATTTCATCTCTCATTAACTTCAGTGATAGGTTTGGGGTCAGGAAGGGCACCCAGCCGTAAACACCAGCCGCAAACATCAGCCGCCACATGTGAGGGAAAGATAATCTTACTGTTCCACCCTTTAAGACAATAATAATAATGATAATAATAATAATAATAATAATAATAATCGTCATCATCATCATCGGCCACACATAAACTGCACCCTTGACACCTTATTTTCGATCCTGTAGAAACGGCGGTAGCAAAGAGGGTGGTGCGGCAGACATTACATTAGTCTACACACTCTTACGTTATGAACCAGAAGGTTTGATTGGGTCTCATGCGGAGGCCTTTACTGAAAAGATTTTACTGCAGTAGATATATTCATTTTTATACATGATCCATTTTAATTTTCTTTAAAAGAAATGAGAATATTCTCAACGTAATCGTTTTCTCAAAGTATCCTTTAACGCGGCTCCTGGTGGTGTGTGCATTACCGCACGGTTGGCAACCTTCATTTTAGCCATTTTCAGTGATATCTAAAGCGAACCGGTACGATAAGAAGCCGGTATATAATAATATCGCATGGCCTCGGATGTCGGGTGCAAGCTTTGTTATTTGTCACCCAGAGGGTAGCTTGCATGTCGAATTTCGTTGTTCCTTGAAGCACTATGAAAGTCAAGGAGGTTATATATCTAAGCTCCTTGAACACTATAGTGCTTTCTAGTAGAGATATGAGGAACTTTGTGTTAGCGGAAACTCCCGAGATTAATTTTGCCAATATGAACACGGCCTACCGAAATCAAATGGGTTCTTTGACATGCCAACATCGTATGACATGCGTATCGTAATTTTTGCCGCCTTTCAAAAATCACTTACCACGGCCAGTAGCGAACCTGCAAGATTGGGGTTAGTAGACCGACACGTTAACCACTCACCCACCGTGGCAAGCTAAGAGGCCGGTGATAAAATGGGTATGCTTGTGATAGCTGGGGCTATCCGCAAGTTTGTTGTCATGTTTGGGCAGTTGGCGGGTGATGCATAACGATTTTTGATGAGTGTATGTGAATAAAGCCATATTTGGATAGAACAAGTCAGTAGGAATCCATGCCACGCTCGTGTTACAGCGCTTCCAGCAGGGTGCCCCATTCAAAGGTCTCCTTTAAATAACCGTGTATTTTCATTTCTACTCGTCCGCCTCGTGGCGCAGTGGCTAACATTCATGGGTGTCACCTCAGGTCTGGGTTCGATTCCCGGCTCTGCCAAGAAATGTAGTTCTGTTTTGAGAGCTGGAACGGAGTACACTCATCCTCGTGAAGCAAAACTGAGAAGAGGTGAGTTTGATTCCCACTTCAGACATCCTGGAAGTGGTTTTCCAGGCAAATACCGGACTTGTTCGTAACTTAAGTGCATGGCCGCCTCCTTCCCAATCCACACCTGAATTACAAAGACACACACTACTAAAGCCACCACAATAACAGAGATTATCAGACAAATTCTATACACATCTGAGTACATGGGGCAAGTGACCAAGATGTCCAAGCCTTTCAATTGAAACAACAACAACAAGTATTTATATTCGACATTATTTCCGTTTCTAGCGGTGAGAATGACCCATATGTTGTGAATAGATTTCACGGACAGATGCTTCTCTTTATCCCAAATCAGAGGAGTTAATGAGATATGACACGAATGAAGTTTCAGTAGCATATATCTATACTAATATAATAAAGCTGAAGAGTTTGTGTGTTTGTTTGTGTGTTTATGTGTTTAAACGCGCTAATCTCTGGAACTACCAGTCGGATTCGAAAAATTCTTTTTGTATATGATAGCCTGATTCAAGAGGAATAGTTTAGACTATGTAGCATTAGGTTCACCTCTCAGGTACGGTAACCTTAAAGATTGATTTTTGATCAGTAAGTCGGAAGAACAAGCGCTCCAGAACGGCTTCAATAATACCGAAGTCCATTGTTGCCATGTAATGCGGGCCGCATCACGTCGCCCCTGGTGCAGAATTGCGAGCTGCTTATAAATTACAGTCACGGGGAGTAATTCGTGCAAAAAGATTTCTTAAGCCCCTTAAAACAGTTATCATCATGACAATAGTATGCCTCTGTATAAGGGCGATGGTGTTGGTGCAGTATACTGAGGTTATCAGCTGCAATAAGCGTTGGTGCTTTCAAATTTACTTTCATTTATTCCGATCCTTATCCTTGAGCGCTCCAGTTCTGTAAAATATAAATACACTGGGCGAAGCCGGGCACTACTGCTAGTTATTATATGTGAGCCGAATGGCCATAGCAGGGTATTTTAAACAGTAGCCTATATGAAACTGGGCAAAGTGTTGAAAGAAAGTGGTCGTAATTTTTAGGAAGGTACGTACATTTCAGTGGAGATGAAAATAGGAAACTACAGAAAAGGGCAGCCAACGGCGGCGTTCGAACCTACTCGTATCCCGAGTCCGAAGATATCTTGTTCCATGGTGTTGCGTGTTAAATCAGTGAATTACTTTGGGGTTCCCCTTTGAATAACTACAGTAGGCCTATATTGAAATAAAATGAAGCCTAAATTTAGTTTAGGATCAGCTTAGCTCTCATTCGAAATCTATATCCCTATATCAATAGTGGAGAATCAATCAATCAATCAATCAATCAATTATATGGATGGGAAAAACTAAATTAGATGATGATCCCAATCATAAAATATAGCCAAAGATGTCATAAATATCTTATTTCTAGGCAAAAATAAGAGAGACAGTCATATTCTAGACTGTTCATCAAGAAGTCGGTGTGGAAAGCCTTTCCAGGTTGTCAGTCTCTGTTTGTAGAATAAATTATATCTTACTGACGATGCTGTATAAGCCGCATGTGGTAGGCATTTAATTTATCCGCCCTCTTTTCGCATCTGATTCAATTACGTTGTTTATCATGCAAATAAGTGTGCTGAGAACGGACAGCAGAGAAGTGACCGCAATTTGTGCTGTCGCGTGACATGCGATTAATTTCAATTCACGACATTCCTTATGCACTGCTATTGATACCCCTCATTTGAACCAAGTGAAGAGCTATGCATTATAAATTGAATGTTGTGATATAAAGTGCTGACGTCTCTTTGACTCTTTGACTCACCTTGCGTTTTAAAGGTAACCCTGTTTTAGACTTCTTTTCACGTTTGCAAACGAGAAGAAAAACTTTTTTAAGAGACCATCTTCTGTCATTAAGTGTGCGTTTGTGTGCTCAACTGCTTCTGAACCTTGAACCGATTTACCAGTTCTATACAAATCATGTATGTATATTTAAGGATATTTGAAATTTGATTGATTTGATGTCCCAGTGCTGCCAATTGTGGATGTTATCCGACATCATATTTTGAACGGCCCAACTAAAATTGACAAAAATATGTGTTTTGGAAGAACTGCTGGTAGACATAGGCTACGCATATTTAACTTCTTGAAATTTTCAGCCCTTCCAAGTGTGATAAAAGTATGTGGTTGCAATTTGACTATGACTTAACAATTATATTTTAACGCCTGATAACATCTCAATTGAATAGTTTCTGCCAAACTGAAATGGTTCCCTGCCGAAGATATAATTTTATCCTTGAGTAACTTGAACTCTACCAACTTCAATGTTAATAATTAGAACGAAAGTACTTCATACAGACGATTACACTGACCCATTTTAAAGGTTCCACTGCTTATAAAAGTTGGTAGCCTACACGATTACTTTTACCCGTTACTTTTTAATAACATTTCAAGGGCTGATACAATTCGATTCACTAGCAACTACAATAGCAATGATGCCCGTTGTAGGAGAAACACAATGGACTCTAGGAATCGTTTAGCCTATTGGTATTTATACAATTTTCCTTAAAACGATAAAATACAACATGCAGAAGTGTTTACAAGATGCTAATCCTACACCCCAATGCAGCAATCACAATAACACACGCAAAGGGGACGGATTTAGGTCCCCAGTTATAACAAAATTGGTGACGGATCCTGACCAAACGACTATAGCCACACGGCTGTATATAAGTAGTATGCAATATTTAAGCAGTAGGCCTAATGTATAATTATTAATCGCTAAATATTGGAAATCTTACTGAGAGGCGTCAATATAACTATTCAAAGTTGATTCATTCATCTACACTCACCCAAGCATACGCGGATAAATGACCACGATATCCAAGCCCCTCAAATGATATAACAATAACAACAAGCTAAAATACACGGACAAAATACCTGTTCCTCTTAGTTTTCTAGGTTATTTTGTTTTATCGCTTATTTTTGTATGATTTTGTCTGTTTATCTCTACCGGAATAGCTCAGCGCGTTATCTCCAGACTTGGGAGATGATTGCGCTCGAACCTTAACGCCGGACGTCCGTGAAATGGTTTTCCGTGAGGTGATGGCCCGTTCACGACCGCTTCCATCCAACTGCTTGCCCAGATTCATACATCTTTATTAATTTCGTCTCACATTGTCTCCTCTGATGAGGTTGGTGCCAGGAAGGACATCCAGTCGTAAAAGCCATTCGCTTCATAGAGACTTACCTCATGGGTTTAATACGGGGTTGAAATACTCGTACGTTCACATAACAGTACGTGGTGTTTTTTTATTTCTTAGCAAGCTTAAATAAAATAGGCCTAGAGATCAGCTTGTTGTATTTTGTTGTTGTTGCTTATTTTAGGGGCTGCGGTATCGTGGTCACATAGTCCCGTGTATTTGGGTTTGTGTGTGGAATTTGTGTGATAACCTGTGTTATTTGTATGACTGTACGAGTGTGTGTATTTGTAAATTGGGAACAGGAGTGGGAAGGAGTAGAAGTGGGGGGAAACCACTGAAAATCACCTCCAGGATGGCTGAGGTGGGAATTGAACTCCACTTCTCAGTTTTCCTTCACGAGGCTGAGTGTACCCCGTTACAGCCCTCGCTTCCAATCTACACACCTTTGAAGAGGCTAGTCCTAGTCAGTGGAGAGCTGCTTGCATCACCGCAAACCAATCTCAGGATTGATGATCCTTGACAATGAGGATGACTGACGAATGAAACTCATTTTTTGACCGTCCTATGTACTAAAGGGCAACAAAAGCTCTCACGGAGACACTGTATATTACAGCCAGATACAGTATAAGGATACACAGTAGTAGAGCACTGATACTCATAATTATCATTCTTATCCAATCACTTGTTCTTACGGTACACCAGGACACGGAAGAGCTCTTCATCCAGTTTCTGAAACCAATCCAAAAAGCTCCTTGGTAGTAAGTGTGCTACAGAAGCTGACAACATTTACTGACACGGGTATTCTGGTGAGGAAATCAACCAGAAGCACGCTCTTATAGCCTCAACAGTCCATCACCATACCTTTCTTCCCAGATAGAACTGTTCGGAATTTCTTGTAAGGTGGACTCGAAGTGTGTGTCCATGACATTGTCTCCGAAGTCGCATGATGCACAACGTTTCATCTCCTGTCACTATACTACAAAACAGGATACACTACGCACGGCCACTTACTTTCCATTATTCTGGTCTTAGTTAAAAGTTCACACATTACATTATACATCACAATAACTCAGGTTATCAGACCAATTCTACACACACAGATCCAAGTACATGGATCTGAAGACCACGATATTCCAGCCCCCAAACGAGGCTACTGCTACTACTGCTATTGGCTTAAATAAACAAACTGTAAACTACTACTACTACTAAATATAACAGTGTCTGGTATTCGTAATGCATCAGGTTTCTCCACAACACTGAAATGTATTACACATCGACTTCGCCTTTATAACCATTGGTACGAACTATATTTTGTTTTTGGGGCTAATTCTGGAGACAGTAGGGGGCGTGGAGGGTTGAGAATAGGAGACAGAGGTTCTCCGGTCCACAAATCAGCTGACAGCTGCTAATTGGCTTCCATATGTCCTTCCTTCGAGAGGGGATCTGCTTACAGCTAAAACATGTTAACCGATTTTTAGACGGTGTGTTGGTCCTTCTGGGGATTACAAGATACAGTATAAGGAAAAAATGTTGACTGATACTTTGGTCACAATTAGTGTTTGGAATAAAGGTAGATGTTGATCTCCTAAAATTACCACTTTCAATGAAATGCCCTCCATTTATGGCTATATGTTCTAAAGTGACTTAATCAGACTTAACTTGGGTGTTTTAAACGGCTGTATAAGAATATCAGTTACATGTTGTATTCACTGGAAAATTATTCTTTAAACAATAACAAAATCCTACTTAGAGACGTGAAATTAACTATGTCTGCAAATGACCTTGAACAAAATCCTAATTGACTTGAATGAACCTAGAACGCAGAAAGAGAAACATTTATTTTTCAATGTTTGATTTGATCAAAATCCTATGCATTCAAATTTCAACCAAAATACAAAATTTCAATTAAGAAAAGAATAAAAGGGTAATTAAAACAATTCATTGTCACAAGATGGTCCGTGAGAATCTTTTGCATATTGAAAATGTTTGTTGTGTTATGAAAGGATAACTTATCTGCAATATGTTGAGTATGTGTTGGTTGTATTTAAGAATAATATAATGAATTAAGACTAGCCTGTGTAAAGTTCTTCAAATTAGTAAATAATAAGGTAAAGTGCCCAATTACTGTCTCCATAAGCAAATTTTTTAAGTCTGAAAATGCATTTGAAATTATAAATAATTAAGAAACTGATTTAAGCAACTCAGCAACTAGCATTGCAGGTGTGATTCTACTAAATACATCTTTCTAACCAAAAAATAAATAAATAATCAAACGAACGCAAATTTTGATATTCGAAATAAGGCATCCTAATTCTGTCCACCCTATCCAGTTATTAGCTATTCATTTACTTTATAAAGCATTTATTGTAATAGTCTTAATAGGCTGTCTCTTATAGTAAATGTATTGAGATGTAAGTAATATGTTTCCTATCCAGTCAAAAATCGTAATAACCACGGTAAAACCCAGGAAGACTGACGAGGGAATAGGACACACCTTTTATCAATTTTGCCTCACGAGGCTGAGTGTACTCCGTTCCAGCCCTCAGGCCAGAATTAAATTTGAAAAACGCAATGGGGACGGATTTATGTCTTCAGTTATAACAAAATTGATGACGGATCCTGACCAAACGACTATAGCCACATGGCTGTATATAAGTAGTATGCAATATTTAAGCAGTAATGTATAATTATGAATCGCTAAATTATGTAAATATTACTGAGAGGCGTCAATATAACTATTCAAGGGTGATTTGTCACTCTTGCAACCTCTCACAATAATTACTATATTCAAAAAATTATAGCGTAAACGAGCAGAATGAAGCAGGTGTGTCACTGCCAGTAGTAAACTGAATGGTTCTGAAGAGTTTCCTGCTCCTCTGGGCCAATAACCTAGATGTTAGGCCCCTTAAAACAACAATTATCATCATCATCATCATCCTGCTCCTCTCGGAATAAAGTAGCAGTGAACACGGAAGTTAAAGTGGGGGACGAATTAAGGCGAGAGGTTGGATTTCGGGCACTTTACCTTAATTCTTGAAAAAGAGCAATGCCTAATCAGCACAAAGTAGTAAAGATGTATGATACTGGCAAATAAAAATGCAATCTTTTCCTTCGCCACAATGTAGAATGGGTTTTCTATATCGTTGGGAATCATTTTATTGTGATTAGAAAATATATTTACATTTCATTTATATCCACGCACGATGTGATCCGTGTGATCCACGATAGCTACCTGAAGTAGCTGAGCCATTTGTAACCTATTGACGATGAAAGATGTGACGTGTAAGGCATCACACCTTCTTTACTATGAGGCTCGGGAAAATATGGTCATGTGTTCAACGTTGTTTCTCGACCGTCCCTTACCCCATAAAGAATAGGCACTCATCTTTTGAACCGTCCAAGAGGTAGAGGCAGTGTTATTTCCATGTCACTACTGGAGATCATAATTTTCTTGGTCCATCTAGTTGGGAAGCTAAGGCACTACCTGTTGTGCTACGAAGGCTCAATGCATCATGTAACGCACATCTATTATACTTTTAAATTGTTCCGTTGTAACTATTATTAGTAACGGAACAAGAATACTCGCATGTTTTGTATAGCAGAGTTAAATACTGTAGCAAGCGTGTGGCACAAGAAGTAACCCTGATATACAGTACCATTAATCCCAACTAGAACAAGCAACGTATTGGATTTCTTCCCGGAAAACTACTAGTGATTGGTAGATGTGATCCACAATAGCCTTTGTTTATATTTTAGAACACAATGAAGTAGCTCCATTACTACTCGGAGTGTTTTAGACATAAAAAATGTATTATTTCTTAGCATCGTTTTGGTAAAAATTTCCGTATGTTCAAAGCCAATAAGAATAGAAACGTGTTTCAATTCCCATCTGTGATGCCAGTTCACATGATTAAAGGAAAGGTTACAGGTTCCATTTCAAATTCTTATTGATACATCACACTATGCACATTATCTACAATTAGGATACGTCAAGGTGCGCGTTCCAGCATCACAGAAATGGATTTTATGAATGCCAATTAGGCTATCTAATGCAAGTTTTTTTTGCCATATTCAAGCCGACATATTTGGTTAATTATTCCGAAATGTCTTGAAAATATTTTGTGCATAAGAAATAGCATGGCATCAGGGACCAAGAGGTCCTACCTGGAGTTCTGCGTTGCCACTCCATGGATCTGCAGAATTTAGCAGTGATATCAGCGGCCGTTATGAGTAAAATTTGCTACAATCATTTCATGCAAATTCCTGAGGTTCAAGTCCTGGAGTAGCAATACCGAAACGTAAACGAAATAATTACTTGCTCACCTAACCATTCTATCATGTGATATTACGTCGATGCTGCACTCCTCAAAACAATATCAGAATATCGCCTTCGGAAATTACACAGTAAAATAGCTTCAGGTGAGCAGATACCGCAGTGCTACGTCCCTGAACGGATACATAAGCCGAGGATGGCGAAGTACCTGGCCACCATGATCATCGGTCCTTAACCATAACACTAAGAGCATATTTATGCTACACCAGTTGAAAGTGAATAGTATCTGGTAACAACGATCGCTATTGCAACTTCTTCTTCTTCTTCCTCGCGTTGTCCCGCTGGTGCAGGGTCCGCTTTTTTGATCATTGACCTCCATTTTGTCCGGTTTCGTGCGTCAGCTGGATTTAGGCCGGTAATTTTTAAGTAACCATTTATTGTGTCTTGCCAACGCTGCCTCTGGGGCGTTGGCCTTCAACTTCAAAATGAAGGACAGAGTTAGTAACAGTATCAGGCGCTGCTCGCGGGCATGGCCATACCATCGGAGCCGTTTCTCTCTCATTTTGTACACAATTGGGGCGACACCCATTTGCTCCCGAATTGTGTCGTTTCTGACATGATCAATAAGGGAGATGCCCATTGTCCAACGGAGCATTCTCATTTCCATGGCGTGCAGGCGACGTTCTGAATATTTGTCGGATGGTCGACATTAAACTCCATACAGCGCAACTGGCCGTACCACTGTCCGATATTTCTTCGATTTGAGACGAAGTGGCATTTTCTTGTCGCAAAGCTCACCCGTGACCTTCCACCGCAACCAGGTTGCGTTTACCCTGGCTCTTACTTCATCATTGAAGTTGCCATCACTCTGCAGACGAGATCCAAGGTACCTGAAGCATTCTGTCTTGACTAGATTTTGTCTAGCGACTTGAAAGGTACCGTCGCTTGGGTTTAACTACAGATACTCCGTCTTTTTCACATTCAGACATAGGCAATACTGGTGTAACCTATATTTTATGAGTTCCCCATGACAGTTTTAATGTAGGCTCGTAGGTTTATTATTTCTTTATATAATGTTATCGTGTTGGCAACGTGTTCAATTGCATTGGGCACGTCTGCAGGAGACGCAGTGTCATTATTATTATTATTACTATTATCATATACGTATACTTTTTATTATTAATTACAAGCTGTACCCGGCATGCGTTGCAATGCCAACCAAAGAAAGTGTTGGCGTTGAAATTCTGTTTCTTGAAGTGCTTTTGGATACACAACATGTTAACTGCCTCTAAGCTATCGTAAAATGGATTTTCTAATTTAGAACCATTCGTGGAAGCGTGCACAACAACTTTCAAAAGTTTCATCGCTGTCGCTCATTTGTTGAATCTATTCGTACGCTACCTGTTGTGAAATGGATTTACTAAGTCGAAACCCTTCCCTGGCGTGTACACAATAACTCATCAATGATTCATCGCAATCGGATGAATTTTATATGCACGTATACGGTGTTTTGTTTAAACGATTCGTGCGCTGTCACTCATTTGTTGAATCTACTCGTGCGCTACCTATTGAGAAATGTATTACTAAGTCGAAGCCCTTCCCTGGCGTGTACACAATAACTCATCAAGGTTTCATCGCAATCGAAGAATGTTATATGAACGCAATAGGGGATTTTGTTGAAACGCTTCGCGCGTCGTCACCCATTTGTTGCATCTACTCTTGCGCTACTTATTGTGAAATGGATTTACTAAGTCCCCTTCCCTGGCGGGTACACAATAACTGATCAATGTTTCATCGCAATCGGATGAATAGTATATGAACGCATACCTGATTTTGTTTAAACGATTCGCGCTCCGTCACTCATTTGTTGAATCTACTCGTATGCTACCTACTGTAAAATGTATTTACTAAGTTAGAAACCGTCACGTAAGTGTCCATAACATCTCACCCAAGTTTCATCGCTATCGGACTAATGGGATATGAAGACATAGGGGACTGTATTGAAACGCTCCGCATGTCGTCGTTCATTTGTCGAATCTACTCGTGTGCTACCTACTGTGAAATGTATTTACTAAGCCAGAAACCTTCCTTGGAGTGTCCACCATATTTCACCCAAGTTTCACCGCTAACGGCAGAATGGTATATAACCTTATACGGGACTTTGTTGAAACGCTTCGCGCGTCGTCCCTCATTTGTTGAATCAACTTGTTCGCTGCATATTGTATAGTGGATTTACTAAGCCAGAAATTTTCCATGACGTGTACACAACATCTCACCCAAGTTTCATCGCAATCGGATGAATGGTATGTGAACGTATACGGGACGTTGTCGAAACGCTTCGCGCGTAGTCACTCATTTGTTGAATATAAACGTGCGCTTCGTATGGTAAAATGGATTTACTTAGCCAGAAACCTTTCCTGGAGTGTACACAACAATTCACCAAACATTTATCACTATCAGACGACTGGTATATGACTTTATACGGGACTTTGTTGAAACGCTTCGCGTGTCATCGCTCATTTGTTGAATCTACTGGTGCGATACCTATTGTAAAATGTATGTACTAAGCCAGAATCCTTCCCTGGAGTGTACACAACATCTCACCCAAGTTTCATCGCTATCGGATGAATGGTATATGAAATTATATGGGACTTTGTTGAAACGCTTCGCGCGTCGTTGCTCATTTGTTGATTCTACTCGTGCTCTACCTATTTTTAAAGGGATTTACTAAGCTAGAAACCTTCCCTGGAGTGCACACAAAATCTCAGCCTAGTTTCATCGCTATCGGACGAATGGTATATTAACGCAAACGTGACTTTGTTGAAATGCTTCGCGCGTCGTAGCTCATTTGTTGAATCTACTCGTGCGCTGCCTATTGTAAAGTGGATGTACTAAGCCAGAAAATTTCCTTGCAGTGTACACAACATTTTACGCAAGTTTCATAGCTATCGGACGAATGGTATATGAATGCATACGGGACTTTGTTGAAACGCATTGCGTGTCATCGCTCATTTGTTGAATCTACTTGTGCATCTTCTGTGAAATGTATTCACTAATTTTGAAACCTTCACGTAAGTGTACACAACATCTCACTCAAGTTTCATCGCTATCGGACGAATGGTATATGATCACATACGGGACTTTGTTGAAATGCTTCGCGCATCGTCGCTCATTTGTTGAATCTACGCGTGCGCTACCTATTGTAAAATGGATTTACTAAGTCAGAAACCTTCCTTGGAGTGTACTCAACATCTCACCCAAGTTTCATCGCAATCGGACGAATGGTATATGAACGCATAGGAGACATACATACCCACCCACAGACAAACTATCACGTTACATTGATTTTTATATATATAGATTCAATGTATTTTAGGTAACTTTTGACGAGATTCTGGAGCTTGCTTTGATTCTATGTTGTAAAGAATATAGTATATTTCATTTGCACAGTTTTGGTACATTTAAGTACGGAGAATGGTGGGGGAGGTAATTGCCCGTCACGTGTTGGTGAGATATAAGTCTGTCGCTGGTCACGAGAAAGTATATGTGCCCTTGCAAGTGGTGCTACCTATCCAAAGGGCTAGAACTATGACAAACGAGCTCACTTGTGTCTGTTAGAAGATGGCCTTGTATGAGCTCTGGACGTGGCTGCTATCTGACGCCACGGTATGAACTACTGGATGTGTACGAGAAGGGAAGAAGCCCTTAGGCGTGGAAAAGGGTGTGTCAGACATCCGAGCAAGGGGACTGCTTGGAGTGGCTTGGGAACAATGTGACAATAGCGATTCTGAGAAGACTTCCTGGTATGAGGTGTGGCTTGAGGGAGAGCACTGCTGAGAGGATTGTTCCTCCAGGCATTGAGATGACTGGTTGGGTAGTGTGTCTCTCTTGAGCTGAGTGCTTCGTGTTTCTACGGAAAGCTAAAAGCTTGAAGACTGTACGGTACATCCGATTTGTTTTAGTATGGAGGGTACCACATGATTGCGTTCTTGCTGTTATGCCACAATCACAGTAGGGCTAATACCCATCAAGATAATTGTGCAACGTTGAAGAAGACCGTGAAATATAAAGGCATGGCTGACCAGTTTCAAAGTGGTGTAGAAACAAACTATACACATACGGCAGACGACCGCATTACCGGTAATGTGAAAACCAACTAATAAATCTTTACAGGCCTAAATATTATTGTTATTATATTATTATATTATATATTTTTTATTGCATTTCTTGTGTGTCACTCTTTGTTATTATATTTTTCCATTTCTTGCATGCAGCTTCAGAATATAGAGTAAATTTAAATTGGATAGTTTCTTTTTGGTTAGAAGCATGTAAACCTTCCTTCGTCTTTATTAATTTATAGGAGGTTTTGGTAAGGCCTATGTACGAGCCAGTCCTTTCAGAATATCTGCACACGCCCGGAGATAAGAAGAGTTTCAAAAAGGTGGATTTGTTCAATTACAGTACTAATTATGTCATTTGCTTAAATTTAAAAAAAAAGGCCATTTATGAGGCAGAATATTCATTTTTATTTATTTTTTGTATCTTCAAAGTTACAAATGGCTTCTCTGGGTGAAGCCATCTTGTGGCAAGGATTGATAGATTACACTGGGAGAGGCGGTTATTCCAGTCTTCAACTTGACATTGGAGTTTCTCTCGGGTGTCATCTGCAACCATTATATCATCTGCATACAGAAGGGTCCAAGGAGCATTCCGTTGCAGGCCACGAGTGATGGTGTCCATCACAAGAACAAAAAGTGACGGTGATAGTACTGAGCCTTGGTGGACGCCGACATTTACAGGAACGTTTTCCGAAGGTGCCAACAGCACAACGTACTCGACTGCTGGTGTTCGTGTATAACATCTTGACCACATTTACAAATGACTCTGGCACACCATGGTTGCGGAGCGCATACCAAATCAACTCATGAGAAACAGGATCGAAGGCATTTTCAAGGTCAAGAAAGGCAATATGCAGAGGCTTTCTTTTCTCACGGTGCTTCTCCATGAGTAACCGTGCTGCGAAGATGGCGTCAGCGGTTCCAGCCCTCTTGAAAAACCCACACTGGTTGGAGCTGATTTCAGTGATGGCACGTAGGCGAACGATCGCCATTGCAACTGGTAGCCTAATATTATACAATTCTGGATATCTTTGTTCAATACCTCCAGTTGCTACTCTTCCTAACAATGCGGTGAGGAGAAAATTTGGAACGCAAGTGTTTCGTTAGGGATTTGAAATTCACATGGAGTTCCACATTTCTTGGGTAGCGCATCGTAACACTCGTGAACCTCTCTCGTAGACTACATTTTTAGCCTACTTTCGATTTTTGCAAAAAATGAAAGAAGACATGAGATCAACACAGGGCGAAAAAAGTGTGTCTGTCTGTGTGTGTGTGTGTGTGTGAGTGTGTGTACTCTGAATGTCTGCCGCCCCCCCCCCCCTATCAATTCGAACACGGAGAACGCGAATTGAACGAAATTAGGTACAAAGGTAGCACTAGCAAAGGACACCTCATTGTCATGTTTTATATCGCCGCCATCTTGACGGAAACATAATGGCGGCCACACAAATGTTCAAAGCTTAAATCAAATTTCGACTAACCTAATCATCCGATCTCTACCAAATTTTTCAACAACATACCTTTATGGAGGAAGCATCCTTCGACCAAATTAATAGGTCATTAGCCTAATAGTTTGCGGATGGCGGCCATCTTTGTGTCGAAACGGATTCCCCCTATTAATTCGAACACGGTGAAACCGAATGGAACAAAATTTGGTACATAGGTAGCATTAGCAAAGGGCACCTCAATGCCATGTTTTATATCGCCGCCATCTTGACGGAAACGTAATGGCGGCCACACAAATGTTCAAAGCTTAAATCAAATTACGATTAACCTAATCATCCGGTCTCTACCAAATTTTTCAACAACATACCTTTATGGAGGGAGCATATTTTGACCAAACTAATAGGTCATTAGCGTAATATTTTGTGGATGGCGGCCATCTTTGCGTGAAAATAAATTCCCCCTATCAATTCAAACAGGGTGAAACCGAATGAAACGAAATTTGGTACGGAGGTAGTACTAGCAAAGGGAACCTCAGTGTCATGTTTTATATCGCCGCCATCTTGACGGAAACGTAATGGCGGCCACACAAATGTTCAAAGCTTAAATCAAATTACGACTAACTTAATCGTCCGATCTCTACCAAATTTTGCAACAACATACCTTTATGGAGGGAGCATCCTTTGACCAAACTAATAGGTCATCAGCCTAATAGTTTGCGGATGGCGGCCATCTGTGTGTCAAAATCGATTCCCCCTATTAATTCGAACACGATGAAACGGAATGGAACAAAATTTGGTACAGAGGTAGCACTAGCAAAGGGCACCTCAGTGTCATGTTTTATATCGACGCCATCTTGACGGAAACTTAATGGCGGCCACACAAATGATCAAAGCTTAAATCAAATTACGATTAACCTAATCATCCGGTCTCTACCAAATTTTTCAACAACATACCTTTATGGAGGGAGCATCCTTTGACCAAACTAATAGGTCATTAGCGTAATATTTTGCGGATGGCGGCCATCTTTGCGTGAAAATAGATTCCCCCTATCAATTCAAACAGGGTGAAACCGAATGGAACGAAATTTGGTACAGAGGTAGTACTAGCAAAGGGCACCTCAGTGTCATGTTTTATATCGCCGCCATCTTGACGGAAACGTAATGGCGGCCACACAAATGTTCAAAGCTTAAATCAAATTACGACTAACTTAATCGTCCGATCTCTACCAAATTTTGCAACAACATACCTTTATGGAGGAGCATCCTTTGACCAACACTAATAGGTCATCAGCCTAATAGTTTGCGGATGGCGGCCATCTTTGTGTCAAAATCGATTCCCCCTATTAATTCGAACACGATGAAACCGAATGGAACAACATTTGGTACAGAGGTAGCACTAGCAAAGGGCACCTCAGTGTCATGTTTTATATCGCCGCCATCTTGACGGAAACGTAATGGCGGCCACACAAATGTTCAAAGCTTAAATCAAATTACGACTAACTTAATCGTCCGATCTCTACCAAATTTTTCAACAACATACCTTTATGGAGGGAGCATCCTTTGACCAAACTAATAGGTCATTAGCCTAATATTTTGCGGATGGCGGCCATATTTGTGTCAAAATGGATTCCCCCTCTTAATTCGAACACGGTGAAACCGAATGGAACAAAATTTGGTACAGAGGTAGCACTGGCAAAGGGCACCTCAGTGTCATGTTTTATATCGCCGCCATCTTGACGGAAACGTAATCGCGGCCACCCAAATGTTAAAAGCTAAAATGTAATTACGACCAACCTAATAATCTAGTCTCTACCAAATTTTTCAACAACATATCTTTATGTGGGAAGCATATTCTGACCAAACTGCAAGATCAACAGCCCAATAGTTTGCAGATGGTGGCCAAGTATGTGTGCAAATCGATTCCCCTATCAATTCAAACACGGTGAAACAAAATTGAACAAAATTTGGTACAGAGGTAGCACTAGCATTGGGCACCTCAATGTCATGTTTTATATCGCCGCCATCTTGACGGAAACGGAATGACGGCCACCCAAATGTTAAAAGCTTAAATCAAATTACGACCATCCTAATAATTTGATCTCTACCAGATTTTGCAACAACATGCCTTTTTGTGGAAAGCATCTTATGACTGACTACAAGGTCATCAGCCCAATAGTTTGCAAATAGCGGCCATGTAAGTGTGCAAATCCATTCCCCAGATCAATTCAAACACGGTGAAACCGAATTGAATGGTTTTTTTTTTTACAGAGGTAGCACTAGCAAAGGGCAGCTCATATTCATGTTTAATATCCCTATAGCACGTTGTATTTCAACAAGCTACTACAACCAACATTCAATTATACTCCTTGAAAAGGACAAAGAGTTATAACAATACCCATGCATTTAGGAGAAAGTAGGCTATATGTTCTTTACTGAACATCTTGTTACATCTGGTCTTTTCTCATGCCCTAATATTTTGGGTAAATAGAAATCCCTGAATAAACCCTGAGATGCCTGTAAGTAAATAATAACGGAATTCGACCTGTTTTCCAGACAGAGGAATCACGACCTGCCCGCCTGGATGCAGCTTTATTTACACTCCAGCGTACTGAACAGACGTGACATAATGACACATACATCTTATTGAGGTATGGCCATTAGTATTCCATGTATAGTGAGCTTGAACAAAACCGTCATCCACATCTGATGATGTATAGATGTATTGTCCACTAAGAAGGTGAAACCACTTGGATTCCTTTGACTGGTCGGCGTTGGTCGAGTATAAATGGCTTGCTTATTTTATTTATTTATTTATTTATTTATTTATTTATTTATTTATTTATTTATTTATTTATCGTATGGCTTTTAGTGCCGGGAGTGTCCGAGGACATGTTCGGCTCGCCTGAGTCTGTAGCTGCTTCCAGCTGACACACTTAGGGTGAGCTACAAGTTCCGTTCAATTTCAAGTAGTTCCAACTTTCGCTACCAGATATCAATCATACCTAGTGGTGAACGTTGGAACTTTTATAGAGCGTTCCGACGAAATCTAACCTAACAATTTAGCTTCACGCAAGTTTAGTCTGTGGAAGGATCTTTTACATGCCATAAATCAATGACATGGGACCGCCGGCTTTACTTCCCCTCCGAAGGAAGGCATACTGAAGGATTTTTAACGCTCTTAAAAAATTCGACGAATTCGGCATGGTTTGAACCCACTATCTTGGGCACAGAAGTTCAGCATGCTACCAACTAATTCACATACAATACTAGATTAGAGTGAAATTTACTTATTGCTCAAAGAAAACTATGTTCGAGCTCGTGTCGTTTCTAGGTACGTAGCCTATGCATTGCTGACACATTCATAAAAGGCTACACAAATATTATAATTTTCGCTGAAATTAAGTCATTATCATGGAAAACCTATTTTGAGGATTTCGGTCATGCTGAGACACTCGAGCACTTCAGCATAGCGCATAATAATTCGTTTATTAATTATTAGCATTGATTGTTACGCTTTTCTATGTTCAGTATAATATAGAAGCCTCCGCGAGGAAACTAGTAGCTTCTTCTATGATCAACTATTTGCAGTTAGCATCTTCTCCTTCTACTCCTCTCACCTTGAAATGAGACTTTTGTGAGTCTAACCATCGCTTCCCAGGTCTACCTCTACTTCTCTGACCATATATAACTGAATTCATGAGTCACAGAATCTCTTATCCAAACGCATCACATGGTTCTACTATATACACTGCAGTCGTTCTCAGCCTGATGCTCTTCATATGAAACTTGGTGCTCCCGTCATACGAGTGCTTGCAAACACAAGCTCCCCTGTGTCCATTTTTCAATTCAAATTCTGTTGCACAAACCAGAATGATATTGTTTCCTTTACAAGTTTTGTCAGTCAGAGATGTTATCATTTTGTGAAATAATATTTATAATGTACAGTAAGAATAATTGGACATCCCTGTTTTAGTTATGTTGGTTAGTTATTGTTGTTTTAATGGGCGGAACTTCGAGGCCATCTGCCCTTGTTAACACAGATTAAAGTATACAAATTTGGAATGGAATTTAAAATTTAGAGGTTGACACCTACATTTGAAAGGACCGAAAATTCATAAAACAAAAATAAATAAATAAATAAAACTAATAATTATAATATAAACAAAAATTACGGAAAAAACAAAAAATCTGCATTCAAAAACGAACAAGTCGTTGAGTCAATGTACACTGGAAAATTTGGATTGCTGGCCCTAACCCACTCTCACTTATAAAGCGGATAGCGAGATCAGCAGCCACCGCGTCATCGGTTAATATAAGTTTGAGTGTCATCTGCAAACCAAAGTTTCTGTCATCTGCAAACCAAGGTTTCTTCTTAAGTCAGCAAGATCCACACACTCGGTTAATATGTGGGCCACGGTGAAAACGGTTCAACAGGTACAAAGTGTTTTTTTTTTCATTCTCATTAGGTACGTGTGGGTGGATATTGTATGACCAATCATTAGCCTACACAAAATGACGGACTCCCTCCGTGACCCGAAAGAGCTCCGCCACACGCGTGTAGTTCCCTTGATCGCTCTCAGTTGACTTGTCGGCGTAACTGAGAGCGAATATCTCTAGCGGGTACCTCCATTGGTGGAGGTGGTAGTGATACCGCCTCTTTTGTAACTTTATCCCTGTTTTACGAGTAACACGAAAGATACTGTTTTCACTCGACTGTCCACACGTAAATGTATCTTATCGGCATGTGTCATACAAACAGTTGCAGCATGCCTAGCTATTTCAGTACTTTTGAAAAGTAAATAGGAAAAGAAAAAGAGTGGTGCATGCTTGTTGCTTTATTATTATTATTGTTATATTCAATTTAATGGTGCCTGGGTATTGGGTGGCATAAGATAGTGTTCACAGTCCCAAAGAAGGTTAAGAACGCCTTATCTACAGTAAACCAACTCCCACAATCAGCCTCACGCAACGTGTTGATTCCCACCTTGGTTCTCATCTCTACATAATGAGTAATCTCATCTCATCTCATCTCATCTCATCCCATCCAGATCGTCTTAACTGTGCTGGAGTTATATAAAACGGGGTTTATGTGTCAGGATTACGTATATTACGTTTATGTTGGCCAGATATAAGGGAGAATCATAGGTGTGAAGGAACATCGTAGGTGCTTACGTCTTCGCCAGCCAGAGATGGCTGCGGTAGCTGAATATGGCGTACCGAATAACCATCAACGTATTTTTAATGAAACATCTCTCATCTTTATGGAGAAATATTTCACTTTCAGAATTAGAAGCAATAACAATAGCGAAACACCCGAAGAACATTAGTAGAGGTGACGTCTTTCTTTTGAGATCACTAGAGGTAGGTTACCACCCTCTTCATTGATAGTCTATTGCAACTTTTCTGTCGATCGCTTAAATATATATATACAGTATTTTATTATGGATTACAGAAAAGTTAACAAATATGTACCAACAGTGTATACGGTATTTTTTATCACATGTAATTTTTTCAGTTTTTTTTTCGCATGTCCCAGTAATTGGATTTATAACAAGAGTTTAGTGCTTTTCAGTCGGTCAACACGAATGTACCCAAAAGAGATGGGTTATGCCCTAATCCTGAAATAAATTACATGAGATTAATAAAACACTAGGATGACCAGTTTCGATCGTCAAGCGATCATCATCAGATCCATTACACTTCGGCTACAAAATCTATGTTTGAAATACAGGTGAAAATATTTACAATATGTACAATTATTTAGTTGCAGTATTGGTACTGCAACTGTCAGTGTATGCTAAATGCAGTATATATGTTAGGTGAAATGCTAAATGGTGATAGCTATCCGGAGATTGTACTTTAGAGAGATTATATGGTTGTAAACTATGGTTAAACTATAAAATTTTAGGCTAACTACTTATCTGATAGTCTTCCGTACTACAGCTACTCGCAGTTTTCGTGCTCACTGGAACTCACTGTGCGGTCGACTGCGGTGGTTATCTTACCAGCTACTGCGAGTAG